>CM068369.1:345492702-346092702 GCA_034769895.1 Magicicada septendecula | reverse complement strand
AAGAGAAGTGTGGGGAGGGCCCATCACCTGTATAACTTCAGGCGTGTTTCTTTACTCACTGATTTTAGAGTTCTCCTGATGGTCCAACACGTATGGTTTGACTTATATGTGTAGGTTCTTCACTCCTTCATTGTTTGTAATGTAAATCATTACGGCATTTCGATTCTCTTTTCATAATACGTTTCAGTCATTTTACTTCCATATTCCTTAAGGAATGGAAGTATGGTGATGGCAAAAAAAATCGTGTTCGAGATTATTGCAGATTCTGATTCTACTACACTCAAAACATGAAAAAAAGTCATTTTCCGAAAAGTGTCTGTGTGTCTGTCTGTCTGTCTGTCTGTCTGTCTGTCTGTCTGTCTGTCTGTCTGTGTGTCTGTAGATTTTTTTTCTATGGCAAACGATAACTGCCGCAAATTCAAACAGAATCAAATAATTTTTTGCATGCAGCCCTGATTTGCAGAGTACTCGCGACCTATTGTTTTTGGTGAAGATCGGTTGAGGGAAAGGGGTAGTTTACCTGCAACGGTTTTTTTTTAGCAAGGGTAATTTTGTTTGTTTGGCAAGCGATAACAGCCGCAAATTCAAACAGAATCAAATAATGTTTCGCATACAGCCCTAAATTGTAGAGTTCTCAAGATCTGTCGATTTTGGTACAGATCGGTTAAGGGAAAGGGGTAGTTTACCTGTAACGTTTTATGTTTTAACAAGGGTATTTCCTATGGCAAACGATAACAGCCGCAAATTCAAACAGAATCAAAAGATTTTTTGCATACAGCCCTAAATTGTAGAGTTCTCAAGACCTATTGTTTTTGGTGAAGATCGGTTGAGGGAAAGGGGTAGTTTACCTGCAACGTTTTTTTAACAAGGGTATTTTACTTCCATATTCCTTAAGGAATGGAAGTATGGTGATGGCAAAAAAAATCGTGTTCGAGATTATTGCAGATTCTGATTCTACTACACTCAAAACATGAAAAAAAGTCGTTTTCCGAAAAGTGTCTGTGTGTCTGTCTGTCTGTCTGTCTGTAGATTTTTTTTCTATGGCAAACGATAACTGCCGCAAATTCAAACAGAATCAAATAATTTTTTGCATACAGCCCGGTTTTGCAGAGTTCTCGCGACCTATTGTTTTTGGTGAAGATCGGTTGAGGGAAAGGGGTAGTTTACCTGCAACGGTTTTTTTTTAGCAAGGGTAATTTTGTTTGTTTGGCAAACGATAACAGCCGCAAATTCAAACAGAATCAAAAGATTATTTGCATACAGCCCTAAATTGTAGAGTTCTCAAGACCTATTGTTTTTGGTGAAGATCGGTTAAGGGAAAGGGGTAGTTTACCTGTAACGTTTTATGTTTTAACAAGGGTATTTCCTATGCCAAACGATAACAGCCGCAAATTCAAACAGAATGAAAAGATTGTTTGCATACAGCCCTAAATTGTAGAGTTCTCAATACCTTTTGTTTTTGGTGAAGATCGGTTAAGGGAAAGGGGTAGTTTACCTACAACGTTTTTTTAACAAGGGTATTTTCTATGGCAAACGATAACAGCCGCAAATTCAAACAGAATCAAATAATTTTCTGCATACAGCCCTGATTTGTAGAGTACTCAAGACCTATTGTTTTTGGTGAAGATCGGTTGAGGGGAAGGGGTAGTTTACCAGCAACGTTTTTTATCATGCGTATTTTCTATGGCAAACGACAACTGCCGCAAATTCAAACAGAATCAAATAATTTTTTGCATACAGCCCTGATTTGTAGAGTACTCGCGACCTATTGTTTTTGGTGAAGATCGGTTGAGGGGAAGGGGTAGTTTACCTGCAACGGGTTTTTTTATCAAGGGAAATTTTTTTTTTTGGCAAACGATAACAGCCGCAAATTCAAACAGAATCAAATAATGTTTCGCATACAGCCCTGAATTGTAGATTTCTCAAGACCTATTGTTTTTGGTGAAGATCGGTTGAGGGAAAGGGGTAGTTTACCTGCAACGTTTTTTTAACAAGGGTATTTTCTATGGCAAACGATAACAGCCGCAAATTCAAACAGAATGAAATAATGTTTTGCATACAGCCCTGATTTGTAGAGTACTCAAGACCTATTGTTTTTGGTGAAGATCGGTTAAGGGGAAGGGGTAGTTTACCTGCAACGTTTTTTTATCAAGCGTATTTTCTATGGCAAACGATAGCAGCCGCAAATTCAAACAGAATCAAATAATTTTTAGCATACGTCCCTGAATTGTAGAGGTCTCAATGACTTTCGATTTTGGTGAAGATCGGTTAAGGGGAAGGGGTAGTTTACCAGCAACCTTTTATGTTTTAACAAGAGTAAAGTACTTGAAAATTTATTTAAACTTTTTGAAACAATGGTAATTGTTAAAAATAAAATAATTTTGTTGCCAGGCAATAAAATTATAATTTTTTCATTTTAATGTAATATAATATTTTTCATTTAATACAGCAATAAAAAGGCAGGTAAGACACAGCCTGGCTGTTTGGGTGAAAATGATTTTAAATATAAATCTTAGAATATGGAAGTCATGTATGGTTCTCCATACCGATATTTACTTCCATGTTCCTTAAGGAAATGGAAGTATGGTGATGGCAAAAAAAATCGTGTTCGAGATTATTGCAGAATATGATTGTACTACACTCAAAACATGAAAAAAAGTCATTTTTCGAAAAGTGTCTGTGTGTGTGTGTGTGTCTGTGTGTCTGTCTGTCTGTGTGTGTGTCTGTCTGTCTGTAGTTTTTTTTCTATGGCAAACGATAACTGCCGCAAATTCAAACAGAATCAAATAATTTTTTGCATACAGCCCTGATTTGTAGAGTACTCGCGACC
Source organism: Magicicada septendecula (assembly GCA_034769895.1). Taxonomy (NCBI): domain Eukaryota; kingdom Metazoa; phylum Arthropoda; class Insecta; order Hemiptera; family Cicadidae; genus Magicicada; species Magicicada septendecula. The sequence continues at coordinate 346,089,872 of CM068369.1, read as the reverse complement.
TATTGTTTTTGGTGAAGATCGGTTGAGGAAAAGGGGTAGTTTACCTGCAACGGTTTTTTTTTATCAAGGGAAATTTTTTTTTTGGAAACGATAATAGCCGCAAATTCAAACAGAATCAAATAATGTTTCGCATACAGCCCTGAATTATAGAGTTCTCGAAACCTGTTGTTTTTGGTGAAGATCGGTTAAGGCAAAGGGGTAGTTTACCTGTAACGTTTTATGTTTTAACAAGGGTATTTCCTATGGCAAACGATAACAGCCGCAAATTCAAACAGAATCAAAAGATTATTTGCATACAGCCCTAAATTGTAGAGTTCTCAAGACCTGTTGCTTTTGGTGAAGATCGGTTAAGGGAATGGGGTAGTTTACCTACAACGTTTTTTTAACAAGGGTATTTTCTATGGCAAACGATAACAGCCGCAAATTCAAACAGAATCAAATAATTTTCTGCGTACAGCCCTGATTTGTAGAGTACTCAAGACCTATTGTTTTTGGTGAAGATCGGTTAAGGGAAAGGTGTAGTTTACCTACAACGTTTTTTTAACAAGGGTATTTTCTATGGCAAACGATAACAGCCGCAAATTCAAACAGAATCAAATAATTTTCTGCCTACAGCCCTGATTTGTAGAGTAACCAAGACCTATTGTTTTTGGTGAAGATCGGTTGAGGGCAAGGGGTAGTTTACCTGCAACGGTTTTTTTTTTATCAAGGGAATTTTTTCTTTTTTTGGCAAACGATAACAGCCGCAAATTCAAACAGAATCAAAAGATTATTTGCATACAGCCCTAAATTGTAGAGTTCTCAAGACCTATTGTTTTTGGTGAAGATCGGTTAATGGAATAGGGTAGTTTACCAGCAACGTTTTATGTTTTATCAAGGGTGTTTTCTATGGCAAACGATAACAGCCGCAAATTCAAACAGAATCAAATAATTGTTTGCATAAAGGCCTGAATTGTAGAGTACCTAACATCTATAGTTTTTGGTGAAGATCGGTTAAGGGAAAGGGGTAGTTTACCAGCAATGGTTTTTTATCAAGGGTAATTTTTTTCTATAGTAAACGATAACAGCCGCAAATTCAAACAGAATCAAATGATGTTTTGCATACAGCTCTATATTGTAGAGTTCTCAATACGTATTGGTGTTGGTGAAGATCGGTTAAGGGAAAGGGGTAGTTTACCAGCAACATTTTATGTTTTAACAAGGGTAATTTTTTATATGACGAACGATAACTGCCGTAAATTCAAACAGAATCAACTAGGTTTTTGCATACCTTTTTGAACTAAAGAGAACTCAAGGTCTGTTGATTTTGTTGAAGATCGGTTAAGGAAAGGGTTAGTTTATCAGCAACGTTTTATGTTTTAAAAAGGGTAATTTTTTATGACGAAAGATAACTGCCGAAAATTCAATGAGAATGAAATAATTTTTTGCACCCCCTGAGTTGCAGAGAGCTCAAGGTCTATTGATTTTGGTGAAGATCGGTTCAGGGAAAGGGGTAGTTTACCTGCAACATTTTATGTTGTAACAAGAGAAATGTTTCCATGACGAACGATAACTGCCGCACATTCAAACAGAATCAAATATTTTTTTGCATGCTTCCCTGAATTGTAGAGGACGGAAGGTCTGTTGATTTTGGAGAAGATCGGTTAAGACAAAGGGGTAGTTTACCTGAAACATTTTATGATTTAACAAGAGTAAAGTACTTAATTGTTATAAATAAAGTATCCTGATAAGAAGCTCATAGTAATCCACTGTAGAAACGTAGATGAAATATCTATAAATGAAGACGTTAGGTGAACGGGGTGGGGGTAATTTTCTATTATTAAAAATTATAGTTGAAGGTGGAGGGGAGAATTTTTTATATGTGTACTACGTTATCGGCAACAAAGAAGTAGTTTTTTGTTAAAATTGCTTCCCGGGCTCTTTAGCAGTAGTCCAATGTTTTCTGCAAAACCAGACTTTTCGGCAGTGGAATCGACTGCCATCATCGGTGAAAATCGAGTGCGAAAACGTGAGGTGGTGATGGTATACGTTAGTGAGCACAGTACTGTGGTTAATGCTGAAGCAATAAGTAGAAAGACGTAGTTTCTATGGAAATATTTCATTTCGAATATGATTTTAAATATAAATCTTAGAACATGGAAGTCATGTATGGTTCTCCATACCGATATTTCTTGTTCCTATATCATATTCAGCACTATGACGTTTCTTATTAAAACCGTGAATGCTATATTCTGTTCCACGATCATGTTCACGTTCACGTTTCACGTTTTAGATCATTTGCTTCCCTACATCGGACGCTCCATGTCTGTGCCTCACACAGTGCCCTCGTGTCACTTAGTTCTAGAGTATTGTTTTCTGTAATAAAACATTCAGTCTCCCACTGAACAATGTGTACAAAAGAAGTGTGGAAATAATTTGAAAGCTACAAAGAGACAGAGTTTGCAAACGAAATAGGAACAGAGTTTGCATAACGTAAGACTGTTACGAGAGTAGCTCTTAATTTTCAATTCAAGAAGAAACTCAATATTTCTGTAGCGTAAGCTGATCATAATTTGTTCTTTTCTTTTTTTCAGTTGCTTGAGAGTGCTTCTCCTAAGTGCTTCTTGAAATATAAACGTTGTTTAGTGTAAAGAACTGAGATTGTAAGTTCCCTTCCTTTGATAGGCAACATTACGTTGGGAAACACGATACAGTGTGAATGTGAAGGGGGTATTTTATTAAAGGCGTACACTGACTTTGAGTTCACCAAACAGTTGGCTTTCTGCTGTCATTCATTGGGCCTCACTTTAAACTGAAACGCTGTGGTTTCGGTAAAAAGAGCCTTGCACTTTTTTGTTTGAATACGTTTTAGCTTAATGGTTTTACTATAGAAAATTTATAATATAATTTTCAGTGAGGGTTAGACTTTGTTGTGTTTATATGAGATGTGTTTTGTTACAAAAAGATTTAACTCTGTTTTCATATCAAAATTTACTTACATTTAATCCAAGTGCCGTGCCACTCAGAGGTGTAGGGAAGTATACAAAATAGCACAGTATCCTTACATAATAAACCAGTTTCCGGCAAAACTTATATAATAAAACAATAAATATATAAATTTAAATTAACTTACTTCAATGGTGGTCAACTTTTTTACTGGAGAAGTCAACTTTTTTACTGTGAAAATTAGTTGGTGCCACTTGAGATATTTTTTAATGTATAATAATAATAACAATAATAATCTTAATAAAAATAAAAATAATAGTAATAATAATAATAATAATAATAATAATAATAATAATAGTATTATAAAAATAAAAATAATAATAATACGCATGAAGTACAATGCGTACTGGAACATTAAATCAAGTTTTGTAATGTTGTTCTAAAACCAGTTGAAAATAAACGGGTGCCTCTAAGCATACTGGAATACTTGTAAATGTGTACAAGTACCTAATACTTTTCAATATTGTTTCTACTTCATATCTGCTGTGTTTTTCAAAAGCCATTACGATATCATAGTAACGCCATGGACAAAACAATTAGTGACAGCTTTTTGATTTACACTGCAATTTAACGGGCTCTTAGCCTTCAAATTTCGTATTAAAATGTCTGATAAAAAATATTTTGACCAATAAATTTCTTAAGTACATCAAAAACAGGTAACAGTAGATGCATACTTTTTATTTTATGTAACTAAAGAAAAGAAGAAATGTGGTATTAGTTTCATATATTTTTATGTACGTATAAACCAGATTACATGAGACAACAAGTATTTGCTTTGTTTTCAGCATAAGCTACGTGTTTCTTGTTTTGAACCTGAATGATTTTTGTAGTTTCTTCCGTGTTTGTATTAATTTGTGAACTAGCACCTCAGGTAATATTGCAGCTTGTAATCAAATAATATTTTACAGTGGCGTACAGTTTCTTCCTTTTAATTAGTTATACTTTATAATTACGTAAAAATAAGCGGTAGAAATTTATAAAGCCAGCAGAATTTTTACAAGTAATAACATTTAAGATTAAAAAATATTTTTTTCTGTGGAACCGCGTTTTACTTAACGTATCTCCGCATCTCAATAATTGGCAAACGTGTCGCGGGATGGGCACCGATACCTTACACTGCGCACACGCACACACACACACACACACACACACACACACACACACACACACACACACACACACACACACACACACACACACACACACACACACACACACACACACACACACACACACACACACACACAGAGCTGAAATATCAGTTACTATTAAACCCGTAGGCCTACTACTATTCTGTTATTCTGGAAACAGAACGCGTAAGTCATTATTATAGTCGAAAAATTCTTCCTTTTACATTTCTCACACTCCAACCTTTTTATCTTGAGTCAGCTCATCTGTCTATTTCTTCCTTCTTAATAATCCTCTTTTCTTAGTATCTATTTTGTCCACATATCTAGTTTGTCTATCTATTTTGCAAACATCGTATAATTTCCGATAAACACAACGTATGAATCGCTATACATCTGTGAGCGTCTGCAGATGTTATGAAAATTAAGCTAACTTTGTTCAGGCGCCACTGGTTAAGATAACAATTATTTGCCTGAACAATTCGGTTTTAAATGATAGGTTACATCATCCTAGGAGTTTAGGTTAGGTTGGGTTTGAATGTTATAAGAAGGTACAGTATTTCGGAACCGCTGAGCTAGCGCAAACGGCAGTCCTGCTTAGAAAGGGGCAGATGGAGCCCCAACCTGGTGGTAAAGCAGTGAATCTAGGAGATGGTACTCCGGTGGCTGGTTACCTATGTAAGCGAAAACTGTTACTCAGAAGCTCGTAAGAAAGTCCCGTATGGAGGTGACGGCAGTTACCACACTGTCGTGTGCCTCGCAACGGTATAGCAATGTAGGAAATGGACAAGGGTAATAAGAGACACACGGCGAGCGATGGCTATAAATCGACGCTCGCGTGCTTACGTGAGCGCCCGTTGGCGATATTGGCAAACTTTAGCTGAAATTGCTAACGGAAACGTGTACGAAATAACAGGTCGTTTGAAACAGAAATGCATTTCAGTCAGTGGACGCTTGGACATTATAATACAAGTTATGAGTCTGTGCAGTATAAAAACGTTCCTTTTTATGTTCTCTGTGCTTTCTAGCGAACTAGTTTACATTATAATGGAATTTGTTTGTTTTCACGCTATTTACGAGTCGAAGATAAGGTAGTAGGACAAAAGTTCTAGGTGGCAGTGAGTAATCCAAAAAGAAAATGCAGTATATTGCCGTGATGAGAGATAAACTCAGTAACTGTTGTAGGCCTACGTATACAGTAATGAGACGGGTTAACCATCGTATAGTTTTCGATAAGCACAAGCTTTTGATGACTGAATCTGTAAGCTTAGGAATGTGTTATGAAAGTTAACCTAACTTTGTTCAGCTAAACTTGTTAATATAATCATTATTTGGTAGAAATTTGTTTGTGAATGAGTTTTTGCTTCCGTAAATCAGTTCTGCTCGGCGGACTGTCCAAGACCTGTGAACACTTTTAACACTTTTGTTCAACATTTTGTTCCATTTTGTTTTTTAATGTTTGTTTTCTTAAATGTTTTTTTTTGTGTTTAATTTTTCCTGTGACTATCCGCTTTTATAATTGCAGGTGTCGTTTGTATATCACTTTTCAGTTAAATGTAGTGTTTAGAGATTCGGAATTCTGGCGTGCGGACTGTCAACCTCGAGTGGGAATTTTAAATTTGTATTTGATTTTTTGTATTTTTGTTTTATTTTCTTTTATTCTGATAGGGCTACCTTCCATCTACCGGTTTTAAACTGACGAATTGCTGCTTAAAGGAAAGTTAAGTTTTTTAAATTAGGTAAGTTCCAGACAATCAGTAGGACAATCAGTCGTACTTTCAGAAACAAGGTACGTCGTGATACAAAATTAAAGTTTTACAAAATTAGGGCGGTTCCTGTACTGTCCTGTGGCTATAAATTATTGACGACAACTAATATAGGAAACAAGAAAGTAAAATACAGGCCTCGGAAGTGGTGTTCTTAAGAGGAGTTAAAAGATGTTCTTGACCGAAAGAATGAGCCCGTAAGAGAAAAATTACAAATTCTTAATTGAATGAAAAACTAAAATATTATGAACAACAGTGGAAAGAATACTTTTAAAGAATATCAGATTCAAGACTGGCCATACGAGTCTGCAAATATAAACCTACAGAACTCGTTTGTATATCACTTTTCAGTTAAATGTAGTGTTTAGAGATTCGGAATTCTGGCGTGCGGACTGTCAACCTCGAGTGGGAATTTTAAATTTGTATTTGATTTTTTGTATTTTTGTTTTATTTTCTTTTATTCTGATAGGGCTACCTTCCATCTACCGGTTTTAAACTGACGAATTGCTGCTTAAAGGAAAGTTAAGTTTTTTAAATTAGGTAAGTTCCAGACAATCAGTAGGACAATCAGTCGTACTTTCAGAAACAAGGTACGTCGTGATACAAAATTAAAGTTTTACAAAATTAGGGCGGTTCCTGTACTGTCCTGTGGCTATAAATTATTGACGACAACTAATATAGGAAACAAGAAAGTAAAATACAGGCCTCGGAAGTGGTGTTCTTAAGAGGAGTTAAAAGATGTTCTTGACCGAAAGAATGAGCCCGTAAGAGAAAAATTACAAATTCTTAATTGAATGAAAAACTAAAATATTATGAACAACAGTGGAAAGAATACTTTTAAAGAATATCAGATTCAAGACTGGCCATACGAGTCTGCAAATATAAACCTACAGAACTTCGATCCACGACACGTTTACACCCAGGAAGAGATGGCTGAATGATCTTCGAAAACCGAACATGTATCACCTTGCCTATGCCGTGATGTGAAGATGATGATGATTTGCTGCTGCTGGCTGGTTTTTGCAAGTACTTGTATACCTTTAATTTCAACAAAGGTTAGGTTAGTTTCCTAACACCTGAAGACGATCTAACGTTTTCTAGTAATTGAAAAGTTTTGTTCATTTAAATTATACAGTGGTCGTAGTAATTCTATACACTGCGATAATATACCTGTGCGTTAATTGGGCTTCACGATCATGTTAATAACTGTTCATTGACGTTCACAGATCTGTGTATTATTTACGTGTTGTGTCATTTCCAGATACGTTGTCTTTTGACATGATAATGTCTTATGGCTGGGGGTCATTTGAAAATTTCTGTAACGCATCACGCTGCATGACGTCATCATTTACCAGCCGGGAATCGTTAACTAAAACCGCGACCGCTAACGTGCTAACGTCCGTCGCAGATTAAAGACCTAACAAGCAAACAACACTGCATAGCTGTAGATAGGTATGTAACCAATCAGTCAGTCAGTAACCATAATAATGTTGCGTTTAGCTGGCGGCTGAAAGACATTATCATGCTCTTAAGCTTTTACCATTTGGTAAACGGTACTTTACTTTTTTCCACGTGATGTTAAACAGCTTTGAATAATAAATGTATGAGCACGTTTATTTGACAGTTCTTGAAATCTTGCACGTAATATTGCGGAAATAAACAAAAGAATATGATACTTTTAATTAAATCTGATTGTTTATCTTAAATAGTCTAATTAGGTATCAGTGCCGTGACGTTTTGTCGGCCGTGAAGAAACAGAGTCGGCAAAACAACAGCTGTTAATAGAGATAACAGTATAATGGTGTGAATTTGTTATAACAATGGCCAGTTGAGTGTACAATGGTGTGAATTTGCGAAACAGAGTATTTGAATAGACCAGAAATTATTGCATTTAATGATTCTTTGGTGATCTAGATTAAGTGTGTGAAGGGAAAGGAGATTGTTTTTAAATAGCTTAATTTAGGCGCTCGATGTCGCGACTCATTTTGTCCCCAACAGTTCCTGGCATTGTTAACCAAAGCGAGAAGGTTAATGACATTTACGACAATTAAACTAATTATGCTATACGACTTTATGGCATGCTGAACACAAGAATTATTTAACATTTTGTCAGAGTCCTGCGGCCTCTGTCGCACGTTGCATTTCGGTCGCCGTTCTTTTTGGTTCCTCATTCTACTTCGACACCGACACATCGTGGAATTTTCTCCATTACTCTGGCATTATCGTACGCTTGACGTTATCAATGAACGAGGTTTATTTCAAAGTAAATATTTTCATATAGAAACATCATTATATAGAATGAATCAGACAAGGTATCCCAAATACATTATGGGAAAATATTATTCTTTTTATTTTAAATATTTCGCCATTTTACATCAACTATTAAGATAAATACAGGAAAAGAAACTGTAAACCACTACATCTTAAATGTTCTGGCCTCCATTTTGAAACTACAAGATGTTAGTCCTATACATCTAACACTTAGCTAATAGTTTTTATCTAATACTTAGTTTTAGTTTAAAAAAATGTATTGCATGGCTCATGTTAACAGGACACATTTTGAGAACCGAGTCATGCATGTTTCCGAATACACTAAACATCAAATGAACGAGCGATGTAGATTAGTGGTAAACAATTTTGTCTCACGACTATAAAACAAACCACTTTCCCTTAATTAATTTTCGGCACCTTATACGATTCACCTTGTACACATGCAGACTGAGAATTAGATCACCTTAACGAGATCAACAGTGATTTTCAATATTTTTACTTTCAAAATTGTACGTCTTTATTGTGTGTCGCTTTCGTGACAAAACAACTTGATCCTATGTAAATGAACGAATTATTCGTATAGTATTTTCGGTTTTCTGGAAGATTTGATGGTTTAGCAATAAGTAATTCTTGAAGTGTGTAGTAAAAAAGTAACTTTTTGCTCATGAGTAATATGTTGCTTGTTTGTTATTCCGATATATTACCTTATTTCCGCATTCGGCTCATACTTAGTGTGGATGGTATCCATTATTTCTGGAGAAATTCATCACCATGGAGTTCAGGTATGGAGATACCCATGAAGTGGTGACTCCGTTATGATCCAGCCGTGACGATTCTAAGATGGAATCTAAGATGGAAAGGGGGAGCTGAGGAGGAATCAAAACGAAACAAATAAAAGCAGAGATGAAGTATAATATTACGTAGTGATGTTACAGACAAGGGCGGCGATATAGTAGATGATGGTGTTGATAATAACTGTTTAATTTCCTATTCAGCAATAGAATCTATCTGTTTTAATTTTCAAAAAAGTAAAGTGCTTAAAAGAGCTTAAAAGCTGAACATAAGCTGTCATAATTTTAAAAGACTTGAATCGAGAGACAATACAACATTTTTTTGTCATATTAGACTTGTTTACAATGTTGCATGTAATGCACTGTTTAAGATATATTCCGTGTTTGAAATGGTTTTTGGTGAAACCAATTTGCATTGCAAAGGGGTTCGTGTTGGTTGCCTCTCGACAATTGGAAATGCGGTCAGGGAATTGATTCCCGTCTTGTTATGCACTCACCCCCAAGAGGGAACAACATGCTGCAGGCCAAACAGCTACATGTCCGAACATGTGTTGATTTCAGAATTAGTTACAGCGCGACGAGATCTGTAACCTCTGTGCATGAGTGTTTAATTGATTAGTATTTGGTGAATATTGAATTGTCAACTTTAACACAGTGTTGAGTTACTGCATCTTATATGTCGTTCTTTTTTCCACCCCGTCATTGCTATAACCTTTGTAAGTTCAGTCGTCTGTTCTCACAGGTCTTTTTCTGAGATCTGCGTCCTCGTGCCCTTCATTTCTCGCTTTCCCGCATCCTCTTCCGCCGGCTTCTTCTCCTGTCGACCTATATGGACATACTAATTGTAAGTCCATGTCGACTCCCCGAATCTTAATTGTTGTACTGTTTCTTTCGCTCCAACTTTCCTCTATGTCTTGGTTTGTAAATCTTCTATAGATTATTGTTAGTCCATATATTCATTTTATTCTTCTTTTCTCCATTTTGATTTAATTTCACTTCTTCTGTTGTAACACGTTGTCTCTGCCGCTGTATTATTACTGGTCTTACTGTAGGCTTACATATTCTGAATACGATATAGGCCTACTGTAGTAGAAACGTGGACCTCACGAAAACTATACGAAATACTACGAAAACTTGCAACGATACTAGGATTTCCATCTTTTTTTCAGGAAAATATAGTTTTTAAGATGAAGGAAAAAGTATAGTTTATTACAGTAAAAGCATTTATTTTTATATGGCTCAGGTTTTTGAACATTAATTATTCTTTACGATACGTTTTTGTACAAGAGTATTTATTATCTTTAAGAAAAGCATGGGAATGGTTTACTGAAGAACCAATCAGACTACACGAAATTCAGTTTCAGAAATAAGATTCAAACGTACTAAGCCTTATTTGAAGTCTCTGTTGGGAGTCGATAACTAGTAAACGTGGCTCTGGTCCAGACTTTTGATTTGCCAGTTAGAAAGACGAACGCAAGTTAGAAAATTCCTCTTGAGGTACTGTGGTAATTATTATAATCGCTCGAATCCGCGATTTACGTGCACTAAGTATGTACGTCTCAGTTTTGTCTCGCACATAAATCTGCATGAGCATTCCAACAGAGACGTAGAATAAACATCAGTACTTTCTCAGAAACAAATTATTACACGACCGAGAAAAAAATGGTGTTTCCTATTGTGGGAATAAGAAGATCTGCGAGAACAGAAATGGTGCGCCGAAAGCTATCACGCAGCGACCGTTGAGAAACGCTTAGTTCGTTGGTTAATTGTACTGTTAGCAGTGGTCACGTGAAGCCGCAAACCATTTTCTTGCTAACCTTCTCCACTTCAACGTGTATTTGCAACTTCGAATTCGCCTGTAATTCAGCCAATTGTGCTTCAAGTCTTTCGTGATCTCTGAACAAGTTACTGCAACTTTTTGTATCAAAGAAACAAAAAGACGACAATGAAAATACAAAAATTTGTCAATGTTCCACAACGGTATTTTAGAGTGAAGAATAACGTTAAAGGACAGACTAGAGTAAATAAGTCTTTACGGTAGTACGTTTGAGAGTATTAAAAGGAATATTAATATTGTAACAAAACTAAATTTTCGGGTTTGAGTTTCGGGGTTACAAAAATTTTAATATTATTAAAAAAAAATTTTGTTTGAAAAAAAATTGTATTTATTTATTTATTTTATATATTTATTTATTTATTTTTATATATTTATTTCTTTAATTACTAATTTATTGGATTTATTATGTTTGAATAACAAGAATTGTTTCCCAGCGTTAAATAGATTATAAAATGTAATAATCGATTAGTGGTTTTCAGTTATTCGTTGATTATCTCAATGTTCTTCTCTTCTTTTCTGGGAGTCCAGGTTTCGAATATTACCTGAAATTCTTCTATATATCTTTTTACTAAGAAATAAAACTCAAAATTTAATATTAAATGAATTTATTAAATTTATAGCGATTAATCGATCTTGAATCGACCTGCTGATCCACAACTCGCAAACTCGTATCTCAGGGCAAATTGGTTTGGTTATATAAATTATTAATAATGAATTACAGGTTCTTTTAGGTGTTATTTAAATAGTCAGAGAAAGGGCAAAGCTGAAAAGTAAAACACTTACAAAAAAAATTCTTAATTATAAAGATAGAAATATTTAATATTCATTTTTAAGTATCCAAGTCACTGTATTAAATAAATAATTGTTTATCTAATCCGTCGAGTGACTTACTTGTAATTCCGCTTGACGCGTTTCAGGGCATATGCCCCATCTTCAGAATAATTCCTCTTCACAGAACGTCAGACATTAAGATTAAAATGTAATAAATTAAAATTAAAATCCATGGTTAAAATATTAACTCGTCAAAATATTAAAATATATGAATGCACAGAGAATATATGAATGCACAGATTTATTACATTTTAATCTTAATGTCTGACGTTCTGTGAAGAGGAATTATTCTGAAGATGGGGCATATGCCCTGAAACGCGTCAAGCGGAATTACAAGTAAGTCACTCGACGGATTAGATAAACAATTATTTATAGAAATATTATTTAATATATAAATGTTAATAAATTAGATTTCTCGAACCAACGACTCAGGACGATGTTCTGACGTCACCGCAGCTGATGCTTGTAGTATTCAAAATGGCCGCCCCCATGCTGCGTATGTACGAGGCGTCTTCACGGCAGAATTCCTTCAAATAAATGTTGATTATTTAGGTGTTTCTCATCCAAGCAGTAGTGATTAATTCCTCTTCATAACAGTGTAATTATCCTGGATTAGTGATCAGTTGTTCGGCTCGGAAATCAGTGTTCAAATGTGTTCTTGTTCAAAGAGTTGATAAGGTTTACAATGGCTAATTTCGTATCGATAAAATTCTGAATTAACGGTTATATGTTCTAATATCTGGATTACGGCTTCCAATCTTCATAAATAGATTAATTTGGTTTATTCCATTTGAACTCGGTGTTGACACCTCTTATTTTTAAATTTCTCTGTTTTATTTTTATAGTTTTAGTTCATATCCAAAATTATATCTTCTAGCTTTTTTAATTAATTAATTGGTGTGAGATCGTTCCGATGTGTGCATCTCAACGTTTAACAATCAACTAACTCTCTTTCTTCTCCATACAAAAGGTCCTGACTGATTTAATGTTAAATTGACATTGTTTAAATCATACGGCATTTCCGCCTCAATTATATGTGGAACTAAATCATTGACTTTTACATTATATGATTAATTACATTTTGCTTATTATTTATTCTTATTAATACTAATTACATAATCAATTTCCTTATTTAATTCTGCGTTATTTAATACCATACATGATATACTTTATAGTATTTTTTAACTCAAAAAGTCATATTTACAGTATATTTGTATGTAGGCTTTAGCTACTGTACTTCTTGCCACATTAAATGGTTTACAATTTCTGTTAGATTCTAATTATCATTGAACAAGATCATTGATTGAATTATAATGGTTAATTTTCTTTAATTCTCAGTAATTTTATGATTTGGTTAACTAATTTGAATCTTATCTTTAATTTAGGCTTTTCCTTATATTTCGGTGTTATTACACTTTCATTTTTTCCAACAATATTTTATACATTCCTTCAATACCTTCACAAAGTGTTGTTATAGTTATTATACACAGTTATTGATGTACATTAAACAATTTTCATCAATTTAATTAATTTAATTAACTTATTTACTAATTATAATGTGGGTGATATTTACCATTTGGCCTACATTTTATGTTAGTTCAAATACAATGTTTATTATTATTTCAGCTTGCTAATACCCTCTCTGACATACAATTCTTATAAAATCTTAACTAAATTGCCTTTATTTAATTACAATAATGTTTATTATTAATTGATATCATTAAAACCTAATAAATATATTTTATAACTAAAAAATAGACTGAATCTCAAACATTCAAGTCTTGAGTTCAATGAACTGTTAACATCAACAAAACACAACTGCTTTTTAATTTAAATTATTTACTAAAATTCATTTTTATGCAGTCTTTTGCTGTTTTTGTTTTAGTTTAGGGATCTACCCTTGTTCACTTCACTATTTATGGCATTATCTGATCTTATTTCTATTCATTTTAACTAGTCTTATAAGATCAAGAATCTCACTTACAGGGGATCATTAAGATTTGCTTTTCATTATAAACATAAATTGCACTGGTACACTTTTAATTATATATCTAGAACCTTTACGTACACATACTTTACATTTATTCTTATTTTATTGTATTGTACTTTTCTTATCTATTTTCATCTTTTTTGGGGTTTTCTAATTTTATAATGTGTTGGTTTTTTTTTTTCAAAAAGTTATCCTTTTATTATGGAGGTTTGTTTATCCGGGGTATTTCCGTACATGCTGCTATCCTATCTGGGTATTATTTACTCTATACATTGGATTATCACTATTTTCCTATAATTTATTATATTTTGGATGGTTGTTTTTAATTTATTTTATTTCTTCGAAACCATGATTTCAATTTACTGTGGTCCTTGATTAATTTTTGTATTAATTTTCGTTGAAGTCATTTTATTTTTATTGTATACATGATTATTTTTTTAAATTATAACAAGTTCGATTTTCTGTCGCGCTACAATATATATAAATTATAGATAGTCTATTGTAGAAAATTTTCCGGACTTGGCTGTATCTGTTATGCTTATTGTTTGACATATCAATGGCATTTACTTTTACGTCCTCTGATTCAGCCTTGATTAAGAAATCAGTCAATATGACGAAACGTCGAACAAACACCAGAACCGACGCACTCAAATCCGGAAGAATGAATACTGCAATGGGAGGGCTTACGGAGACTACAAGAAAATTTATACGCTTATTTTGTGTGTGTGTGTGTGTGTGTGTGTGACATTATAATGAATATAGTAGGTATATTAGCCGCGGTAATTAATTTTTGCTGCCTCTGAACGCCAATCAGGTCGTCCTGTTAGTGAAATGATATCGTCACGTTACGATAACGCCCGGACGCGGCGGTGATACAATTAGTAGGCCTAAGCATCGATGCAACTTATCGCGTTCAGTGAAACACACCGGTCGTGTCGCCGTCATCCTGCTGTCGTTTTAGGTATACGTGATATACAGAAGCATGTTAAAAACGACACAACATGGATGGAACTGAAATATTGTTAGCGACTCATAATGTTGCTTTGATTTCCGACGTTATTGACTAAAATGAGACAACATAAAACCTTATCTTTAAGCGTGAACTCATGCAGATTGCAAAACATAGACGGCAGTTACTTATATGAGATAGTCCAAACGGCAGTGCGAGGCTTGAAACACGTGATTTCATTGTATTGGACGTGTATTGCGAGTTGAAGCTAAAACTGCCTGGACTTGAGTACGTTACAGACAATAACATTGATTGCTTTATTATCAATACCGGTAATATTGACGTATACAATTGTGAACAGGAAACTGGTATGGAGGAAAGGATTGACGTCCTGCCTACCAATGACAAATCTGAGGCGTAAATGATAAAGACACTACAAAATCCATCGGTCTATAACCAAACAAACCATTCGTGCTTTATCAATTTTGAAGTCAAAGGAAAAAATCACAATATAATTAATAAATTACTTTATGACAATACAGTTATTTGATTTTTTCAATGCAACGAATTTGTTTCTGAAAATATATTAGATATTGCTCCGTTGATATGAAAGACAATTACGTGATACTTTTCATCAGTCAAAAATTGAGGCTGTTTCAGACCGTACCGGTCGCCGAACTACCTTCAAGGTCAGACATTGAAACAGTTTTTAGTGGATTCCATGCGCCTGGATTACGCAATTTGCTTGACACGTTATCCGGATAATGACAGATTATTCAAGAATCTCTGTACTATATAAATATAAGTATCCAGTAGTGGTTACACCTGGCAGTTGTACTATTGAGAATCAGAGTGTTTGTTGTGGTTTAGTGGAAAGTGATTATTGTATTAATTTGTGCAAAACTGTAAGAAGATAATATTTAAAACGTGTTCGTTGGACTAATTTAACTGGAACTATTGTATAAGAGAGACTTTGTTCATTTCTAACTGTTGTTTGTGTCTAATTGAAGTTTGTAATTAGTGACTTTATTGGTGTCAGTTATTCTGTTTCCACTCTTTCCATCGTAACACTATTATATTGCATCCGTGACGTGTCTGAATTAACACTTAGCGCGACATACCATCATTAGTCATGTTATCATCCTTTTTTTATATCCTGCCATTTTGTATTTATCTGCATTACTCAGCTACACTGTTTGTAAACTGGACGTTGGTATGAACACTTCGTGTGATTATAGTGCGTGTGTGTAGGCCTATTAGTAGTCCTTAGAAGTCAAGACAAGCTTCGTAAGTACGAGTCTGAATTTCAAAGTAAATAAAATTTATTTTGAAAAGCTTGGAAGTAAAAAGTAAGTTTAGTTCCCAAGTAAAAAAAAAAAAAAATATTGGGAAGCTTACAGTTTAGTTTTCGTTTAACGTATCTTGTGAAAAGTAATAGTACCTCGTCCAGAAGGATAACATTTGGAAATCATTCAAATGTGTTCTTAATTGAGCCGCACCTCCCAATAATGTGTCTGTACACCAATCGTATTTCACAGTTAGTAAGATGGTATGACTGTTTCGAGTCCACGTTGCCGCTGTGTTGTCATATTTATCATTGCAGCTTATCAACTTCAATAGAGCCGACCCGTGGAGTCGCCGTTATTCTGCTGTCGGTATAGCGTTTGTTAGTCGTGTGCAGAAACATGTCAACAATGCAACTAAACTGATGCGAGATGAAAAATTAATTATCACTGATAACAGTGGCATTGATGCCGACTGTCATCCTTCTGAGCAAGGGAGCTTATTTATTAGCCAATAAATAAAAATCAGTAAGTAATAAAAAAATTGATTATTTAATTACTTTCTAAGACGTTTTTTTAAAGACGTTTAAAACAGAGAATGTCAGAAGTGGCTGAGGAGGTTGTTGTTAGATTTTATGGGTTTTTGGAAGATTTAGCCCCCCCCCACCTATGTTCGGTAGGACTCTACGTGTCCTACATGTACTAAGACACAGCGAGGAAAACAGATTTCTGAGTACAGAGTGTGCAGAAAATGAAGAAAATCGTTATTGAAATAGTGAAACATTCCTATTTGTTGTCGCCTAATGGTAATGGTACTGATACTGTGAAACAACAGGTATACTTAGTGTACATATTGATTCTTTGCAACATGCTGACGGGATTGGAATCGTGACTGCTTGTTTAAACAACTCAGATACTCATACTAATCTGTCTAAGTAAATGTACATATTATAAAGCATGTTTTCGAAATAAAAGAATTCAATATGAATTGACGATCGTGTTCTCTCATTTAAATGTGTGTTTGCTTTCAGGTGAGTTCGAGTGTCGCTTCACGTATCAAGAGTTCTCAGTCTGGTCTACGGTATGTACGTAATTAGTTGTAGAATTATACTCCAGCCGTAGCCGGCTTCCTCTGTTCCCGCCGAAAGTTACGCCTACTATTCATACAGTCAAGTTCGATCATTAACGTGCACTGTTCTTTTTAGTCTTCTCTTCATCACTTGCTTTATGGGATTTACCTGTTCCTGCGTACAAGCAGCATTCTCACTCGATACAACTTCTCCGTATCATTCTCCTTCCATTCTCATTCTCATTTCATTCTTCTTTTACCTTCAGCACGATAAACTCAGGTCTTCTTGACTGATGTTTCACCATCCATCCTGTCAACGACGCCGTTACAAAAGTATCGGTTTCCCTTTTTCCAGTCCACCGAATCTCCTGTATCGCACGTTACTGGAATATTTATATCAGTTATTCTGTCTCGTCACGTTTTTCTTATTATTCTCCTCAGCGTATATATTTCACCGACTTGTACTTGTCTAATGACTGTTAGGTCTTGCTTCTGCACAATTGTCAGAATAGCATATATAATGTTTAAATTAGTATTACCCACTTTATATTATTTCATATCCGTTATGGCTATTATTTGGCCATATTACAGTCCATTACCCTGTTAAAAATTAGGGAACTAAGGAAAAGTAGAGATCATCTTGCGTATCCCATTTTCAGCCGTGGTCAGTTGTCGTAGTTCACATGACATTTGATTGGTATGTTCTTATCTGTATAGATGTCTTTTATGGTTGGCATAATTGCTGTAGTTATTTTATTTTTCAATTGCATTGTTTTGATATCCTGTCGTTTTATTGTGTGTCGTAAAATGCGTTGTTTAGATCTGCAACACACAGGTGTGCAGATTTATTAAATTAGGCTTTCTCATATACCTGTCGCATAATAAAGATCGCATCAACACCCGATTTTCCACTGTTAAAACCTTGTTGTTCGTCTTGGAGGTTTACTAATGCATTCAATTTCGTTGTCAATATCATAGTAAATAGTTTGTAGTTAATTCTTAAATAGAGTCATTCCGCGATAATGTTTAGGAATTTTATCTCTGTTCGCTTTTAAGATATCGTTAAATGTGGATTTTGAGAGAGTTAATTCGCTCGCAAGCGCGCGCATTTTCTGATAGCAGTTAATGCACACTCTTGGGAGACTCTTCAGACTGTTTTGTGGACTCTTTTGAAGCAGGTACATTTTTACATGTTTCTTTGTTTACTATAAATATTATGAACCCGTTTCATTAATATATTCACCAAGTTGTTGGTTTTGTTGTTGCAAGTAATGTTTTTGTTAATGGTAAATTTGAACATGTCTGACTTTTCTTGAGAAGCGAAACGTAGGCCTAAGCACTGAGATAATGTAGTGGACTAAAACATATTGTGTACCTTCAGTTAGATCAGCTGTTTACATTTAGGGACACGCGAGCTACTGCAATATAGTATCTCATTTACTAATATTTATTTCGGTTTCCCTTAAAACGTATTTGTTTTGACTCTAAACAAAACAGAACAAACGAGGGCGTATATCATGACGGCTGTGCCAATTTATCTCCACAAAAGTAATTATTCTGCGCAAGTGGTGTAACAGAACAACAAAATAAAAACGACAATAAATACAACACCGAGGGATGGGTTCTGGGGACGAAACGTTTTGTCACGTATTTTGTTGTCGTTGTTATTGTTATTCGAAACGCGATTGCTATGGGGGCTACAACAGTTTATTACAACGTTCATTGAACTCTTAAGTGCTGTTGTTGTTTTCAGCTAAATAAACAGGACTGTGTAGTGGGTGTTGGAAGCGTGGCGTCACATTTCACGTGTAACGACGTCGATAGGGGCAGAGTTTAATTGGACAGAGTTTCCACGC
Source organism: Magicicada septendecula (assembly GCA_034769895.1). NCBI lineage: Eukaryota > Metazoa > Arthropoda > Insecta > Hemiptera > Cicadidae > Magicicada > Magicicada septendecula. The sequence goes on along the minus strand of CM068369.1, from coordinate 346,071,117 downwards.
GTCACGGATTCGATTACGTCTCTAAAGTTGTTCAATTTTTTTTACGTAATTGGTTTCATATCGTCTGAAAAGATTGTTTCCCTTCCCCCGACAGTTTGAGATCCTTTTTTTCTGAACAATTTGATACTGTTTTTAACAAAAAATTCCATCAGATTTTGTTAACTGGGTAATTTTGTGTGTATGTGTGTTTGTGTGGTACGTTATGTGTAAAATACAGTTTTTTAGGATAAACTGGGGTGTAATGAGACTATCAAGCGGAGGCGGACAAGTCACGAACACAGAGGAAATAAATCGGAACAGGTTAGCACTTTAATAAGTCAAATTCGGTTAGCACCTTGTTGAGTTTTAATGTAAATCGGAAGGCGTAGAACAAATCAGAAGCGTATTTGCTATTAGAAGAGCAAAATTCAGTAGATCTGAAAAGTGAACGATTGCACAAAAGATTCCGCTTAGTCTGAAACGAGGTTTGCAGAGTGTTATGTCTGGAGTGTAGTATTATATGGTGCGTAAACATTGACGTTGAGGAAAAGAGAAACAAATTGTTTGGAAAGTTTTGAAATGTAGGTTTGGAGAAGAATGCTAAAAATCAGTTGGAGATACACAATACATGAGAAGGAGATTCGGCGAGGAGCGTAAGATAATTCTGAAATAAGAAAGATGAAGATGAATTAGGTTGGACATATATTACGACGTACTTGTATCCAGGGAATGATAATTGAGAGAAATATTGAAGGTAAGGGAAGCAGAAAAAGGAAGAGGATAGGAATGTTTAATAGTCTGAAGAACGGCCGCTGGTATAGAGTACCGAAAGACATTGGACGGGACAGTACAATTTCCCCACTGACCTGATTCTCTCATTTTATTTTTTATATTCACCTAGTGGCTTTTACTGCATGGTCTTCTTTGATGCCAAAAATCTTCTATTTGTCTCACACACCACGTCAACGTCTCCACCTTCTATTACTGACAGTTGATTCTCCCCTTCCAATCTTTCATTTGCTTCATGTTTTTTTTTCTATTAGCTTCTGAAACAATTCTTCACTTATTTTCTTTAGTCTATTTTCCCCCTTGTAATTCACCTTCAGATTCGCTTTTTCATTATGGCGGTATCTTGTTATGACATCAAAAAAAGAAGGAAGAAGTGATTAAGATTTCAGTTGGCGATAGAGTAATTGAATTCTATGTTTGGAGTGAGAGAGTAACCTACAAAACCAAGAGAACGATTTTCTTTCCTACCTTAGACACCTGTTAGCTCTGAAATTTGCGAGATAAATCAAAGACACTTCCGAAGTCTAAATGCGCTGGAGACGGACGTCTGGAGGAGGTCTTTTGGAATGTCCAGGCTGCAGTGTGGAAGAAATATAGATTTGAGGAGGGAAATTCATGTAGACAAAAGAGCAATATCGACCGCCTCATATGGTACGGCCACGTGTGTGCCGATCGTTGCCCGAAAACGTCGACCAATAGAAAACTGGGTTCCCAATAGAAGACAGAAACAGGAAGACCCAGGACATCGCGGAAAGTGGAAATAGGACATCTGTGGCTAGATGGAGAAAAGAAATGAGTGGGACATCAGAGAACTCTGATGCGCAGGATGCGACAGACAACAGTAGCTGTAGGCCACTTGCACATGGATAGGATGGTAATTTGTCTGTCGGATATTATCACATTGTGGCTGCCGTGCATACATAGTTATCACTAACCTTGGCGACGCGCGACGTTTATGTACTCTTAATTTTGTAGTTAAACTCTCTGTGATCAAAGCACGTTTACGTTCGCACACGGAACATACACAGATATTAGGTTTAATTTAACTTGACTCGCACACGGAACATACACAGATATTAGGTTTAATTGTTTAATTTAACTTGACTCGCTGAGTGTGTGTGTGTGTGTGTGTGTGTGTGTGGTGCGGTATTTGTGTAGGACTGTGATGGATCCCAATTGCCGGCTGTTCTGTACAAAACAAACATCGCAATTCAACAAACAACACAATTCAATTAACGTTTGATGATTTGTTTTGCCGTCGGCGTCCATCTGGGACTGCCTGCCTATTGTTTGGTACAGAATAAATGTGTTAACAATTCAAATGGATTGTTATTACTGCACCCAGTGTGCACTTTGTCGTCATCATCAACAACAACAACAATAACTTTCCTAAATCTTGCTCGTAAACTTTCGTGGTTGTCGTTAGTAACAACACACTTTTTCGATTGAACACACGTCTTTTTATTACTGTTAACACCAAACGTTTCTACACGTGCACAATGAGGCATCCTCAGTGGTGTTAGAAGTAATAAAATACATATGTTCAATCGAAAAACAGTGTTGTTATTATTAACAACTTCTCCTTTATTTCCAGAACCCAGCGGTCAGCCCTTCTTATTGCAACAAGGATGTCTTCTGCCGTTCTCAGTACATCATATCTTTGAAGTCTGTCCAGTTGCAAATGTTTCCTTCTCAATCGACCACCTCTTCTTGTACTTGATAACAGCTTTTCTTCACAAATGCTCAGGAAAAAATCCATCGTGTTGACAAACGTAACGCCGTTATTATACTATGTTCGAGACGCTGCGCACGCATCATGGACACTCCCCCTCTTTTTCTCAATCTTCACACACACACGCTCTGTCTGTCTGTCTGTCTGTCTGTCTGTCTCTCTCTCTCTCTCTCTCTCTCTCTCTCTCTCTCTCATAGTAGATGTACGCATCAAGGTTTGAACACATTCGCACGAAACAATGAGCAGTCGTTGTCAGTAAGTTGAACGTGCGCGGGCGTGTGATCATTTAACAATGTAACAGACATATGTTTATTTTTAAGTCGCTGAAACTGTTGACTTCAGCTATCAAAAGAACTACGATCTACTTTAATGACCCTTTTATCTCCGCCTATGTGGGTGTGTTATTGATACATTCTTGTATCACTTAAACAAAGCCCTACACTGTTAGCAAAATACCGACGACACGACACCGGGCGGTTTCATCGAAGGTGATAAGCTGCAGTTACTGAATAACGCACCGTCACCCTACCGCACGCACAAGATCATGTATTGTGCTGAATTGATATTATTCATTAGTCATAACTAATGATTAAGCAAGTGGGAGTGGGAGTGGGGGTAAGGTATGACGAGGCATCAACGGTTATAAGAAATATCATTGCCATTAGGCACAATGCTTATTTCTAAAGTTTGAACTCGCTATAGCTTAGCCTCGGATTTATGTTATTAAGGAGGGCCTAACATGGTGACTAAATCATCGGCGTTGCAAAGTTTACGCCTACATGTTAACCAATCTATTCTGGGGGGTTATCTTTTCTGCAAACTTTCAGAGTCCCGCGTATATGCTGATGACTCACACTGTACAATTTGTTTTGGCGGGCTTTCTGCTTAACGTATTTGTTACGTACGACTGGTGAATTATCGTCCCTGATCTCGGATATTTCTGAGATAGATAACATCTTCTCTAGGAAACCTTGACTTTCTCTGCCGTTGAAATTGAGTAGTATTCTTCTTGTAAAGAATAAGTTCTTTGCGAAAATTTACGTCTTTGAGCTCGATGTCAGCTTACAGAAAAATTGATAGTTACAAAGAAACAGAAGAGCAATGTATGGATATAAATAAGTGAATGGAGTGGGGTAGAAGAGGAGAAGCTTGAAGCTGAACTGGTGGAAAAAGTGTTTTGGAGAAGACTCGCTAAACAAATTGTTTGGAGAGAGGTGAGGTAACGGAAACATTTTGAGTGAATTTAAGTAAGGAGGAAAGGTGTTCGCTAAACGCTGTAGGCATTAGGTGACCATGGTTGTGGCGGTGGGTGGGCGGTGGGTTCATACACTTTTCCCTCCCTCATGACACTTTTCGGGCGACGAACAGAGAGCTGTAAAACAATGACTGTATACAATATTATAATTAAGTATTGTTCACGCAACGAGACGAGGAGACACCCTACCGAGAAGAAATTTCGTTGCAACGGATCTATACACCGCTGACAGCGTAACTAAAAACGTCGCAGCGTCGACACCCGACTAACGAAGTGGTTGCTTAATTACGTGTGTCAGATTATGTTCCGTGACACTTCAGGTTGCTGAACTTGTGCCATCTAAATTTGTGAGCAAGTGTTTTTCAGCGTTACAGAGAATTAAAGAAAGCCATGTCTCTCGTCTTATACAGGCAGTAGGCCCAACACATATTCGAGAATTTTTGACGTGTGCTTGGAGTTCCAGACACAGCAATTGTTTCTCTGCAGCGAGATTTGGGAAAACCTTTAACCAACCAATGGTATCTAAGCAGATATATATTCGTATTCCTATCTGGGATTTTGTTTCAGATTACTAAATCGCAATTAAAAATAAATAAACACTTTGGATGGTTTACTAATTAACAGTATGCAGTATGCAGTACCAGTATTACCTTATGATCTTCAGCTCGATCGACCTATGTTTATGTAAGTGTCAGTCTCAACTTCTCATATAGAGCATAAGCACAAACAAACCGACCCCAGAAACGTCTATTCGGCATCCAGATACACAAACACTGACATCGATAAAGGCTTGGGGATAATCGAGATACAAAAACATTCTGAAATAGTCCTTTACTCCACACTTTAAACGCAAAACACTTACATTGCACACTCCACATTCACATTCATACACAAAAGAGACTGGTAGGCCTGTAATATCTTAACAAAAGGGTATTTGTAAGCAGCGCTGACAAACGTTTACTTTACTAACGAAATAGTTATGGAAACATTCCAAAACTTGCTCAGTTAAAAAACAAAGCCAGAATTTTCTTCTGAGTTGATCCTTACACTTATTTCATTACCGATGATGATATTTTCGATAAATTTTCGGCCATCGTGCAATATTCTGCCCCATATAATTGAGTTACACGATCGTATGGTTTTCGTACAGTTGGATTTTAGTTTATTCTACCAACTTATGTTTTATATGTGAAGGCGTTATGTGCTAGGGACGGAGGGGTAGAAAATTGCTACAGCAAATATCAGAAAAATTAGGCCTACGAAAATCCCGACTATATTTTGTGTTTAGTAAAGTAACAATTGTAGAGCAATCGTACAATAAACGCTAAAAATTCCAAACAAACAAAGGAATTTGAGTTAAATTCTCTGTAACACAAAGGGATCTTGGAATTCTTTTAGCACCTTTTGGGCCCTGGGATCAAAAAATTTGGTAATTTTCAAAACTACACTATATTCAGATTTTGGTTAAAATTCCATTTATGATATCCCACACGAAATTTTTAATTTTATCCAACTTTTGTCTCATTTTTTGGGCCATGAAATCCAAAGTTTTGAAACACTATTTGAAACAAAATTTTCATAAAATCAACACTACATTCAGAGTATAGTTAAGATTTCTTTTAGTGTGATACACCACATAAATGTTTTGCGATTTTATGAAATGTTCACCCATTTTTTGGCCCTCGGCCTGCCAGAATTTTGAAATTTTTAAAAATAAACACTACATTCATATTTTGGTTAAAAGTTCCTTTAATCTAATACTCCTCATGGAATTTTCATTGTTTTGACCTCCACATAGTTGCCTCCTGGCTCCTTATTTTCTGAGGGAGCAATCTCAAAAACAGTAGGATTCTGTAGTGTAAAAGTGTGTACACGCGTGCCAGGTTTCGTTGGTAACGGCTTCATTGTTGTACCTACAAATGCCACAGTTCTTATTTTGTAGCTGAGATATTGACCCCAAAACTGTGTAACTTGTGAAGTGTAAATATTGGTGTCTGTAACTTGTATTTAGGTGTGTATAATACATGAGTAAAAGGAGTCTGTCAAAGAAGAGGATAAAAATGAACGTGGATAATATATAACTAAATCATTTATATACCCGCTGTAGGTTATGTGGAATCCATAGTACCAACATCAGGTGTTGCAAGTGCTGCAGTTTCGATTGTCGTGCTGCGGTATTGCTGCCGAGACTCCTTCCCAGCAGTGACTATTAATTTCAACATATATGACAACTCGAACTGTTGCTCTCTACCTCAGCTGGGAGTGTGTACTAAGTTGTAAGCTGTGAATTAATTACTGTAATAACATATCTACCACACATGTATCGACTTTTGTGTAAATTAATGAAAGTAAAATACATTAGTGTAATGCGTTTCCAATAAGACTGCTCGTTAGTTCACACTACAACTTGACGAGAATTGCATCTTGCCACCATTACGTCATCTCACAGTGCAGACGTCTTGAAAACTTGTCGTAAATATTGGAGTACTCAAGGTGTTGAATGGGCATTAACATTGATGACAAGACGGTCGCATATTGGGTCTGTAAATAGGTACTTACTAACCAAATGCGTTTATTTTATACGATGAATTTTATAAGACCACCTGTTCTAACATTATTATTGTAGTCTGTCTTGGTGTTGGTTCAAGTCACGCGACCGCATTCAGGGGGCTCCGCATCGTTATAAGAGGTCGGAACGAGTTGCGTATCTTTCGCATTGTCATCTGTAATTGCTCGAAATCAATTATATCGTTCAAATAATATCTCTCCAGATACGCATTAACTTCCCGATCTACTAAAATAAAGCTCTATAAAATTAAGATCAGGTAGTGATAAGATATGGATTACACGCTTGGGCCTTTAAGTAGCAGATATTTTACTTTAAACGTTTTTGAACGAAACTAGTAAGGAAAATATATGGCCGTGGAGAAGGAGGAGAAGTTTGGAGGATGAGCAAAATCCGTGAGGTAGAAGCTGTACTCGAAGGAGAAGATATATTACGATTTATTAAGTATAGAGGATCCACTGGTTACAGCATGTGATGATGATGGGTCGTGACAGGCAGTCAGAGAGATTCCTGTATGATAAGTGGGAGGAGTGAGGCGGATTCTAGACACCACCGCTATTTCTACCAACTTTGTGTGCACCTAAAAGTAAGTACCTAAATTAGTTTGTGCCTAATTAAAAAGTAAGCAGAAGTCAACAAAATGAACAAGATTTCGTGGTGTAAAAAGTTTCCTTGTTTGACAGGGTATGTTAAAAGGAACGAAATATTTTTCTTTGAATGTACATCCGTCCTTCTACTATTAAGTAAATACTTTTTGGAGAATAACGCTATAATCTGAAATCGGCGCTCTCTCGTATCTGCGTTTACAACTTCCTCCCATCTTTTCCTTAAGCATATTTTTGGTCTTTTGCCTTCCATTTTCCTCTTTTTGGACTTTCTCCATACTTAGTTTTCACAACGTGCCATCCTATTGCAATCTCTTCTCAGTTTAATGTGCATTTCCAATTGTGGCTCACCGAAATGATAATAAAAATCATGGTTATCTCGTATCTTCCACCACACCCCTTTACTATATATGTGTCTCAAGAGTGTCCTCTCAAATATTGTCAGGCATCCATTGTTCCTTTGATTAGTATCCAGTTTGGGTTGGTATCCACGTATGCCCGTACCGACTCAAAATATTGCCGTTTCCATCATACAATTTATGCTACGCCATTGGTCGTGTTATTTATTACGTGTTTGTATATAATGTGTATTAGAATTTCGTGTTATATGAGTTGTGATTTACTTTGTATTTTGAGTTTTGTAACCTCTCAATACAGTAGGAAAGAGTTAAGATTAAAAAAATAAAAGTTTTGGCAAGCAGACGACAGGTAATCAGTTGTAGATAGAAGGGGTAGAGGAGTAGTAGAGCTCTCAGTTCAAGAGGATACTCAAAGCAATATTACACGGTTCCAGGTAATTGGCGTCAGTGTGTTCTCGCGCATTAAGTACTAGATGAAGCATGAAAATATCGTTTGTCTGCGATTTCAAGTAAAAGTAATTGTAATGGTAGAAAGTAAAAGTAATGTGGCGCGACCTTTATACACTGCCACCATCGTGAGTTCCGCAATAGCTCTCGTCTCTCGCCGCCTCTAGACTGCAACGGTTTACACTTTCACCTCTATCCCTTAATTACTTTTTCAATTATTTTTTCAACCGGTTTATACAAACAATTAACACATTTATTTTTGCATAAGCCAAACAATCAAGTGTATATAAAATTGCAATCTCGAACTTTGTTAAATTTCCAATTTTTGTTTCAACCTAAGTGATTACGATACTCATCGTGCATTTATGAGTTTCTCATTAACGTCTTTCAGGTTCATTTACACGTATTTTACAGAGGTTGCGCGTGGATTTACACGTATTACAGGTTCATTTACACGTATTAAAAGGGGCGAAATAATTATATACCAGGGAAATCGTTATTCACAACGATTTACTAATACAGTAGAAATAACGAAACTGAACACGTGACTGAAAAATTCTTTAATGAGAAGTACCGAACTAGGAGTCAAAAGCCGTCAATTAATTTATTATGTGTATTTGGTTTATTATAGTTGTGTACTGTCATAAGTTATTAGACTTTGTTTGTATAGTTACTGTATTTCAAATAAATTAACTGACATGTACGGTGTTTTTTATGGAAGAACCTTGAACACTCTTTCATACTTTACTGGTGATCACAGTTGATTGTTCGAGGATAGTTTGAAAAAGTTTCGGCTTGACATAAAGATACCACTAGGAGTATCAAATGGCTATCATTGGTCGCAAGTCCGTTCCGTCAGATTGTGTATCGTAACAACTGTAGTTAGGCCTAGTAGAGCGTTGTGATTAAATAAGGTCTGCATGCGTTTGTCTAAGCGATGACGTCCGACAAGCCACTCATCAAGCTGGGCGCTTTTTCATGTTCGTGTAATATGATATGTCCATGATCTGTTGAGATGCTCGCAATGTCAGCAAGCTCACGCATTTTCACGTGCCGATAAAATGAACACGGCACTATGGATTTGTTTTCTACGTTTCTGCCATCTGTATCGGCTTTGGTGCAACCTGAATGTCTATAATCACAAGCGGACGAACTACCACGTTTGAATTCACTGTTGAAAACGGAAGTAATTATGTTTACTTCTGGTTATGAATCTCCAGAAGTGTAAACCAAGCAGATTTTTAGTTCCGTTGGCGTAAACCTCTAATAACGAAGTATTTCATTGAGGCGCGGCATTCGATTTCATCCCTGTTTGGAAAAGCATCAAGCATGTTTACTTTGTTTGATCAAATTAGTAAATACAGCTGTTTTGAACGTTATAGTACGCCATCTGATGGAACGAAATTGCTACCACTAATACTACCATTTGCTACCAGTCTTGCTACCATTTGATCTCTATGTCAGACCAACAACTTTTCTCAATATCCAAAAAGAATTGTCAAATGTTATTTATTTTTTTTTACACATAAATTAAGTAACGCAAAATATTAAACACGGTTGTTGAGGATATAAAATTTTCAGAACAAAATAACCTTTGTTCAAAGGAAAGATAATAAAAATATCGGTTTTGTTATTATGTTTGTCTCACAACATTGCTTAAACTAAGCATAAAATTAAGGCTGAAGGTTACTTTGAATATTTATTGTGTCTTCAAAGCACTTTATGTTGTATTTAAAAGAACTTGTTTGGGAAAGTCGCCTTAATAATTCTCTTATTAACATATACATATAATTAGGGTCACAGTATAGTTGGTGTAGGTAGCTTTAGAGGAGAAAAGGCACAAAAGTACATCTTGAATAGATTTTGAAGTAAATGTACCTAACTCAGAAGCTAATGCCAATTTAATTTACATGAGAAAACTGATCCCCTTAATAAAAATACTGTAAAGTAAAACTGTTTTATGTGCTACCTATTCTTTCATCTTTATGAGAAAGACAATAATGATATGGCAACAAATATCCGCGTACTTTAGTGTGGGAAAGGAACCCACAAAACCATTAAGATGATGTATTGAGCCATCTTAGTAAACATAAGTCACCTATGGTTCTTACACCTAGGAGATATATCAAAAAAGTCTCGAAGGCTTCAAGTAGTGAAGACTGACTTCTGGAGAAGGTCTTACGGGTGTCCAGGCTCCAGTGTTTTAGAAATGAAAATATCAGGACGCGAACTGGTGTAGATAAAACAATGTTAGATAGCATAAGTAAGGGTCGCCTCGTATGGTGTGGCTGTGTGGTATGATTGTTGGTCCTGAAATTTGTTAAACTGAATTCCAACTGGGAGACAGAAACGGGGTGGATCAGAGACCGTGCATGGAGGACATATATAGTAGTTGGAGAAAAGAGGAGACTGGAATGACAAAAGCCTCTGGAGCGAAGGGTGCGAGTACGGTAGTAGCTATACAACCATTCGCAGATGGATATGCGAGCTTTATGAGAAAGGTCGGTTGGCCTCACGTTGACATTAAATGTTTCAAACATCTGTGAGCGGAACACCGATATCGGTACCATACCGTACATCCTCTGTGAGATTGGTTTTGTATTTATAGAAAACTGTGACTTTATGTTTGGCTCCTGAAATTTATGATACTCCCACATAAGTGGCAGTTTTCCAAAATGCAGTAGGTAGAGGTTGTCAACGATAGAGAAGCGTATGCGCAGTGAAACACGAGAGTGGAGTAGGGGGGGAGTGGGTATACCTACCAATGTTGTTGTGTACCCCCACCTCTCTCCCTACCGGCGCAAATTGAGCTTGTCTAACGTTGACAATCTCTACCTCTTCATGCCTCACATTGCAAACATGCGGAGCTTAGTCACAAGTAATAGTAGGCCTCCATTAACCCTAGACTTTGTGAAAACTTTGATAGAATAACTTTACCTTTCACGAAAAACAAAATTCACGGGAACAAATGTATAAATCCTGTGACCACAGCGTTATTTTTTCAACTCAAAGTGTCGGTGTCAGTGACGATAAAAGTTGGACTAGTTTTCTGCTTGCGCTGTTGAATTTAAAATTGGAAACGTGAATATATTGCTTACAGATTGTTTATAAATACATAAAGGCACCTTTTCTATAAAGTTTCGGTACTTTCGTGTCAGTTGGTGTGCGAATGGACAGGGACCATTCGTCCTCAGTTACGCTAATAACACTGTATCGTATCGTATACAGCGGTTACCGCTCTGTGATCCGACAAGCGGTTAGCTTAGACATCTCTACACGAGCGCGCGTTCGCGCACACGCATACAGAGTCTGGAGTCTGTTGCCTCACGTTTGCAATGCGGTTTATGCCCAGCCGCTGATCAGGTGTAAAAAAATCTCATTCAGTCTTTTCCTAACGTGTTGTTTGCCCAAGATTTTCCGAAGCGCATGTCTTTACATTATTAATGTTTCAACCCACAGCACTGCAGCGGCTAAACAGATTAAATACACGGAATGTGTGAGCCCCGCTTTAAAGCGGCCTCTTTAAAATCCTGTGTTTCAATGTTTTTTAATTTCCTGAACTATCGATTTGTCGTTAATCACAGGTTTGGCATGATCCCGTTTCGTCTTACCACGTGTTGTGACATAAGAATTAAAAGGGTTACAAGTTATTCCTTAACTGCACCGTCGTGAAATCACACTTAAAACCAGAATTTTCGGCTTAAACGAGCCCGTTTCAAAAAACGAAATTCGTAATAATAACGATAAAACAAAATAAAATTGAAGACTTACATGAACTAAATTTACTAGTAACGTGCACTACATAGACGTCGTTTGCTAAATTTTCTACTTCCGTGGGAAATATGAGATACTAGAATTTATAATACTTGTACGCTACTAAGTGTTACGTTCAAGAGTCATACAGGTGAAACAAGGAAAAACTGAAAGTGTACAAGAGTGTTCGGAAAATCGGAAATTACTTCAAAATGTGAGGGGTTAAAACTTAGAAACTATACCAAAAATCCGTGCGGGGTATGAGTTTTAGAATTTAAAATTTCTGGGATAGAAAAATTAAACATTTAAAAATTCTGAGGCCTAAAACCAAATAGAAATTAGAAAAAATCTTAATACTCCATGCCGAGTATTAGACTAAAGGGAATTTTAACCCAAATTCGAACGTAATGTTTACTTAAATTAAATTTTTTTAAATTACCTTTTGTATCCAGGTTCCCTTCCTTGCAACTTCTTTTTGTGTATGTTATACACAACGCGTTTAGAGACTTATAGTCCCATCATCAGGTAAAAAATCACCTGTTGATGATTTAAAATCATCACATGGAGTACGTTAATTAATAAAAGTCACAGACGTCCCGTTATTTAAGCGACTCTCAACCCTCTTTATATCACGATGCGCATCGCTACGGATCTCGCGAGTGACTAACGATTCCACATCATACTGTTCCCGTACTTGTCTATCATATTGTTCTAGCACGCGTGTAGCTGTATCATATAGCTCGTTGGATTTGAAAGAAAGGTTTTCATTCAGAAGATGATCACCCTGAATTTTGGAGGCTCTGTAAATTTCAAACTCTTCCAGTGCGTCCATGAGTTTGCTCTGTTTGCAGAAATGCAGTGGTTTGAAACTGTTTTGAAAACTGGAATAATTATGGTTATGATTGATGACATGTAAGGCAAAATTCGATTTAGTGTTCCTAATGTCACCCTTAGGCAGAAGTTCCTTGTACGTATCCCATAATTTTCTGCCTGTTTGTCCAATCTTCGCACTCTATTTTATACACCCCGGAACGGCTTCTACTGGTCTAGTGGACCTCGTTCTCAAAGATTTTAAAATGCAGTTATTCGCTTTAAAAGACACTGTGTGGTCATACTTTTTGAAAACGTTATTTATAGCACTGAGTAAAAGATTAGTATATTCCGCTGATACATATTTCTGACCCCTATTGCGTGTTTAATTCTTGTTTCTATGTAAGTTCTTCCTGTGTTTCGTTACCAGTCTATCTATAATCGTGCTACTGTAACCGTTGGTATCGCGGTGTACTTTATAGTGTTAAGCTCCTCAGTGTAGTCTACTGGCTCGAATTGAATTTTTAATACTCTGTTGACAAAGGAGTTAAAGCATGCCATTTTCTGTGAAAATGGATGAAATGAGGATGCATGAATAGTAATGTCCGTGATGGTTGGTTTTTTGTAGATTTTAAACTTAAGACAGTTATTTATTTTTTTTATATTTAAATCAAAATATAAAAAACAGCTATTATATAAATTTAAATCAAAACAGCTATTGTTGTTTTCCAATTCTAATGTAAAGTGTATGTTTTATGTATACTATTCACGTATTTATTTAAACTTTCTATTTGTCTATATGAGCCATTAATAACAAAAAATGTGTGCCACATCACGTGTGTACGAAATGGTATTTTTATAAAACTTGTTTCTATGAGATAAGACGTAGGCCTATTCATTTTCAAAATAGTTAAGATAAAGATTAGCCAAATAACCACTAAGCGGTGACCCCATTGCAAGTCCGTCGTCCTGCGCGAAAAATCGGTTATCAAAGGCGAAAATAGTTCTGGCTTAATATTACTCTTAATAATGCAATAAGTTTCTGTACTTCCTGTTGATTTAACTTGCCTGAATTCTCCAGATTTTTCTGTAAAGTATCAATCGTTTGGGGTACCGGGACATTAGCGTAAAGTTTCACAACACCGAAGGACATCAGTTTATATTGCGGTAACATTTTTAATGATTTCACTTTATTCACAACCTCAATATTATTTCTGACACTGTGGTTATTGTTTATTTTTATATTACTCTTTAAAACCTGTAGACGTTTATTTGGCACTTTATATCCGGGTGTTATGGTAAAATTAACCATAGGTCATGTGGGTATATTCTCCTTATGTATTTTGGAAAGCCATTAAGCGCGAGAGCGTGAGCATGTATTGTTTTAAGTGAACGCATGATACGTCTATCAAATAGACTCGTGCACTTACTTATAGCTTGATATCTCTAATGTAGCCTGGCGTAGGGTCTCTAGTCGAAGTACGTATATTATTATCATTGATAAATTCGTAAACTTTCGTTTTGTATTCATCTTGATTTACAACTACGACTGTACTGCCTTTATTGGCTTTGGTTATGATAGCATTATTATCTTCGAGTTGTTGTTTAATGTTGCGTATAGTGTAATGTTTACTCTGAAAATTTGTTAACTTAATGGGAACCGTGCGCAAATTTTAAGATAATTGTAAAAGTGTATGTGGTGCATCACGTTATGAGGATTTTTTTTTCAAAATACAAACACAGTGTCTTTAGTAATTTGTTTCAGTTTTAACCTTAACCTATAGATTTATAACATAAACGTACATTAACTTAAAGGCTAGGACTAGACTGTATGTCATTTAGGCACTATGGTTACAAATTTAACTAAAAAGCCAATGCAGTAGTTTGTTTTTTTAATGTTTATTATACGACTGTACGTTTTACAATTGTTATTTCACTAAAAAAAAGTGTAAACTATTTTACTAAAAATGCTATTGTAAAATATAGTACGAAATGATATAATTTTTCTGATAATAAAAATTACCTGACATAGCAATTTATCTAATAGTAAATATATTCCGTTCAAAATTACTGAGCGACAGCTCTGAGAGCTGACTAGTAATGCCTAAATAGTTTGTGCTCAATTATAAGTCTACCCGAATCTACAAGCGTGTTACCAATGGAGTGACGCAAACGGTCCCCTCAGTTTCCTGAGATGTTTCCCAATGAAACATTTTTGCTTATACACGCACTGAGTGATCAATAGTGTCTAGGCGATTTATAATTCAACTGCTGCTGAGTTCAAAAAATAAATTGTTCGTAGGATTTCGATGCTACATTCTGCGCACATGTATCTATATGGTTCACAGTAGCAGTTTACAGCATAATAACCTTTATGTTATACCTGTTATGTCTGGAACAACGAACCTTCCCTATAATTGAATAGTTTATTTCTTCATTTCACTGACACAAATGTGTAACAGGGTTCGCAGAAATAGACACCGTGTAGTTACTGTTTTGTAAAAACAAACAAGTGAACTGTTCTTTACAAAGGTACGGTAAATAAATGAATACATATATTCAAGATACAAGATAAGATACAGAGCTCCTGGAGATTTGCCGGCATAGCTATCTCTTGAAATTACACCTCTGGTCGACAGATGGAGAAGATCCGCTAATTTATAAATAATCTGAAGAGAAAAAAATATAGTTAGACGATTGTATAACTCGTCTGTATATGGAATGATAAGCTGTAGTTGGGCTGAAAGAGACAATCGACTGTAAATCCAGTTAGACAGAGTGCCTACACAGTCGGAGTTATGTGCGTACAAAACAGACTTTGCTAATAAATGCGTAATCTGACGTGAATCGTGTCGTGTACAGAATACAGAATTGTGACACTCACACGTTGACAGTGAAACTTTAATTGGCTTTTCTCCCTCAGTGTTAATTAACGTCTCTTGTTCGTCAAGTTTCCAGCATCTGACACTGTTTCTCGTGTTGTTTCTTGATTTTATCTCTTGTGTGCCTGTCCCGCTATCCACTCTCTGTGCAGTCATTGTGTAAATTGTTGATATTCTTATGGGAACATCGCAAAAGTAATTATCTCGTGTTTGCACATACTGTTAAGTCAGTCTGCATTCTCCCTTTTTCTCTTATGCGCTTTCTGAAACTGTCTTTTCGTTCTTTCTATTCTTCCCGTCCACCTGCCAACATTTTTCTCTCTTATTTTTCTTCTTTCAATCCTATCTGTCGCTCACTCTAAACGTGTTTACAGAAATACGAGTAAAATGGGGTTTTCACAGCAGAAACGTGTGTTTAATGTAGAACATTGTCTGTTAAGGAATTCGTGTACGTAATTCTCAAAACAATTATTTCGGATTGATTTCCATAATACTCACTTGCCGAATAAATCTAGAATAAAACGTGCCCATTTATTTATTCATGTCAGTTGATTGAACGAGCGAAGCGAATTCTCAGTTTTAACTCGACCGTTTGCCATTTGTCTGTCTGTCTGTGTCACACTGTTTGGTGTCTCACGCTAACATTTGAACGCATCAACCGATTTTCTTAAAATCTAGCAAGTGTGTCCATACTTTTACCCTAAATAACCTGATTGTTTTCGAGATTGATCTCCCTCAAAAATAAGGGGGCCGGAGGTAAAAATATGGTGGTAAAAATTGTAAAAAAATTGTGGGGTACCAGATTAAAGTAACGTTTAACCACAATATGAATTTAATGTTTGTTTTAGAAAATAAACATGG
The DNA here is from genome assembly GCA_034769895.1 of Magicicada septendecula. Lineage (NCBI taxonomy): Eukaryota > Metazoa > Arthropoda > Insecta > Hemiptera > Cicadidae > Magicicada > Magicicada septendecula. The sequence continues at coordinate 346,055,079 of CM068369.1, read as the reverse complement.
CGTAAAACGTTGGTAAAAATTTTAATAAAATCGCAAATTCCATATGGGGTATCAAATTAAAGAGAGTTTTTACCAAAATCTGAATATAGTGTGCAGTTTTAGGAATTTCAAAATTTATTGACTGTGAAAACTAAAATTTTTAGATCCTAAACATATTTTTGAATACTGAAAAATAGTTAATATTAAAATTTATGTAATAATATTTTACCATATTGTATTATTATCTTACATATTATTTTTTAGTATAGTATAATAATATAATTTACCTACTTTGTTCAAAATATTAAGCGAGTTCTGTAGCTCAGGATGTTTACTAGTTTGATAATATTACACTGTATTTTTTGGACTACCGGCCTTTCCATCCACTTCGAACAAATAATCTTTTAAGCTACCCCCTGTCTGTGTGTCTCCTCTAATAAGTCATTATTAACTTCTAGGCCAGCTGAAAGTTCGTGGAGGGGAAATAAACAAGGTTGATTGTCACATGACTTTGTTTTTCTATATAATCTCCCCAAACTTCAACATGCTTGGTCCAACGCTTACCCAATAACTCCACCCTTGTTTTAAATGAGATTCTGAAAGGTCTCGAAAACTCACCAATGACATCCACTCTCAGTGTTGGTTTTTCTAAGACAGTGTACGAAATTATTTTTAACGATACCTGAAAACGTTGCACTTTGGGGAAGTTCACTGTGGGATCGTTTTCAGTGATTATACCACCGTGTATAAACTGGTGTAACCACTTACTAGCCGGCAACTCCTACATTTACCATTTCGTTGTGAATTTCCATTGCCGCCGAATCTATTTTTAAAACGAATTCAGTTATAGCACGACGTTTGATTTTTTTCCAGTTTTCAAACGAACATGACACGATAATTCCAAACAGCTGGTGAAAAAAAAAATCAGCAGAGAGATTTGGAACTAAGCAGCAGTTTACACGAAAGTTAAAGCTTATAAGGGACTAAATGTTTTAGATCTACGATGGTAGGGTGAAAAGTTCCGGGCCTCACACTGAGATAGCGCTAATGTGTTCATTATTTGTATGATTTCATTTTTTGTAGGCTGCACGTAGATATTTAAAGTAGTGTTCATGTTCTGAGATAGCAGAGACTACTGTTGTATGTCAACTGTACGAGTGCTTAATCTCTTACACGAACATCTGTTATGACAAAGCTGTGCGCTAGATGGATACCGCGTTTGGTGACACGTAACTAAAAACAATGTTGAAAGAATGTTTTAACCGATTCTTTGGCACTCTTTACGTGCAATCCAACGGAAGTTTTGCTTCGATTCATAACCATCGATGAAACGTAAGACCACCACAGCATTCCTGAACAAAACAATAGTCAAAACAATGGACCGCGAAAGGGGAACAAGACAAAGACAAGACAAGACAAGACAAAGGTTGTGGCGATTGTTGTTTGGGACGAACGTGAGTAATATTCATTGACTATCTTACAAATGGAAAACAATTAGTTGCGAGTACTAATTGTCTGTGTCTCTTAAACGTCGAAATCAAGGAAAAACGACCTCATTTAGCGAAAAAGAAAGTGCTCTTCCTCCAAGACAATGCATTATCTCAGACGTCAATTGTTGCGGTGATTAGTATAGAAGAAGTGAAGTTGGAACAGTTACCTCACCCATCGTATTCGCCCGATTTAGCCCCGTTCGACTTCTACCGCTTACTTAGCCTCAAAAAATGGCTTGGTGGAAAAGATTTACTGACGACAATCAAGTCAGTGATGCTGTAAATGGCTACTTTGAGAAAATCGCCAAATCTGCATATCAGTCTGGCATAACCGCTTTAGAATATTATTGAAAAAAGTGTGAAGAGCTAAGTTGAGATTTTGTTCATAAATAAATGCAAATGAATCCAAAAAGGTATTGTTTCCTATTCTACATTACGGTAGAAAGGCTTCGGATTAAATGAAAGAAAAGAAGTATAATGTAATTTTTCAACTGCAGGCTGCAGTGGTATTTTTTTAAAGAAATAGACAAAAAGTTTAGATAGCCCACGTAGGATAGTGCGTTCTTGCGTGCATGCGCGCGCACTCGTGTGTGTGTGTGTGTGTGTGTGTTAACGGGAGAATGTACTGCAGGAGAGAAACTGGCAGGAAAATATAACCATAGCAGCAGAAGGATGTGATAAGCAGCAGCTGATAATCGCCGTGATCAGTTAAGCGGATCGGACGGTTAGAAAGTGTCTGTTATTAACGCAGTAAATTCTGCAACTTTCTTGCTGGAAACATCTCTGCTGATATGCTTTGGTACAGCAACGGTGAGAAAGAGAGAGAGAGAGAGAGGAATGTATATACGGTACTAGCATAAAATATCTGTTCTATGCAAAACATTCCTTCCACTTGCCCGGAGCTAAGTATGCAGTCCCAGACAACAACACGTTCCTTCAATGCGATATATCTCACCGTTCTTGCAAAATACATTTTACTCTCTTTTTTTAATATGTCTATCTCTCTCTTACTATGTTTCTGTTCTGGTAGCGGTCCTGTTCTCCCCTGACTCTCTTTATATTTGTTCATAATCTCTTCTCCCGTTGTGTTTTTTTTAAATATTCATCATAATGATAATTATTTAAGGCTATCACGTGCTGTTAGCTGTTTGCCATGTTTAATATATACTTCACGATAGTCTACTGTATTTGCTTGTACGAGACCGGACTGTCTACAATAATAACACTTAGTTGTAATTCTTCAGCTGTAAGTTCAACTGTAATCCTTGGGTAAGGGTGTCTATGCGAGTTGAAACCTCAACTGGACGTCCAGAACGCTGCTCCTCAGTCACTGACGTTCGGCCATTTTTAATCTGTTCTACCCACTTATAAAATTTCCTTGGTTCATACAGGCTTTTCCCGTTTTTTTTTTAAGAAAAAAAGTAATTTTTAGTTGGGTTTTCACATTCAGAACGCAAAATCTGTACTTACAAATTTCGATGAAACCGAAACATCGAAGCATGATAATGTTTTTACTATAGTAACAAATATTTACTATATAACAAACATTATCATGTTAAAACAACAGAGACCGAAGATTTCTAGACTGTGGGGAATCGAAAGTGTGGAAAAAATATAGTGTTAACATCACCTGGAGCGTTACATTTTTCGATGACGTTACACATTTTGCATCACGTATTTTGTGGAATGACCCCCAGCCTAAAAACATTATCATGTTAAAACGGACGTTTTCATTTAATTCCGAAACTTCATGAGAACCCACCATCGTTAAATGAGAATTTAAGGTTATAAAAAAAAGCTGATTAGAACTCATAACAGTGATGTCAACTTAGGCATACACTTCTGAAACTATCGTACTCCGTCTACCAACCTTTATTCCTCTACAGCTACTTGTCTCTTTGATTATTCACTAATTAACCGGTTGTCTACTCGTAACTTAGACCGGAAGCTCTGTCAAGAAACTCGTCAACTGTGAAAATAAAAATTCCGAATACTTATTTTTGGACCAAGTGTACTGGTGATTGAGGACGAATAATGAATTTTCAGAACTCTACACCAATGGAAATATGGAAGGCTAAGATGGTTTGATTGTGTAATTAAAAATGTGGAGAACTTAACAAAGTAGTTAGTTCTACCTGGAAGCTGATGAGAAAAGAAGACCGAGAACTGGTATCAAACCAGACAGACATCAGAAGACTAGCGATAAATTCGGCCACAATGAAAGGCGACAGAGATCCAGGCGAGACCAGAAACCTAGTGGGGTTCCAGTAGTCACATATTGTAGGTGAGAAAAGTAGCTTAGCCGGCATTTGTGTACAAATCTGTGTACAAATGCACAAATCTCAGAACAAGAGATCGTATAAAAGTGAGTAGTTAAGTAACTCCTGGGGTTGATTATACACCTGACACATAGTGCTGGCCACAATGTTGTCCCTGGAGTTTATATCTACTACCTCGGTCTTGCTGTTTGGAACGGGAAGGAATACAAAAACAAGTCTATAATAATTAATAAAATTATTTGAGTTAGGATAAATTCGGAAACTACGGCAACGTAATCTATCTCTCTTCCTCCCTCTACTCCCTCATGCGCTCCTTTTTCTGACTCTATGTCTCACTCTTTGTCTCTTCCCCCCTCGCCAACGCCTCAGTTCGTTTTCTTCTGTCTGCTCCCCTCTTCTTCACAGTGACATCGAAAAACAATGCTATACCATTAGCGGATAATTATATGATAATAGCTCGAGGAATTCACTGGTTGCTTCTTGAATGAAAGGATTATTAATATTCCTTTTAATTCACGGTCCAATTATGCAAACCGAGTTTCATTCAGCGGATATATTGTCCGCGTTTTTCCTGCTTCTGTCGAGAGTTCACTTCTACTTTAACGTTCTTAATTAATTTTTCTGCAACTCATTTCGTACAGCTTTCTCGTACCCGTACAGACTCGCGCTTGCATTAATCTCCTTTTGTTACACGAACACACTTGCTCTATTTGTTTAATGGAATCAGTATTTAGGTGGCAGTGTTTCACTATCCCACTAGTCCAACATTCCACTAAAACAGCATGCACGCTTCTTCTCCTCCTCCTCCTCCTCCTCCTCCTCCTCCTCCTCCTCCTCCTCCTCCTCCTCCTCCTCCTCCTCCTCCTCCTCCTCCTCCCCCTCCTCCTCCCCCTCCTCCCCTCCCCCTCCTCCTCCCCCTCCTCCCCTACCCCTCCTCCTCCTCCTCCTCCTCCTCCTCCTCCTCCTCCTCCTCCTCCTCCTCCTTCTTCTTCTTCTTCTTCTTCTTCTTCTTCTTCTTCTTCTTCTTCTTCTTCTTTTGGATAGTATGATATTATATAGTAGGGCTGCATGTAGCAGCAGTACAGCCACCTTTCCATTGTCTCTCCGTCCTTGGTACACTTTTTCTGTTTCCTTTTACACCGTCATTCTGACACCGTATTAAAATTTTTCACCACTTGTGCGCTATAGACCAACATCGGTTATCGATGCGTTCAGCACTAGATATCGATCCGATGCCCTAGTCTTGGAATAAGCTATCCAGGCAGCACAAAATCAAGATGTCTACAAAACACAGTCAGGGCCAACGTCACATGACGTCAGAATGGTCTACGTAGAGTAGTATGACCGAGGACTAGGATTGCTTGTGGTCAGACTATTTCGCGAAAGGTTAGGAGAACTGGTTTTGGTTTAGTTTTTTAAACAAAACACCCCCACCCTAAAAATAAATAAAACAAAAACCATCTGGATTAACCCCGCGGAGGAAAATACTAGGTTATTTACCGGCCATACAAAATACTCCGGATTCGGACGCAAATGAATGAAACTAAAAGCGTTGTACCTAATCTCGCGGGTAAATACAACCTTCTGTTTTATCTACCAAGATATCGGGATTTAACACACAGTTGTATCGCAGATTCAAGATAAAACGGTTACAGTAACAATTCTTCATTTATTTCAACAATCTCTCTACATTCGACTGGACTAATTTCAGCAAACACAGCGAATGATAAACAAATAGGTTGTACCATAAAACAAGTGTACGAGGAGGAATTCCACAAAACAGAAAGAATGTAACCGTGCAACAAGTTTTACATATTCAAACGGAATGTTGAGAATGCTGCTTTTTGTTTAGTTATAAAAACTACCACCAAAAATAAATAACTGAACAAAATCAAACCAGCTTACCTGGTTGCGCACACGAAAGAAGACCTTTCGATACTTTCGATCAGTGTAAATCAATCCGTGTGCTTTACATTACGGAATAAACAAACCGACGTTAGACGTTACTTTGAATATTATACATCCCATCAGTGTTGTGCCGAATATTATACATCCCATCAGTCTTGTGCCGAATAATCTGCGTTCTTCTTTATTTGGCATTACAAACCGATGTTACTTTGAATATTATACATCCCATCAGTGTTGTGCCGAATAATCTGCGTTCTTCTTTATTTGGCATTACAAACCGACGTTACTTTGAATATTGTACATCCCATCAGTGTTGTGCCGAATATTATACATCCCATCAGTGTTGTGCCGAATAATCTGCGTTCTCCTTTATTTGGTATTACAAACCGACGTTACTTTGAATATTATACATCCCATCAGTGTTGTGCCGAATATTATACATCCCATCAGTGTTGTGCCGAATAATCTGCGTTCTTCTTTATTTGGCATTACAAACCGACGTTACTTTGAATATTATACATCCCATCAGTGTTGTGCCGAATAATCTGCGTTCTTCTTTATTTGGCATTACAAACCGACGTTACTTTGAATATTATACATCCCATCAGTGTTGTGCCGAATAATCTGCGTTCTTCTTTATTTGGCATTACAAACCGACGTTACTTTGAATATTATACATCCCATCAGTGTTGTGCCGAATATTATACATCCCATCAGTGTTGTGCCGAACAATCTGTGTTCTTCTGTATTTGGCATTACAAACCGAGGTAGTACAGAAATCTGAGCCTAACTAGATGCTGTTCCGCAAAGTGAATGCTCAACCCTCTGATTTCTTCCTCAACGGCATCCCTTCAGCTCTTTCTACAACTGCTCCCTCCTCAGTAGTTTCCTCTACTGCCACTGAAAAACTTTATCTTCCATACTGCATCCATACACCGTATGTGCCCACGCGATTTTATTTTCTGCATTTTTATGAATGCAGTCAAATGGTGGGGGGGGGGTCTTTGTACATCCCATACAACTTTTGGTTATTTCTTTCACTCACCTTCCATTGCATCTTTTTATTAGACCGTTTATCCCTCTGAGGGTTTTCTTTTCAGATCTGTTATGTTCTCGTCATGAGGCTCTATGTTTCATCCTGCTAAGTATGAAGGCCTAAGTATAGGTGGGATGAGTGTTTTGTACAGATGTAGTTTTGTTTCCTTGACTAAATGGTTCCTCAAGCCTTTCTTAATTAAAATATGACCTGCTACTAATTTATTTTAAATCCATGTGTGGGACGATTTAAAGAACATTTAAAAATAAAGTTAGACCAGAGAAACCAAAATTAACTTTTATAAGGTTATGGTAGTGTGGTGCAGAGTCTGGACTCTGCGAAAGGCAATTGTAAATAATGTTACCGTGGCAGAAATGAGGTTTTTAAGAATGGTCAGAGGATGCTCACGGTTAGATGTGCTTCGCAGTGAGGATATACGGAGTGAGCTTAAGATGTCCCCATTGTTTGAGTACGTTGATGAATATAAATATCGGCATGGAGAACCATACATGACTTCCATGTTCTAAGATTTATATTTAAAATCATTTTTTAAATGAAATATTTCCATAGAAACTACTTCTTTCTTCAGCCTTAACCACAGTACTGTGGTCACTAACGTATACCACCTCACGTTAGCGCACTCGATTTTCACTGATGATGGCAGTCGATGGCATTGCCGAAACGTCTGGTTTCTTAAAATTACTCTTGTTAAAACATAAAACGTTACAGGTAAACTACCCCTTCCCCTTAACCGATCTTCACAAAAATTAATAGGCCTTGAGTCCTCTGCAATTCAGTGATGTATGCAAAAAATTATTTTATTCTGTTTGAATTTGTGGCTGTTATCGTTTGCCATAGAAACATTCTACACACAGATAGACAGACAGATAGACAGGCAGACAGACAGACACTTTTCGAAAAATGACTTTCCTTCATGTTTTGACGGTAGTACAAGCAGAATCAGCCGTTATCTCGAACACAATTTTTTTTCGCATGACCATACTTCCACTTCCTTATGGAACATGGAAGTAAAAATTATCCCCTCCCCCTTCAACTATCATTTACGTTTATAGAAAATTACCCCTCCCCCTTTAAATGCCCTTTTCATTTACAGATATTTCATCTACCTTTCTACAGTGGGTTATTATGACCTTCTTTTCAGGATACTTTATTTATCAAAATTAAGTACTTTACTCTTGTTAAAACGTAAAACGTTGCAAATAAACTACCCCTCCCTCTCAACCGATCCAACCTCTTGAACCCTCTACTACTCGGGAACACATGCAAACAATTATTTCATTCTGTTTGAATTTGCGGTAGTTATGGTTCGCCATAGAAAAAATTCTGCATATTCTGCACACACGGACACACAGACATATAGACATTTTTCGCAAAATGAGTTTTCATGTTTTGAGGGTGTACAATCAGAATCAGTCCTTATCTCGAACACGATTTTTTCGCGATCACCATACTTCCATTTCCTTACGGAATATGGAAATAAAAAATTATAGCTAACGCCGGGTAAATCTGAGGAGCCAATCAGAGTTGGGCCTACCTGTCACTCGGCTGAATTTGGTGGTAAGCCCTGTCGCTGTCGTCAAAGTATCATCCTTGACAGGGTCCTCTTTTTCTGCAAAATGGGAGAGGCTTGAGATGGAGTGAGTGACATGGTCCCCACCTCAATGAAGAACCCATTGTTTAATAAAAATGTATTTAAATTTTGAAAACTTTAAATTATTTTCTTGTTGCTAAATATTTATATTTTATAATCAAAATGAATTTATTAAACAACAAACATTATATAATAAGTTTGGCGGTGAGTATCAATATAGGTACATGTCTGTTTGTATTTTATTCTTTAACAGAAAGATGTAATTTTCTTAACTACTATAAAGTTATCACGTTCAAACAGTTGTCATTAAAGTTACCATCAGAAGCTAACTGTTTTGCAAACCAGCAAACGAATACTCCACAGTTATAACTATCTGTTTGTCTTATTGCTTCTTTTGTTACATATAACATTTCTTCAGATGGCTGGTCTAATTTTTGTAAAATTTTATCTGTGAAATACTTTACTCTGCTCAATAATGTACTTGATATACAGCTTTGTTGCGGGTCTAAAATGTTATATATATTCAAATCTAAGCGAATGCAAGCGACTATCCAATGAGAGTTATTGACGTTTATTGGGATGGCATAATGGGATTTCTTCATCACTCTTAAATTCTGTGTTATGTACTGTTATCTTGTTTCCTCATCATAATTACTCATTATATATTGTGATAATATCAAATCTCCGTATGAAAAATGTTCATATTCCTGGGATAAACTGAAAAAAAATCCATCGATAATGTTGTCCGTTAGCCAGCCATTGACGGCGCCTATACATTGTCTCTTTAAAGCGTAAATGTCAGTTGCAGATAATGTTGGCTTGAGAGATAGCAAATCATGTTTGTAAATGTTAATAGCTCTACCTAGCTGATAATACACTACACCATGATTTGGAAAACGTTTCTCTATTTCTTGCGCCATATCTTCAATTGATGTAATTTCTGATGTACAATTAAATTTATTCACCTGTAATTCCTGTAATGATAATAGATCCTTCAATGATGACTCGTGTTTTTCTTCAACGTCTATGATTTTACATCTGTTTTGTATTCTTTCAGATTCCTTATTTATAACTGGCAAAGTTTGAACACAATCTTCTACTTCTATAAAAACGGGTTTATGATCTGAGAAATAACTTATATACTGTATTTCTGCTAAATACTTCTTGGCATCTGTACATATTATGTCAATTTGTGTGTTCATGTCTGTGGTGTATATTTCATTTTTCAGTGCAGTTTTCAGATACCTACGTTCAATTTTATCTTTGAAATTTGCTGAATCTTCCATATTGGCTATGTCAATGTTGAAGTCTCCCATTAAAATTTTTTTGTAGTTTCCAGTTAACTTAGCAATCATACCATCTACAACGTCAAAAAATGTAATAATGCTTGCACCCGGTGATTTGTATACCGTTACTAAGTAAATATTTTTCAACTGAACAGCTATCCTTTGTACCTACCGTCAACTGTTCTCTTCTTTTCGGTTAAAATTTTTCTCTCCAATAATTTAAAATCAATGTTCTCTTTTGCTAGGCACATGAGACCTCTCTGTCCTGTTGTTGGATTTTCATCTGATGAGTACTTAATCTGATAAGTTGGAATCACAATCCGCTCTGAGCCCTTCATTCTAGTTTCTGAAAGAATTAAGACATGTGCTCTTGAGTACCAGTCGTCTGTCAGTTGATATATTCAAGGTATAGTGTCAAAGATCTCACATTATGGTACACAATGACTGTTCCAACTGTGTTCTTCAAATCGTTATACCAAAGAGTTGCAACATTATCTTTTCTTAGTCTCTGTATTTCTTCACAGTCTCTTACACTTCCACTGTGGAAATACTTCATGTTCATTTCTCCTAAGATATATAAATTTTTCAAAGAAGTTACCCTGGTCATGGTGACATATAACAGTTGTCTTGTCACTTTCTTTATCTTTCGAAAATCTAAACAAACTAAACAAACTGCTTCATAAGTTTGTCCCTGACTCTTATGTATTGTAAGAGCTTCTGCGGGAACAACAGGAAATTGTTTCCTCATTATTTGATGGCAACAATTTTTACACGTTGTTATAATTGCTGTACTCTTTGCAATATTGGTATTAGTTCTTCATTTATTCCACTTGCAGCCGCATAGTCTTTAAACTTCTATCTCGCTTTTAGACCTACATTTCTTCCCTCTGGAAACTCCAACCTTATCAAAATAATATTTTCTTCTCCCATTGTCAAGTATCGTAAAATTCCACACGCGCCGTTCACCAGTCCATCTCCAACATCCACATTAAATGTGATCATGTACTTGATACCTACCTTAAAAGTAATTTCATTCGATAGGCCCTGCATTTCTGTTACCTTTTTATTCCTAATTGACTTTAACAAACTATCTTTTGTCTGTAAAGGTATGTTTCCTAAAACTGTATTTTGCGCGATGGAAATAAAAGGTTTTTCTTTAGATTTTCTAATTTTTTCTTGGTTATATTTCTCTACCATTTCATTGTCGGGATACAGTCTTATCGTATTTTCAGGAACCTCTTCGGGTTGAACTATTCTCGTCTTCAATAAATTAAAGTCTTTTTCGTTCATGACATTAGCAGCTATGTTATTTAGTGTTACTATAAATTCTGTGTTCCCTTTCTGTCCCATGATTTCATTTAATTCATAAACTGAAAACTCTGACCAAAGTGAATTTTAATCATTAAAAACTCTCAATTCATTTACCTTCGGTGCTTTCCAAATGGGAGAATCCATTACAGGTGATAACTGATGTAAATCACCTACAATAAGAAGGGAAACACCGCCAAAGGTCTCATTTTTCCCCATTATTTGATGTAAACGAGTATCAATTCTTGAAAGTGTTCGTGATCCCACCATAGAACCCTCATCAATAATCAATAACTTTAAATCTATCAGATTCACTCTAAGTGTACTTGCTATGTCAGAACTTAATTCAGGCATGAGGCCACCAAACTGTGTTACTGGCAAGCTAAATACTGAATGAATGGTTACGCCGTTGATGGGGAAAGCTGCTTTACCTGTCGGAACAGTTAGAAGAACTTTAATTGAATTTGTTTTTACACCTTTTGTTCATCAAAATATTTAGTAATTAAATGGTATAGCACGTTAATAACCATGCTTTTACCAACACCAGCAGCTCCAGAGAGAAACAGTCTTACAGGTTTGAAGTTTTCACTTTTCATATTTTTAAAAACATGCATTACAATTTCTTTCTGGCCTCTATTGAGTCTTCTCAAATTGAAAAACAAATTTTCTATTTTTCTCTGAAAGGAACAATAATTTTAAATTTACCAATATCACTATTTCCTGCTTTGCTCCCATCTTGGACTTCAACATTTATTTTAAATTCCTCTGGAAGTTCATTATCTAACAAGTTTTTATTATCTCCGTCTTCCTGTTTTAAGTCGATGATTATGTGCAGTTTCAAGTATAAGCTCCATTTCATCTTCATTAATCATATTATATTTCCGTCTGTTTTTATTGATAATGTCTACGTGTTGTTCATATACAAATTTACTGTCAATAATTTCAACTTCCTCCTTCTCATTTCTCCATGGTAAAAAGAGGAGTACTTGCTCTCGATAAAAATTGTATTCGTCTTGACCTAGTTTGTATCTTCTGTGACGTAGAATTTTTCACTTGTCACAGTCTATGTATTCTTCTGATTCAAAGTCCTCATCTTTATTTTCTTCATTTTTTGCACGTCTGTTTGATTTATATTCTGTTGAAAAATGAGCAAGACAAATAGTCTCTAAATTATTACACCTATTTGCATATCTTGAGAATATGTTTGATAAAGATATGTCGGTTGATTCTGGATCCATATTTTGTAACTCTTCTCTCGATTTTAACATGTTTAGCCTTTCTTCAGTCGGGCTAGTATTAAGAAATATACAGGCTCGACTACTTTTTGAAAGAGGTAATTCCAGAACATGATAAGCAGCTTCTTGAGCACACATTAGGTTGCTATTTAGACACACATTTGCAACTTTACTTAACCTTTCTCTTCTATTCATTTTTTCATTTTTCACATCAGAAGCCGCTTTCCTTAATAACCTAGATAAACCTGCTTCTTCTTTGCTTATATAATTAATAATATATGATGCACAACTGTAGGATCCAATACAAACTGCAAATCCATATTAGAAGAAAACAGCGACAAAATTGTTGAATTGTGACAATTAATAGCTACCGACAATGAATTCCTCTCCAAAAAAAATCGTATCCCTATCAATTCCATATCTAACTGCGTTAATATAATCGTCTTCAGACGTATTTAATTTCAAAAGAATATTGTCAAATGACACATCATTATCTTTCATAAAAAAACTATACATAAGCTTATTTACCTTTACAGAATTTTTTTTAACCTGCTCTGGCTTCTCTTCTTCTTCTAACGGCTTTAAAATCATAGTTTTCGGCATCACAGGTAAAGGATATCCAAACCTACATGCTTTTAAATTTTTCTTTCACTTATGGCAAGTATCCGTATGTTTGTGACGTTGTAAACTCATGAGTGGGTTGTTTTCATCATATTTTTGTGTGTCGCACACACAAAAGCTCTTCGTAGATAAGAACGGAAATAACACAAGATAAGAAACCTTATCGTTTAGTCCATTTAGCTCGCCTATTATCCATTTTTTTTTAGAACGCATTGTACGAAACGCAGTTTTTTTAGCTGTTAGTTTAATCAGTTTTGTTTTCTTCTGCTCAAGTAAAGGTTTTTTTTTGTCTGTGTAAGATTTTAGTATAGCATAAGGTTGTTTTGTAAATTCTAATTTCCTTGCTGACAATAATGTGTGAAAAAAGAAAAAGAAAATGTTTCGTGATAAATAAAACATTGGACAGGCCGGGAAAGATTTTTAACAACAAACGACTTCTTTGTTGCCAATAATGTAGTACACATATAAAAATATGCATAAAATTAATGGCTTGAATAAGTTAATGTTTGATCTCTATTAAGTAGTGCTCAAGTTTCCAAAGTTTTAATATTATGATGTCCGTAATTAAAACATCAGAGCAGGTTTAGTGTGTATGAGGGTACACCGTGGACAAAAATTTTCAACATTCCCTATTGAGCGTTGCTCAGAGTAAAGCTGCGAATCTACACTGTACGTTTGACAGAACAAACACGCGGAAAAGAAGGAGCGCTCCGAAGTCACTCATGGACCCTGAGCATCTTGCAGAGGGTTCATTCCCTAAAGACGGAAAGTCTGTCTATGAACCGTTCCTCTGTAAACACGTGCAGTTACAATGCCCAGCGATCCACAGGAAGCAAATCGCTATCCACGCTGGACACTTTTTCGGCTTGCACGCGTTGTGTTGGTGTGGGTTTCGGCACTTTCCATTTAAAAAGCATGCAAATTTAAGAAAATAAACACGAATGAGGCCAGAAATAACGCGAATTGTGTGTGTGTGTGTGTGTGTGTGTCTTGCCTGCCTTTTTATTGCGGTAATCTTAATAATAAAATGGAAACGTAAACATTACATAATTGAGATATGTTTGCCTGCCACGAACGATATATTTTTTTTCATACATGATTTAAATTTAAATTAAAAATTTATAATTTTATTGCCTGGCAACAAAATTATTTTATTTTTAACAATTACCATTGTTTGAAAAACTTTAAATGAATTTTCAAGTACTTTACTCTTGTTAAAACGTAAAAGGTTGCAGGTAAACTACCCCTTTCCCTTAACCGATCTTCACTAAAATCAAAAGTCCTTGAGTTCTCAACAATTCAGGGATGTATGCAACAAATTATTTGATTCTGTTTGAATTTGCGGCTGTTCTCGTTTGCCATAGACAAAATTCCACACACACACACACACACACACACACACACACACACACACACACACACACACACACTTTTCGAAAAATGAATTTTCTTCATGTTTTGAGGGTACTACAATGAGAATCAGCCCTTATCTCGAACACGATTTTTTTCGCTATGACTATACTTCCATTTCCTTATGGAACATGTAAGTAAAATAGATAGATCAAACATGTTCTTCGCATGGAGAAGGACTCTACACCAAACGCTGCATGTTTTGTTTGTGCCATTCACAGCGGAGCCAAAATGCATAAAAGATAAGATTCCCTTAAAATGGTATTTTCCAAATACAAAGCTATTTGGGGTCATGCCTTCTTGTACTTTCAACCACCGTCCATTTTGTCTTCTGATTAGTAACCCGCAACTACTACTTCAGTATTTAAATCTAGGAAGTTATTCCTCACTTCTTCCAGTCTTACTTTACACATCGTGTACTAAACGTCTTTCTCCTCGAATTAAATTAGTGGGTAATTTTTCATGTCCAGGCTTATTTATACCATGGCAGCGAATTCGCTATGTTTAATATAATCACTTAAGGTAAACACAATTAATATACAACAGAAACGTTTGCTCTGACACTAAGAACACAACGCACTCATATGGCATTATGTCTCATGCAGTGAGATTTATCTCGAAAAGTAAAATTTCTTAAAGAATTTAACTAAAAATCAAAATAAAATTAAATTTGTTTATTTAACACTATGGTAATTGTTGAACTAATAAAAAAACCGTTACCAAGCAATAAAATATTACAAATTTTTCATTTTAAATAAAATTTTCGACGTGAGAAGATATACTGTTTCTAGTCTGAACCTTTTCAACCCATCTCCGTTATGTAATGTTTATGTTTCCAAAGTTTTATTATTTATGAGTGCCACAAACAAAAGGCAGTCAGGTCCACACACGCGCGCGCGCGCGCGCGCACACACACACACACAGATTCACCTTATTTCAAAGGATTTCGTCGTCCCTCCTCGTTGCTTCTGAATCATCCACAGCTACAACTTTCGTCTCGGCTAATTTCTCAACTTCGCTACGACTTCCATCTCGAAGGCGCTTCTGAACTTGGTTGTACTTCCGTCGGGACAACGCTTCTAGACTTCACTGTACCTTCGTCCTTGATGGGGCTTCTGGAGTCGCCTGCAGTTTCCCGTCTCGTCGCTCTTCTGCTTTCTTCAAGACGTTTGTTCTGGGATCCATACGTTGTGTACGTCGCAGCTATACCTCAGCAACTAGGTGTCATGCTGGACATTACCGATTCCCCTAACACACACACATACACACCACTAATGCTTGCACGCAGACACATACACACCACTAATGCTTGCGCGCACACATGTAGAACCCTGCTTGATATTTTGTTTGTGGTTATCATAATTTTAAACCTTTGGAAACTTAAGTATTACTTAATTGAGGTCAAACATTCAGTTTATTTAATCCTATACAGATTCACAAAATTTGTGCGTACACTGGATATATAATTCTCGGATGCATTATAATCGATTTGAAATAACTACACATGATTTATTGAAATAAATAAATCATGGAACGAATAAAGTGATTTATATTATTTTTAACTAGAATTTAATTTTTTGAAAGTAGAGAGTAGTTACTGAGTTATGCTTTTTTTACATTTGATGTAATTGCTTCTGTTGTAATATACGTTTAAACTGAGTTATAATGTTGTGCTGAAAACCAGTAGAGTGTATTGCTGCCTCGGCCTAAAGATTACCATTCATAAGGCTTTGATGGAATAATGTGTTCTTAATTGTCCACCACTTTAGAATCTGTCTCTTAGCACCAATCAGATTGCGCCGCTAGTACGATGAGATTAAGTTTTTGAATCCACGTTGCCGCTGTGTTGCCACAATTAGCATTCATCAACTGCAGCTTACCGCCTTTAAGGAACAGTCCCAAAACGTGTCAACAACGTAACTATACTGATGCGAGAAAAACATTAATTACCACGATAACAGTTGTTTTGATGTCGACTCTCATTCTTCTAAGCAAGAAAGTAAGGACTCTATATTGGGTGACAACACAGAAGGGATGAGAGGAGAGAGTGAGAGAAACAAAGAGAAAGAGAGAGAGAGGGTGAGAGAGAGAGATATCATGTAGACTAAAAGCATCGCAAAATATCTCAAATTAAATAACTTTGTCGGTGGAACTGTCAATACAATAGTGGCTGTCCACAGACGACCACGCACGTACAAATTAAATTGCCGACAGCTGCAGCTGGGATTCTCATTCCTCTACCGTATATAAAAAGCTAGTGACGAATTTACTAAGACAATTTTTTATAAATTCTTCGAAGTCTACCGGAAAATGAGACGGGGTGTGCAGTATAGGCCTACTATTTACGGTTTAGCTTCTGTATAAATTTAGATATATATTTATCTTGGAAAATAAACTTCTCTTCTGTAAGACAATTCTCAAACCAGTATGGACTTACGGCAATCAGATGAGGGGACAACAAGTAATTCTGACACAGAGATCCTGCATGGTTTCCAGAACATGCTTCTCATGGTTGGTCAGTGCCCCCTGGTACATGCCAAACCATGCATACAGGACTTCAAGTGCTTCTATTCGAGAAAAATTAAACATCATTACACATGATACACACACAGAAAAACAGAGCACCCTAAGAGCTGGCAAGAAAGTTGCTGGATGACGCAGAACACAGAAGACGTTAAAAACTCCACACAAAACAGATTTGTTTAATTTGTTGTAGATTATAGAAAGGCAAGAATTATCGCTAGAGCACCCTCTACATATGTTTATTTTCTTTGCTTTCACCGATTTAAGTTTTACTTAATGTTACTAAGTGTACTTATAACAGATTGCGAAATAAGATAAAACTAAAAAAAAAATTAACGCCACAGAGATTTGACCTGCTGGATACAAGAGCTATTTACTACATTAGACTAGATATGATAGGTATACTATATTACTATACATCGGAGCGGCCATGTGACAAGAGTACTAACAACTGAGTAGCAGTGGTAAATTGATGTTATCATAAAATGTTACTCGTGGTAAATTAGTTACGAGTAATTTAATGAAGTGTTACTATGACAGAGCATATCTTGTCCACGAATTTTATCATTTGCTGGAGACAGATAAAGGGGGACAGCAAATATTGGTCAAGAGACTCGTGACATAAGAACAGACATTAGGTTATATATGATGTCGGGACATGTACGTAAGGTATTTTGAGTAGTCAAGAACAGTCTTACTGCCAAAAAATTAAAAGCGAGAAACACGTAATTCTCTGCGCGATGTGCATGCCCCATTCTTGGGGGCCGTGGGTGTGCTCCCGTCTCGTCGCCGTGTTGGATTTTATTTAATTAACTTTTTTTTACAACTTCTCGTCGTCGTCGCCGGTAAACGTTAATTACGAAGGCAGCGGAAACAAATATTCGCGTTTTTGTCAAACAACTTCTGGTTTAATTACACTGAGCGGAATTTTTTTAATTTCCGCAAAGTCGTTAAACGTGTGGACTGGAATGTTCCAGAACGCCTGTTAACGACGTCCTGTCGTAATTTGTATGGTCGTGCATGCTTGTGTTGTCTTTCTGCATTTTGTAACACATGGTTTTATATGTTTGTATATCTGTGAATGCTTTTATATTTAACGAAGGTTGTTTAATATTAATCTGTAACTAAAAACAAGAAAAGCTACAAATTTCTTTTTACTTCGTCGATTTGTATTGTTTGCTAGCTACATATAACTCTACCATACCTGTTAACCCTGTAAAGTTGTAGGTACTGTGAAATGTTGACTAATTTTTAATTTTTAAGCTTTCAGATTTCTCACTTCTTAGCTTCTATTTCTGCCTACAGATCTTCTGCCATTATTCTGACTTCTTCTTCAAGTTATTAACTCTTCATAGCCGTGTGTAAAAATTTTGCTAGGATTTTTATCAAAACGGAGTTTTCTAGAAGGTGGAGGACGGATAGCCTACCCCCGAATTCTAAGACCGGATAACATTTTATCGTGATATTTTCTCCTATGATAAACTTGTATGAACGTCATCGAACGTGTCAGAAAACGATCCCGAAGACCCGGAAGCAGAGTTTTGTTTTATAAAGACCTGGATAAGATGTTAACCTCTTTGAAGAGCAGAGTTCGAAAAATTAAAAAAATCGATATCGTATTTGGATTTTTCAGTTCTAATTCGTTCTCACACGAATTAGTTGTACATTGTAGAGAACTAAACTTGAAACGATTCTCGAGATGAACCAGATCGGGACGAATGATTTTCTTAATGAACCGAATGTTTAAAAACTGATTTTTTTCAAAATCGGCTGGATGAGGTGTCGAGCATTTTTCAGTACCGTTTTCAACATAATTTGTTCTCAACATTTCCATATACAGCAATAGCGTTAATCTGTTACTTATATTAACGGTATCAGTTGCAGCTGGAGATAGGTTGTTCTCTAAATTAAAAATAATTAATGTTTTGTGTCATTGACCGTGGCTTAGAGAGAATGAGATAGAGGGCGGCATAAACGCCTAGCGGCTGTCCTGCTTTATTTTGTTCTTATGTTTACCAACTCAGCGTGTGCTTTAAATCTAATGCGAAGATCATTATGGCAAATGTTCACAACCTTATATTTTTGACATTATTGTTAACGTAATTCTGTTTATCGATCGTAAGCAAGTTTACAAGTTAAAATGAAGATCATCGTGTGCACGTTTGATTACCTAAAATTATTATATTTATTTCATTTTTCTACATTCATATTGTCTGCTCTCTTTATATTTATATTACTTTCTGTACATCTTACTCGTTTTTTTTAAAGAATTTGAAAGTTTAACTTCTCTATTTGTTAATGGTGTAAAATCTAGCTGTTTGCATGTTTTAATTTAAATTATTCGTTTGAGATTGGACTGAAAGCGTTTAACACATCTCGTTTCAAGCACGCTTTCCTTCTTTACAAAGCAGAAGTGCAGTGTAGATTAACATGTAAATGCGCTTGATCTCTTTGTACTGACTACAAAGGAGTCGTGGCTGTGTGGGGCTACAGCTGTGTATTTTCTGCAATGCACAAACTGCACACGTGCTATCCCAGCATTGTTGCACGTTGCAGTCGTATGGTAACAAATTATGCAGAATGTGTACTGATAGCAGTAGTACATGCAAATTGCTTTGTGTGTCAAGTAAAATCGCTTTGAAAGAAGATCGAGAGAAGGGTTGAAGTGCGACTTTCAATTATACAAAGATACCAATAATTACTCGTAAATTTAACCAAATTTGATTCAGTAACTATTAGACGAGAGAAGTAGAAGGACCTCTGGATCTTTTCATCAGTGGTACGTAACCCTCTCTAACGTTACTCGGTGTTAACACTTCGACTTTCACACACGTCATATATAAATATTGGCGATTTGGTGAAAAGTGTGTTAAGAAAAATTGATGAACACAACTGAAATAGTGCGAACATTTGCAGAGCGTAGGAGAAGAAAGAACGGGGAACAAAAGGGGATATGTAGGGTAACGCCCTTTACCTTTGCCACTCGAGCTTCGAGTAAGGGTGTCGAGGAAACCGGCTGCTTTAGAAAAATCATCGTATCGTAACGCTGGTTGTTGGGAAGTCATTGAGATAACCAACTACAATAATTTCTTTATGGAAATCGATTTACGGTCAGTGTATAGTTTTTCTAGCATCACAGCAAGGTTTTTCCGCCGAGAAAATGTGTGTTAAAATCTTGAAAGACATATGTTAGACCCTAGTTTTCAGTGAAAGTCGGGGTGAGACAAACTTATGTCTTCTTCTTCTTCTTCTTCTTCTTCTTCTTCTTCTTCTTCTTCTTCTTCTTCTTCTTCTTCTTCTTCTTCTTCTTCTTCTTCTTCTTCTTCTTCTTCTTCTTCTTCTTCTTCTTCTTCTTCTTCTTCTTCTTCTTCTTCTTCTTCTTCTTCTTCTTCTTCTTCTTCTTCTTCGGTGTTGCAAGCTTTGGGTTAATAGCCTGTGCCGGCTTCTCTGTGTCGTTCTTTGTCTACCGGTACGTCTTTTCAATTCTAGCAGATAGTTTGTGCCCATCCTTTGGAATTCCTCCTGTGCCCATTCTTGCGCCATGAGCTGTCGACGTTTCCTTGTGTCTTTGAAATTGAGTTCATTGGTTGCATAATCAATTCTATTTTTCCTATTACATTTCCTGACGAGCATCTTCAGTCTTGCCATCTGACTTTATTATTGGTGCCCAACATTGGGAACCGTACAGCAGAGTAGGAATCGTCATCACTATCTGTGTTTGTTTGGTAGCTTTCACTCTAAGAGAGGTACTTTTTTCTATTATAACCTGATCTTTTACAAATAAGAAAGTGTTCAAAGTTTTGAACAATTATTTCTGTATTTTTAGCAGCGTTTTCGGAAAATTCTTGTGTAAACAAAATTACAAAATATTCGTAGGTCAATAAAAAAATGTTTATTTCCATTCATTAAAAACCAATTATAGAAAAGCCTACGGAGTTTATCTCACTTCTTCGATACTTTATGTAATTTATACATATACGTTGTACTTGAAATGACATCATCTGTGCTGATAAATATTACGGAGTTATAGCTCTCCGTTAGAAAATCAAGTGGTTGCGTTCATGTGATCAAGATACTTCTTTTTAAGAGGGGAAATCCATATGAATGATTATTAAGGAATTTCACCCACTAAAACCTTCTTCCTCGCCAGCTGTGTTTCCTGGAACAATTGAACATGTATCTTCATAAGCACATAGCCAGACTGTTCCTCTTTCCTATAATTCTTTTTCTTCTCAATAAACCATCCCCTGCTACACCCACACTACTTTACCTTCAGTCTCAGTCTGCCTTCGCCTCCTCGTACCTTACACTAATCTTGATTATATATGTAGTGTCATCCGGTTACTTCTTGTCTGAACTACGAGTCTCGTACACTGTCTATCGTTTCATCCTTTTTATCATTTCTTACACAGTTCCCAGCATGGAATAAGCCGCTTGCCTTAGTCCTTTCCACATTGCATCGAAATTCTGTGTATTATTCTCAACCTTTCCAGTCCTCCTTGTATAATCTTTGAAAACCCCATGACCATGTTACAACTTGGGTCAAGGGATGGCAGTTCAGCCACTTTGTAACATTGGGGATTAGGCGTTTGGCCTGCTGTACCTTCGTGCCATTTGCTTCCCACCTAACTTGTCGTTGTGCCAAATTGGAATCTCTGGCTATTCATTTTGCTAGACCAAGTTGGAATAAAAAAAAGTAATTCTCATTCCGCGGTTGCTCTAGTACCCAAATCATCGTTCTCGTTGCGTTGTTGAAAAGAACCATCAAATCGACACTATTATAAATAAAATAAAGAAGTTAAGCAATAAAAAAATAAAGTAAGTAAAAATGCGGCATTGTGCTTGGTCCGGATTGACAGAAGACTGATTGTTTACTGCTCACCGTGTTTGGTTAGTTGGTAAGCAATGAATGTTTACTGAAACCCCAAACCACAGCTGCTGCCGGTTGGCAGCGTCATTTGTCAGTGTGTCTGCGGTCAGTAGCTGTCTGTCTTACACACACACACACACATACACACACTGCCGCTAATGTATACCTACTTACATCTGTATGGTTGGATCGACTTGCGGCTTACGGTTAGACGATGCCATCTGTGCACCTGTTATCAGCTGTTGAAACCGCTTTTCGTATGCCTTATGTTCCATAGATTTTATTGCAAGTAAGTATTGTTAAATAGATAGCCATGTGGTTAGTGTAATGGAATTAAATTGAGCGTTAGGAAATCAACAGCATCACAGGTTTACTTACACGCGTATCTAATAATTACATTCGCAATACAATATTCTCCCACGTACTTTTCGCAATAAGTAATAACAGTAATTAAGTACTACACATTGTCTCATATTAGTAGAGACCAGGCGTAAACATACACAGTTGCTGAAGCACTGCGATACGATTGACGCGTTGGGTCTGCAGTAAGCTAGACAATAACGTTATGAAGACGACGTGTCTAGGCCAGTTATTTTAATTTTTTTCAGCCCATGTCTCTGCTGATGAACAACACTGCAAGGTTTAAAATATGAGCATAGAATCGGGCAAAATGAGCTTGACGATTAGTACTTTTAATTATGGTCTGTACTCCATTTACATTTTGTTGTCATTGTTGCTGCCCCATCGTACGCTTGAGCGATTAGTTTTTCACTGCATTCATATTCAGTCACGAACTGGTGAACGAGCTCTGAAATAGCCTGGGTATGTCGTTCACAACTTATGTTAGTGAATCCTGAAAATCTCTCTTTTACTTCTCCATTATACACATAATGCAGATCTTTAGAGAACTGTGCTTTATTTGAAACATCTGTGGTTTCATCGGCTAATGCAGGTACAAAGTGGGTCTCCTTTATTTCATTTTTATAGCCACTAAATGAGCTGAGCTAACAGTTTCAATGAGATCATTTTGTAGTTGATTGGACAATCCTCTAAGAACAGTAGATGTTTTCACATCTTCCGCTAGAAGAGGATCATATTCGACTGTGTACTTTAGAATTTCTACGTAATTGCCTCAATTAACTGACTTCTCTGCTTCGTCGTGTACCAGAAATGCAAATTCCTGTTTATCTAGAAAACAAACAGCATTAATTAGTCTCCTAAGTATATCTCCATTGCATTGAACCTTCTGGTTGTGAGCCGATATCTCCGATGGTCATCCAACGCAGTTTCTATTCTACTCTGGCCGAAAGGAGCAATACACAATGATAAAGGAATTTACACAATTATGATCAATACACAATCTATTTACAGTAATTTCATGACCGGCAATAGATTTAACTAGGTTTCCTGTTCCAATCTAGTCTTGGCCCAGCTAGTGTTTTTGTCTTTTTCCAAACAATACCAGCGAAATAGTGCATTCATTCCTGCACTACCAGCCAACCACTCACATTTACTGTACATACTAGACTGGAAAAACCTAGAAAACATTACAGATTGTTGAGTTAAATTTGAAAGATCCGGGGTCGACCTGCCAGTTTTTATATTTTCAGTTTTTTCGTTAAACGACCGAGTAGAAAAAGCTTTGCCAAAAGGCCTTTTATTATACAAACCGATGTATTTAAACAGACACTGAAACTATTCTATAATATATAACATCAAATTTAAATACAACCAAAATAAAACGTAACACGCACTATTTGAAAAGGTATAACTATAACTACAAATGTTGAAAATGGATAAGTCATACGGTTGAAATTAATATGGTACCGGTACTGAATAAAACGTAACACGCACAGCGACACTAACATACGTACTCAACACATGCAGTCCGAATCGACAGGCTAGCATCTAGTCATCAGTAAGCGACCACTACAGTGGTGGTTTTTCTATCTCGCTTTACGTGTATGCGCATGTCTCTATACCAGGCTACCTCATTCTCCTTCACCTACCTTAGCAGTGGCAGTGTGTAAGTCAGTCTCTACTTACTTAGTCACGTTAGAGGATTCCAGTAAATTTTTATTTTGGTTACTTGAAAGTTGATGCAATTAAATAGTAACACCTTGTCTAAATAACTGCAGTTATGTGTCGTCAATCATTACTGAAGCAGTGCTTCACTTTTTTCCCTTGACCGTACACCACCGTAAAGAAATTCAAACTTTTCAATAACGAAATCGACATCAATTTCCAGTTTGTACTGTCTGCAATAACTTCGATACCCGGTCGCATATCTACTCAAAAACATGTCGTTCGGTTTCGTCTGAAAGCTTCAGAAATAAAATGTGAAGATCTCTTCCTTACAAGGGTTATTCTGTTATTGTAAGTTTCTTTTCACAATAACAATATTAAATTTTTTGCAATAGATAATCTAATTTATGTGTCAACTTAAATTGTGTACTGTAAAATACTGGCTGATCTACAATCACCTACAGAGTCTAGCTAATGTTTATCTTTCTTCTACACAAGATGTGGCTTACGTCAGAAGAGTTATTTGAAATGAAATAATTTAGTGCCTATATTCGCAAACAGTAAACACGCTTAGCCTTTGGATTACTTTTGTTTGAGGAGAATAACAGACAATGTTTAATGGCTTAACGTAAATTGGGAAAAAAGTTTAGTCCCGTAAATTAGAAGGACTTTTCACCTTCTAGTAATGATTGGTTCTCAATAACAAATATTTCAACCGGATATTGAGTCTCGGTATGTGGAATTTGAACTACATACATTTAAAGAAAAAGTATTATAAATTCGTTGCTCTCTTACAGTTAACAAAATGTCTTTCCTCCGGAACTATTTCACTATTAGTTGATAATAATATAATTCTCAAAGAGTTTCTTTCCCTTCCATTTTTTTTAATTTAAATATTCCGCTCTCTGACGATGTGCGTTGTACCTAACATTATTTTGCCTCCTGATTAGTTGAATTCTGATGCCATTCTGATTGATAGTTTCTGTTGTGACGTTATTTTCTCGACCAAGCTCGACTGGCAACGACGTTCTATGGAATTAATACTTCAAAGGTAACGATTTGCTTATGTACTGACTGAATCCTGAAGCAGGATATTAAACAATATTGCAGCCCTATATATATGTTGAAGTACACTTTATGTACGCTTGCCGGCATAGGAAATGATTGCAACTATTAAAGCGGCGTATTACTGTAATAGGGCATCAAAAGCATGGCCCATATTGGATACTAAATATATTATAGAGTGCTGTCAGCTGATATCATGGACACAACGTGGGAATCGAATCCACAGAGGTATAATTGTGCATTACAGTAAAGGCTGTACCTCTATCTGCAACCTGACAGACTGACGGCTATATTGCCTGGGTGCACGTGTTATGTGTAGTCAAACCATTGCCCAGGCATTTATCAACTGGTTGTATATATGTAAACAGTGAGTTTCAGTAGATGAAAACATAGAGTTTGTCATCCTCCTGTTTACTCCCTTTTGTACACAAATAGAATAGTATAATAATAGTGCCATAAGTGCATTCCGCTGTCTGCATGTTCGCAGTGTGTGTGTGTGTGTGTGTGTACTCTTTATTTTTAGGCGAACAATTATATTTCGGCGTTTTTCGAATTTCCTATAAATAGCCGGTCTTTTTAATTAATACTTGCAGCTATTTTTTTTTTCTATCACGTGATGTTTAAACAGTTCTTGAAGCTTTTATACCATGTTATTCAGTTTAGTTTCATAAAATTTTTATGAAACTAAACTAGCGCGAACGCTATCGTCCCTGTAAAGCGCATAGTTGGGCAATCTCACGTTGTCTTTGGCCCTAAGCCAGGTCTCAGAGAGGAGAAGCACGTCGGGCTTGCGACGGGCTAGGAACTCTCTAAGTTCCTCGAGTTTGGGTAGAAGGCTGTTGGCGTTCCACGCTATGATGGATAGGTCGCGCTGGATGGATGTAATTCTGTTAGCGTGGAGGATTACAGAAGACCTATGGCGCCTGCAGCTTCCGCGAGCATTAGGAACTTTTCAGTCGGGGTCGCCGTGCGTAGACGCCCCCGGATGGAACGATATAATCGTGCCACTTTTTCGAGGTCATATTCCTCGAGGAAAGACTTTACCTCGGCCAGAGCTGAGGGGGATGTGGACGATGAGGCAGATGTGGGTGCAGGGTCGCTGTGGGCGGCAGCAGCATAGCTGCGGGCGGAATTTACCCGAGATGTAGGGACGTTGGTCGGGCGCTCGGTCCGTGTGGCTGCAGGACGGGACTCCTTTTGGACCTGCCGAGCAACCCCAGCGCCAGGGCGCTGCGATTTCTTGGTCTGGGGTTTCTTGGGAGGGGCAACGGGAGCAGCGGTTTTCTTATTCCTCTGCCTTTTTTTCTTACTCTTACGGGTGTAGCGAGCCGTGGGGTGGGGGGGATTCAGACCTCTCAGGGACTGGCTCGTCTACCTCGGGGACGGGTTCCTCGTCCATGGGAATGGGCTGAGTATCCAGGGGCGATGACTCTGTACCATGTTCCTCTGTGGGAGCAGAGGTGGTCGATGCACGTAGCTTCGCACGTGGGCGAGGTCGGGCGGAAGGTTCCTGTTGGTGTAAGGAGCTTATCTTCTACGGCAGACGGGGAAAGGCGGCACCCTCCGGCACGACCTGACGCTGCTGGTGGTCAGGAGGAGCATTCCTGGCCGCGACCTGCTTCAGCTGGTCCTGGAACACCCAGCATCCGCGATAGTTTGCCGAGTGTGTTCCCCGCAATTTATGCAATAGAGGGTACCCACAGCCGGCAACTGGCAGCTTTTTGTTGGATGCGGGTTCCCGCACGTGACGCAGGCCACTTCGTTGTGGCAGCTATCAGAGCCGTGGCAGAAGCGTTGGCACCTGTGGCACTGTGGGACATGGCCAGCTTCACGGCTTCTTTCTACCTTTATTCTCGAGCCGCAAAGGCTGGTCAAGCCCTGCAGTCTGTCCGCCAATTCCCCCTTTATGATTATCACCCGGAGAAGGGGTAATTTGCGCCTGGGTCCAAATGACGCGTACAATCTAATGCACTCTTTAACCTGGTAGCCGAGTTGGCGGAGCTCGTCCGCCACCTCGTCGGGGTCAGTTTCCTCGTCCAGGCCGCGAATTATCAGTCGGACGGGAGCCGCCTTCTCGTTTGTGAACGTGTGAAATTGGAGGGCCATTACGTTACAAAAAGAGGTAGACGGCCCTGTATTCGTCGTCCGTCGCGCAGCTAACGCGCAGACTGTCTCTCCCACGAAGAGACATCTGTACGTCCGCCGAGAGACGAACTCCGAGCCGGAGGCGTCTGGAGAAGTCAACGACGTTCTTGACGCCGTTGACGAACAAGGGCGGAGGGCGGCTGCGACGGGAAGGAGCATCCAGAAGCTCCGGGTCGTCGGGGAGCGGAGTTTCCTCCGCTTTCCGCTTTTTCTTTGATGTAACTACAGTGAACGCGGACCCAGGCGTGGGCTGGGACGCAGTACACGACGGGCCGGGAACATTCCCAGCATCAGAGATTAACTCAGTTGACATCGCTTGTCGGCCCTGAGAAGGACCTTCGCACGACGCAACCGAGTCAGGGACAGGGTTAAGGCCTACTGATGGGGCATTGGACTGGTGGCCCTTAGCAGGACCAGTCCGCCGCCCGGTCGCAACGCGACGGTCGCCCATCGCGTTTTGGCCCAAGTATTCGGGCCGAAGCCCTCCTACGGGGATCACGAGCTCGCTCAGCGCCGGTATTGGGGGTCGCACCACGACTAGGCGGAACGACCGGCCGCTACCGGGAGGGACCTACCTAACTTAGCATACGAGCTGAGCGGACGATGCCACCAAAAACCGCGGGAAAACAGTAAGAAGGCTTACCTCGAGTGATCCCTCGTAGTAATCCCAATTACAGGTCCACTGGTCCGGAGCTTCGCGAAAGCCACGAACACCACACAGCACAAACACTGGTTCACTGCACTTGCCGCCTTTTGGTTTCGGGAGGCACACTACACTTGTCACACACCAGCCGACACCAGACCGCGAACGGCTACTGCCGTCAAGAGACTCGCACACGAACACTACCGCATACACAAGCCGAAGCAACCGACCCACCCGGACAAGTGTTGTCTGCTGCCACGCGGCCCTGACAAGGAACGTCGAAGGCGGTCGCACGACCCACTAATACGTGGCCGCAGTTAGCTTGGCTTCACTCTTCAGCTGTTACTGGACCGGCACTGCAGGTGATCCTAGGGTTTTCAACACCTTCAGTCGCTGTAGACCTTACTGCCGGCGCAAGCTAGGGCGGGAGTTCCAACCGCCAGCAACGTTCTTCGTAAGAGAGTCCACAATCCACGTCAATCTCAGCGTCAGAAGAGAGCTCCTCAGCCTCGATGTGTAGTAGTCAGAAGCAAGACGAAGGGCTGCGTTGTCTGAAATATTTCCATAGAAACTACTTCTTTCTACTTCCTGCTTCAGCCTTAACCACAGTACTGTGGTCACTAACGTATACCACCTCACGTTATCGCACTCGTTTTTCACTGATGATGGAAGTGGATGGCACTGCCGAAACGTCTGGTTTTGCAGAAAACAGTGGTCTACGGCCAAACAGGACGGGAAGGAATTTTAACAACAAACTACTTCTTTGTTGCCGATAACGTAGTACATATATAAAAAATTATCCCCTCCCCCTTCAACTATAATTTTCATTTATAGAAAATTCCCCCACCCCGTTCACCTAACTTCTTCATTTATAGATATTTCATCTACGTTTCTACAGTGGATTACTATGAGCTTCTTATCAGGATACTTTATTTATCAAAATTAAGTACTTTACTCTTGTTACAACAAAAAATGTTTCTGGTAAACTACCCTTTCCCCGTAACCGATCTTTACCAAAATCAACAGGCCCTCAGTCTTTTATAATTGAGGAACGTATGCAAAAAAATATTTGATTCTGTTTGAATGTGCGGCAGTTATCGTTCGTCATAGAAACAATTACCGTTGTTAAAACATAAAATGTTGCAGGTAAACTACCCCTTTCCCTTAACCGATCTTCACCAAAATCTACAGACATTGAGTCCTCTATAGCTCAGGAAGGCATGCGAAACATTATTTGATTCTGATTCAATTTACGGCAGTTATCGTTCGTCATAGAAAAAATTACCCTTGTTAAAACATAAAACGTTGTAGGTAAACTACCCCTTTCCCTTAACCGATCTTCACCAAAAACAATAGGTCTTGAATACTCTACAATTCAGGACTGTATGCAAAACAATGTTTGATTCTGTTTGAATTTGCGGCTCTTTTCGTTTGCCATAGAAAAAATCTACACACACACACACACACACACACACACACACACACACACACACACACACACACACACACACACACACACACACACACACATTTCGAAAAATCACTTTTTTTCATGTTTTGAGGGTAGTACAATCAGAATCTGCAATTGTCTCGAACACGATTTTTTTTTTTGCCATCACCATACTTCCATTTCCTTATGGAACATGGAAGTAAAAGTAAAAAACATCCGACATTTCGAAATGCTTTTGCAACTTTATTGTAGCACTAAATTCAAATGATGCGCAATGCAATGAACAAAAACTGATCGTGTCCCTACTCTTTGATTTTCGCCTGAAGACCATTCAGCTCCTTTAACAAAACGCTTGCACATTCAAAACATTGGGCAATAAGTTTTGATTTATAGTCAATTTTTTCAAAGGAACCTGGACATAATATTAAAGAGTGTTTCAGCAGTCCTACTGGACCTAACATCACAAAACCCCAAAACTTTTTCCACTAGCTTTCCCACTGTAATACCTCATCTAATTATGGTGCTACATTAAGATTTGTGGACACTGACCGTGGAATCATCCACTTGAATAGAAAAAATGTACAATCCTCCATTTCCTTCTCGACGTGCTCATCAATATATTGTGAAATGTAGTAATTATTTAATTTTGAGTATTCTTAGAATTGCCAGGGAAATCGGGTGTTCTTGAGGGGCTCATCGATACGAAGGTTTCTGACGGTTCTGTAAAGTTACCGCGATTGATAAATGATAAAACTTCTTGATGACCTCGAAATTCTAATTCTTGTTTACTCAAGTAAAGAACTCCACGAACAGGGAGCTGCATGACACGTCTATTAAGCCGAATGTTGTAATTGAAGTGTTTAATTCACAACCTAGAATTTTCTTTCAAAGCATCGTTGATGTGCTTAAAATTTGTTTTTCATCAGTTTAGAAAATCTCAGTACCTTCGAGTTTGTAAAAAGCACAAGTAACGTTACCGAAATCGTCCAACCCATTCTTTTTCCATGCAGCTGAATTAACACTAATAATTAAGCAAGCCATACAAAAAGGCCATTTAAATAATAACTTCAACACAACCACTCGAACGTGGAATTTAGTTTCGATCCAGGACACCTAGTCCTTGATTTTTACAATAAAATTTTGTTTGCTTGCTACATAGGATAGATTTTTTACAAACTAGAAAGTCTTACTATAATCATTATTTCTTTTCAAAAATGGCATCTTAATATAAGTAAAAATCATTGTATCTATGTATGTATGTATGTATGTATGTTCCACATCTCCTCCTAATCCACTGGACCGATTTCAACCAAACTTGGCACAAATATTTTACACAACGGGAGAACCAACATAGGACACGTGTTTTTTTCGATTGGGTCCTTGGGGGGGGGGTGCTCCTTTGGGGTCTTCCACATCTCCTCCTAAACCACTGGACCGATTTCAACCAAACTTGGCACAAATATTTTACGCAACGGGAGAACCAACATAGGACAAGTGTTTTTTCGATACGATCCTTCGGGGGTCCTTTGGGGTCTTCCAAATCTCCTCCTAAACCACTGGACCGATTTTAACCAACCTTGGAACAAATATTTTACGCAACGGGAGAACCAACATAGGACAAGTGTTTTTTCGATACGATCCTCTGGGGGGTCCTTTGGGTCTTAAAAAACTATTAGACCTGGTTACCATAGCAACCCAATAGAATAAATTCTGGTTGCCATAGCATCGGTGGAAGTCTCCCGCGTAGGAAAAAGCGCGGGAGTCGTCCGACGGGCCTTCCACGGAACCCGGGGAGTCTTAGGTCGGATCTCGCGAAAAACGGCCGGGCCAGAGTCCCAGCACCTCGCCCGGCATGTCGACGGCTTTCCCGGGCTTCGGAGAACATTCCTTACCCCGGGGAGGTCTCTGAATAAGTCCTAGCGCTGGAGTTCGACCCGCCTGGATGCCGGAAAAAGCAGGCGATGTCCCGGCATAGGTAGAAGCCTCCCGCGTAGGGTACAGCGTGGAAGTCGTCCGACGGGCCTTCCCCGGAGTCCGTTCACGGAACCCGGGGAGTCTTAGGTCGGATCTCGCGAAAGACGGCCGGGACAGAGTCCACGGTTCTTATAAATAAAGATATAGGTTATGATATCGAAGGTGGTGTATGTATCTTAAGAAACTTCTTAATAGTGCGTGAATTCAGAGTTGTTTCAGTTTGAATTTAAAAGTGGATAAGTTAAGATCGAAGTAAGTTATAAGCGAGTATAAAAAATAATGTTTTGATAGCGAATGTATTCAGATCATAGTGTTCAGACAGTATAAATGCGTTTGCTTCAGTTTGAATTTAAAAATTGATAAGCTGAAATCTGTAGAGGTATTGTATTGTTAGAATAAGTTTAGGAGACACTAATTTAACAAATACCTTATTTCAACATTAACACAATGAATTATAAAACGACAGTTAAATACGCAGCGCGTGCAAGTACTGTAGACATTTTATTGAAAACTAATTTAGCTGTTCGCCCTCTCCCAGAGTCAGAAATCGAGCAGGAGCATCACGCGCAACAGAATTCTTCTCCAGATATAGGAATAAAGTTTATGACACGTTCTTAAACAGGTGCGCTACAGAGTATTCCTCCAGTGAGAATGCGAACGTAACAATATAAGGAAGATTATACAATATACAAGTAATATAACGTTACAACAAGAATAGGTGCCTATGAGTCTATGAATAAATTATGAACCCGAGCAACGCTGGGTAAATCGGCTAGTTTTTTAATAAAACACATACCGCATTGTGTAAAGGAAATATTGTGAAAAAACATACCAAAGACGAGGCAATGGAGAAGACTACGAACATCGAACAAAATAAACGTGCTGGCTATGTGAGCAATGTACCACGGATCTGCTTCACCACTTACAGGCTACAAGTGGGCTTACTGTCCGTGCTTGTGCAGTAGCGCGATAATTTTACTTTATAGGTTGGCTAATCTGCTTCTTACTTTTTGTTCTAATCTGATTACTCATGTCGAAGCTCTGTACAGTTCGTCTCAAACGCTAGTTTGCGGCGGTCGGCACGCCCGCTGCCTCACTGTCATATTTTCTTGTCGCGACATTTAATGTAGGCCTTAGGCCTACACATTTCACTTATGGCCAATTAGGCCCGTTATTAATGTAACTTAAAAATTTTTTGATACTTTCTATACGACATGCTCATTAGCCAACCTGTCATTCAAAAACAACTGCTAACTACATATTTAATGTAATTTTGAACTTCAATAAATGAATTAGATACAGTCCACACTCTTCATCATTTCTGCTTCCTGGTGATTCAACTATGAACGAATTTACACAAGCTACAGTATTTTACTCAACATTTTTTGGTCCTCACAGTACGGATCACTCATCTTACTAAACATTTTTTGGTCCACGCGGACCGGATTCTGTACATTTTTTGGTCACTCCGGACCTGGATTTTCGATGCATCATTACTATTTAATATTTTTCTGCCACTATTTCTGGCCATCACGGGCGAATTAGCATATCCGCTGATACGACCGTGGCGTGATTTCCATCAGCATTTCGCTCGTCACCTTTGAGCCTCCTGATAACATCTTCGCAAGAGCCTGCTAGCTACAGTGCTTTAAACAAGGCGGTCATCTCTCCGAGCTGTGTTTGCCACCTTCTCCAAGGTGTCGACGCTGCAGGACATCGCCTACAAGGTATCACCTCAATAACAGCGTAACAAGGTGCGTACAATGGCTGAAGAAGGCCTCAAAGTGTTAACCAGAAAGAGAGGCGGCTTAAAGTCCGCAATAGTGCGAATACAATCTGCCGTAAATAACTTTGATATAAGTTCAAACACAAAACATTTTTTAACGGTAAGGCTAGAAAGTCTGAAAAGCTTGGCGTCGAAGTACGACGAGGTGCAGTCTGAAATAGAACTTATTAGTAAAGACACGAGCGCGGCTCAAGAAGACCGAGTTGAGGTCGAAGAAATGCTATATTCGACTGAAGCAAATAGTTTGCAATTACTTGATACATTTAATGTTCAGACTGTACCTCCCGTATTATCGACACACATGCACAAATCATGACAATTTTTCACGCCCTCTAAACAAACAGGACAATGTGCGTTCCCTAGGCATTCTTTGAAATAATACTGCCGATTCATTTCTGTTCGACATCAAATCATTCCCAGTTGATTCAAGCATTTCCAAGAGAAAAATTCTTTCGATTATTGCTGGAATATACGATCCCCTTGGATTAATCGGTCCCGTTGTCTTTTTGTACAAACATTTTATGCAGCGGCTTTGGCTTTGCAAGTTTGGTTGGGATGAACCGATCTCCGGCCTATCACGTTCGGATTGGCATTCTTTGTGCGACAAATTGGGTCTGATTAGCAAAATTGTGGTCCCACGGTCTATTCGTTGCAAGCGTGAGGCAAGTACAGTTGAATTACATGGTTTTTCGGATGCTTCTGAAAGGGGGTTTGGCTGTTGTATTTATGTCAGAGTCATTTATCAAGATTCTTCTGCCTTCTGTCATCTCCTGTGTTCTAAATCTCGCGTAGCTCCCTTACGACAGGTGTCATTACCTCGCATCGAACTCTGCGCTTGCTTGTTGTTATCGCGACTCGTATTTAAGGTCATTCCTGCTCTTTATTCGTTTATCGATAGTGTTCATTTGTATTCTGACTCTATGGTGTCTCTTTACTGGATTCATGCCCAGTCTACGCGGTGGAAAACATACGTCGCTAATCGTCTTACGCAAACTTATACTTGGCATCACATCAATTCTAGACACAATCCTGCTGATATTATCTCCAGGGGGTGTCTCCCTGACGTTTTGCGCGATTGCTCGCTTTGGTGGCACGGTCGCAGCTGTTTGTCTTAATCGTCAGAGTCCAATCCTTTTCCACCCTTCGTACCTTCCACTCCGTCGTCTTCTGAAGTCACTGCGGAAGAGAAACATACCCACAACCTTTCTCTAATGTCTACCCTGGCTATCGACCTTTCTTTGGACTTTTCCTCGTTGCATCGTCTAATGCGCGTATACGCTTACTGTTTTCGGTTCATCAGAAATATTAGACTCTCAAGTGCTGACAAATGTACGGGCGATCTTACCCCTGTCGAAATTCATCATGCTCTCAATTTCTTCATAAAACAACCTCAGTCGATCCACTTCGCAGCCGAAATTAATTGTCTTCGTAACGGATCTTCTGTTTCCATTAGGAGTAAGTTGGTTTCTCTCGACCCGTTTCTTGATGATTCTGGAGTGACACGCGTAGGCGGGCGATTACAGCAGTCTCAATTACCTTACGACGCTAAACATCCTATTGTCTTACCCCCATCGGCGCATGTTACTCGCCTCATCATTGAACGCGAACATATTCGTTTACTTCACGCTGGTGCTGAACTCGTGCATCATTCACTGCGTAAACGTTGGTGGATTGTTAATACCAGGTTAGTCATTCGCTCCATCATTCGAAAATGTGTCAAGTGTCTCAGGTTTAGTGCCAAACAGGAGGTTCAGAGGCTTGGTATTTTACCATCTCCTAGAGTCACTCCTTCAAGGCCGTTTCTATTCTGCGCGGTTGATTATGGTGGTCCCTTCATGATCCGTCATGGCGGGCAGAAATCCAGAACTCTTTCTAAGGCATACGTGTCTTTGTTTATTTGCTTAGCGACTAGGGCCATTCACATGGAATTGGTTTCCGACCTTACTGCCAGTGCGTTTATAGCTGCATTACGTCGTTTCATGGCCGGTAGGGGCATACCCAGTCAATTACACTCCGATAATGGCACAAACTTTAGGAAGGCCCGCAATATCTTACATGATCTCTACAACTTTTGGCATAATAAGGATGCCATCTCATCGATCAAGTCATTCACGTCCTGTCAGGGGATATCATGGTCATTTATTCCGCCCTCCTCACCTCATTTCGGTGGCCTCTGGGAGAGCGGCATAAAGAGTTTGAAGTTTCATCTGCGCCGCGTGGTAGGCAAATCTATACTCACCTTCGAGGAGTTCACGACAGTTTTGTCTCAGATATAGGCATGTCTGAACTCTCGACCTTTATTTGCCATCTCTTCAGATGTAAATGATCCGGTGCCACTCACACCTGGCCATTTTTTGATTTGCGCACCCTTAACGGCGATACCGGACCCAGACTTATCTCACATTCCTATTTCTCGTCTTGGGCGTTGGCAACTTCTACAAAGATTTGTCCAAGGCATTTGGAAGGCATGGTCTCGCGACTATTTGCACCAGTTGCAGCAGCATCACAAATGGAAATTCGCTAAGGATAATGTTTCCATTGGTGACCTAGTTTTGCTTATTGAGGATAATTTACCTCCATTAGCCTGGAAATTTGGTGTAATTACCGCCACATTTCCCGGCCCAGATAACTTAATTCGTGTCGTAGACATTCGCACACCTACGGGTGTTTTGCGGAGACCAGTACATAAGTTATGTCTGTTGCCAGCGCGGGACGAGATTTGACAAGATTATTATGATCACTTAGCACAATGCTATTCTACTTAGCCATTGGCTTATCACTTATTATGACCATTTGGTCAACTTAATTGTGATGCATTATCACAACATTTTCATATCAATTTTGCGCCATTGCGTACTTCTATAATCATCATAGTTTTTTGGTGGTATATTACTATTTTGTATTTGTATGTTAATTTTGTGTGGCATACTATGTCTTACACATTTACATTTTGATGTTTTGGGTATGTGTCATGTTTTTTGGTGGTCTTATTTTATAAAAATTTATTATATAATATTCGCATGTTTTGCAGCTGCACAACCATGCATGCATTTCTTTATACAGTTGCTAATATATGTGATTTATTGTTCTGTGAAATCTTTTAGATTGTTCAACTCATGTACTACGTTTGTAATCACAGTATCGTATTTGTTACCTATGCCATTGCAATTATTCATATTGTAATTAACTAAATTGTTGTTATTGTATTCATTATATAACTTGCGTTTATGTAAAACCTATCGTTTTTTGCGTCTACTGCATGTAACCATGCCACGTCTAGATTTATTTTATATTGTATTGTTATATTGTATTTATATTTTGTGATTAAGCATTGCACAATTATTATTTCTGTTTAAATTATGACATACATGTCATCATATTTGTGCTTGCATTCAGTCAGCTATCTAGCTTGTTCTTACATAATTACATATTGTAATTTCCTGAAACATCAGGAACAGCATGACTTGGTCAATACATGACGCCATGCTAAATCTACGCTTAAACATGTAATTTGTGGCAATTTTGTTCATGTAAATAATTCTCTGTACAGGTCTACTGGCCTCAACTATTTCACGGTAACCATCTATGACATGCATAGGGTTACAAACTATCGGGCCATCATGTGATGAGCTTCCGATCATACATTATTAAGCATTGTCTAATTATGTATTTTTTCATGTTTTATAATGTTCTATACTGTACACATACATTATGTGACGGCAACACTTGCCAACGCAGACATTCACGTTCATGTTTGAAATCAGCTGTTCGCCAACTTTGGCTTACAAACGCTTATCTTTAGGCTTATCTTATGAATGCTTATCTCTAAACCATTAACGTACAGCTGTTATCTAATCTCATAACTCAAGGTTCAACTTAGCCTTGAAACTAACTCTCATTATTAAGAACACTGTATGTTTTAAATTAAGTTACAAAATGTATAATAATTTACTAAAAAGGTGGTAAAAAATCGATTGATTTTGACGGGCAGCTTATGTGCAGTAGCGCGATAATTTTACTTTAAAGGTTGGCTAATCTGCTTCTTACTTTTTGTTCTAATCTGATTACTCATGTCGAAGCTCTGTACAGTTCGTCTCAAACGGTAGTTTGCGGCGGTCGGCACGCCCGCTGCCTCACTGTCATATTTTCTTGTCGCGACATTTAATGTAGGCCTTAGGCCTACACATTTCACTTATGGCCAATTAGGCCCGTTATTAATGTAACTTAAAAATTTTTTGATACTTTCTATACGACATGCTCATTAGCCAACCTGTCATTCAAAAACAACTGCTAACTACATATTTAATGTAATTTTGAACTTCAATAAATGAATTAGATACAGTCCACACTCTTCATCATTTCTGCTTCCTGGTGATTCAACTATGAACGAATTTACACAAGCTACAGTCTTTTACTCAACATTTTTTGGTCCTCACAGTACGGATCACTCACCTTACTAAACATTTTTTGGTCCACGCGGACCGGATTCTGTACAGTGCTGTAGTACGTAATCGTAGCGAACGTCAGCTTCTGTAACGTATTTGCGTCGTTTGTGAATGTTATTCTT
This sequence comes from Magicicada septendecula, assembly GCA_034769895.1. NCBI lineage: Eukaryota > Metazoa > Arthropoda > Insecta > Hemiptera > Cicadidae > Magicicada > Magicicada septendecula. The sequence continues at coordinate 346,017,867 of CM068369.1, read as the reverse complement.
ATAACACAGACGGAATTTAATAAAACAACAGTAATTTTCAAAATAAAATTGACTAGACATTGGAAAAACATTGGGTAGAAAAACACACATTCAACTTGTCATTTTAGATGAAGCAGCGCTTCACCTGCCTCACCTGATAAACCACCATTTATTGATGGATTTGAAAGTTAGCGTGATGCATTACACAGACAGATAGAAGGACAGACAAATGCTAAACGATCGAGTGAACGCTTCACTAGTTTGCTTACGTTAAATTCTATACATACTCGACATTTCTAATAGTAGGTATTTCGGTTATACGTTGCGGTCACTGGATGTAACCAACAGATTCTGAAAATCTGTTCCGATGATAGATGCAATTCAGTTTAAGTTGCAGAGGATATTCAAACGTAGCGGCGCAATTGTGTTACAGTTAGCTGTGATCAATTTGTAATACAATTGCGAAGTTCAGCCTTCCGGATAGCGACTAGGAACAGGGTAGGTAAGTTATACCTACGGTCGAATAACTTTATACGGTTGCGCAACTGAAAAGTTGACTCGGAATATCGACACCGCTCGTTACAGTTGGCTACAGTTACGTACTGATGTTTAATGAACAAGTTTGTATAGTGGCTCGTTAGTGACACACGTGGAAACTTATTATTTCACCGATTTCTCGATCGTTTAGGTATTGATGTGTTCTGAACATAATTGTAGTTGCATCTTGTTGTTGTCATCGTCGTTGTAGTCCTTCTTCTTCTACTTCTTCCTCCTCCTACCCCCTCTCCATCCTCCCCTCGTCTTCCCTCCCCCATCACACCACCACCACCATCATCTTCTTCTTCATGAAATATAGGCTTAGTGACCTAATCCAGCGTTCTTAGCCTACTCCTGTCGACAGACCTTGTCCGTATTGGTTTTCAATTGTAGGCCATTTCAGATATTCAGTCGTTCTCTATTCTAACAAGGCGCCTTATCCACTTTTCGCTCTGATCATTATTTTATATTTGATTGAAAAAATTTAATCATTGATCGTTTACTCATTTCTCGTGCTATCCCTCTGTTGCAAACTAAATTGTTTCCGCTTCTCTCATCTAGAAATCCATTTTTCACTTTTCCTAATTAAAGTATATCCACCTAGGAACACTAATAAATGAGAGTTTATTTTTAATTGAAATCGCTACTTGCTTTTTAAAGTCATTTCACTGAGTAGTCTGTAAATTATTTCTGCGGTAATTTTCGTTTTTGAGGCAGTTGGAGAAAGAAGAAATTCATGGAAAGGTCTTGTCACGATAGGGACAGTTTAGTTTAACATATTCCGAGACGTCGTTGTCGTTAACTAGAAGGATTAGGCCTTGCGACCTGTTCTGGCTGGAACAACCCACCTTTTCCCAGGACGGTAGGCACTGCGTCTTCCAAAAGATCGACATTACTCAGAAGTTACTGAAAAGTTATATTTTGGCAACCTATCCATCACCATGAAATCCATAAATCCATCCTTTCCAAGATATTTATTGTCAAGGAATTGAGTGTGGTTAAATCCCCTAATTCAGCCTGTAGTTAAGCAACAGAAAATTGGACAGCCAACTCAAGGTATTCCGTCAGGTATTCTGTCAGTGTTTTCGTTCCCATAGCCTTAAAGATCCGTCTCCTTGCTAGATGCCAGTGGAGGACAGCAACAGCATCTGTTTACTGATGGTGTTTACTCGCCAGATTACAATGATCTCAACCAAGCCAGTATTAGCCTCCTTAACTCTGGTATCCTTGCCCCTTGGTCCGGGAATGCGTATCCCGGTCACTCTTTAAGTATGGGGTCCGTTCGCTACCCGCGACCGTCGCAGTGGCTGCGACTCGGCCTGGGATACTTAGCATAATGTTGGAGGCCCTGACATCTTACGTTAGTCAGATTATTACTAATGTGCACTGTGGGAGTTACGTTACGCACACGCACACACATTGTACCGCGTTCTGTTAATACTATTGTATTTATCTGTCCTGCTTTTTTCTATTAAGTAGTATTCTTATTGGCTACATCATGGTATTTAGTTTGATTAATGTCTATGTTGTGTCTGTTTACAGGTAAGGAGTAGTGGTTTGACAGCCCAGCAATATATACTGTCGTTTGCAGCCCATGAACAAGGTAGTGTACACGTTTTGAGGAACGATAGTTAATTAAGTGGACTTACTTGTCACTTGGTGTATACCTACCAAAAATAATATTTCCTGAAAAATGGAATAATTATCGTCTGGTTCGTGACACTCATGAATATAATACTGATTCACAAGAGTGCAATGTGTATTTCACGTACAACTGAACTACACAATCTTCTAATTCCTCACACATATTAACTCAATAGTGACAAGAAAAAATGAAAACGGAAAAACTGGACACAAGAGAATAGAATGGTTTTACGAACGTTTAGTGTTTTTGAAGAAATTTATTTCATCCAGTAGAGATTTTTGTAGCGATTTTACTCAATTTGAAAGCAGTAGCCAAGAAACTCATTTAGATAATAAAAAAATTCTTCTTGTAAACATCCCGTAACCGTACTTGGAAACACATTTATCTGCTTATCACCATGTAGGTTGTATGCGGATCTGAAACATGACGAAGGGGATAAGGGACAGGGGCAGATAGATGAAGAAGGATACAAGGGATCGAGTAAAGAATGAAAGGATTTTATATTGATAAAAGAAAATCGACCGTTATGTAAACGCATCGTCAGGAGGAAAGGGTCTGGTGGCTGGTGGTTGGTCAACTTAATTCGGCATAATAGCTGTATGACGACGTTACTAGAGGAACGTAAAAACTGGTAGAGAACAACCAGGGAAGAAGTACTGTACCTTGATCGAATAGCTAGAGAGATAGGCTTGAGGGAATACAGGTGTCGGTGGCGGGCGGTAGTCATTAGGTGGAGAAACCTTATGATTTTAGAATACGGCCGTCCAACAGTCTTCGGGTTGAAGATGGAAGAGGAATACCGCCTCAACTTGTCCGGTAAACAGTTGAACACTATCAAGTGTACTCATATACATATTCTTTTTCTCATACGTTATTTATAATCTTGTGAAAATTTAAAATACCTTTATCTGCAGTGTTTATATGATGTGAAATTCTTTTTTCATATAAACATACATTTCAGGGATGTTGGTAGACCGAGGAGAAGATGAGTTCCGGATCAGGTCAATTAGGACCTAATCTGTGGAATGAAGAAGAAGAAGAATATAAATTTCGTTTTTCACATTTTTTAAATATGTACAGTGAAGATGTGCAGCGACTTATACCGAAAATAATACGAATAATCCATAGGCAACCCGGGTACATATCGCTTAGGAGACTAAATAAAGTGGATAAGATAATACGTTGGGAAGTATAAAGAACGGTTTGTATAATGGATCAATAAATATCGCCTAAATTTGTAAGTGCCATAAACATAAAACAAAAGGAAGACTAGAATTTTTGGAGGCCAATGGAAAATGGGATAATTGGTGGCGTAGTGTCAAGTTGGCACATGCAACTTGGCTATCCCTTGAGATGAAGAAGAAAAAGCAGCAGCAGCAGCAGAAGAAGAAGAAGAAGAAGAAGAAGAAGAAGAAGAAGAAGAAGAGAGGGAGAGAGGTATTAAGTAAACAGTTACGAATTTCCTGTGTTGAAGTTGTTGAGTAAGTACTAACTGATTGTTATCAGAGCGCGAGAAATTGCAAAGTTGGAGACTAAACTGGGAAGTGGAACGTTTATGTTCACTGGAGGTGTAAGCGAATGAATATTCAGGATGAAAACTGACAGGCGCCGGCGAAAAATTGATTTAGCACCCACCGAGGTGTGTGTGTTTTGTCTGCTCTCGGGCTGCGGTCTCGTCTTTTCCTCACGTGCCACTGATTTGTTTGAACAAAGTATAGCAAAGTTGGCAGACGTGTGGTGATTACTACGGACTTGGGAAACAGACACATCAAATCGCGGGTGCTAGATCCCTTAACGTTTGTAGCGGAAACCAAGCGAAGAGAAGTAAATGAAATGTAAAAAGTGTCAAAGTTTACAGGTGAGATTATTATAATTTTCTGTTGATTGGATTCACGGTTGAGCTGAGATTCGATTAAAAAAGCGAGTCACCGTTAGGGAATTATAACTAGCTAACTGACAATGAAAGTTATAGAATACAGAGAAGTCGCGAGTGGCCTTTATGAAGTAGACGTACTTCATATTAAAAATCGGCATACGAAATCGATATAAAAATTCATGCTTTTGAAATACGGCCATTTTTTAACGATGCCCCAATGAACGTATATAAAAGATACAAATATCGTATGTAAACCGAAACACGATCTATAGGCTATTATATCACTAGTATGCTCCCGGAGCTGCAGAATTCGCTCACTATTTTCAACGAAGTACATTTATTATTACATAAATTTTAGTACTAGATCGTTTTTCAGTTGTGATACAAAATAAAAAATCACCAACTTTCTACTGCTTCTTGAGTAATAAAACAACTGTGAATACACAATCGTGCGATAAACACTAAAAAATTCGAAACATTCGGATTTCGGTTACCTGACACCCTGGTGGATTTTTACAATTATTTCAATGTTTTCAACTCTTTTTTTCAAATTTCCAAAACCTAACCCAACATTGAGATACTAGTTAAAATCCTTTTTAATTTGATATTCCGCATGAATTTTTGCATTGTTATCAAAATTTTCATCCGACTTTTTAGGGGCGTGACATCCAGAAGTTTTGAAAATTCCAAAAATGAACACTATATTCTTATTACCGCTGAAATTCCCTTTAATTTGATACCTGACGTGGGTTTTTAAGAGTTTTTCACAATTTTCGACAACCACATTTTTGCCGGCTCGGTGTCAAAAACAATAGACATTCTTTTTCTAAAGGGGTAAAGTAGATGTATACACATGCCAAATGTAAACACAAATCACTTGATGCGTACAGAAGTTATCGTGAGACATAGGGCTACACCAAACAGGTAGACACAAAGAGACACAAACAAATGCTAAACGGTTGAGTCAAGAGTGAGTTCCCCGCTTCGCTAGTTCAACAAGTGATGTAAAATTTACTTTGGCACACAGGGAAAATTCTGACTAAACGGTCAATATGGTAAACTCGAGTCGTGAATCTCCGGTTAATCTCTTCTATACAACTGATCTCATGTATTACTATAAAACGCAACGCTAACAGACACTTTATGTGACGGAAACTTTATCAAATATATTGTGCACAATATATACGCAGACGAAGAGTCGTTACCAGGTGCGACGATAGGCTGTAACTGCGTGCTGTAGAGAACACCTTTGGTCTGTTGTTACAAAGGTCGTTTGTTAATACTAACAACGACGGCAACAACAAGCATAATGCAGACACGCACACACCCAGTCGGTAAGACGAATTTACCGTCGAGGGAAGAATAATAAACGCGTATGTGGGGGAGAGAATTTGTATGCGGCGCAATTTGCTACCCTAAATCGTTGTTGCCGTTTGGCGCCATTTATTTATCGCCGGTTGTTATCTGTGACTGATGTGAGTGTTCGCGAGTGTGTGTGATTACTCTTTGTTCACTCTTAACAACATTAACACAGTCCCTGTTGATACAACACGTACACATTCCCATTGCACTGTTTATGGTGTACGGAAGGGGAGAGACTCGGTATTCTGCAGATGTTTCTTGTCGTCTTAAAATATAAATGTCATGTTTTATCTGTCTCTCCCTGCCTCTGCCTCTTTCTTTCTGCTATCTTCTCTTTTGGTGTTCTGTAAACGTTTTCCTTCTTCTAACTTATATTCTTCTTACCCTTCCATTAGAGTTAACAATGCAAATAAATAAATAATGTGGCATGGCAACGTGTAACTAGTGACAGAACACAGACTCCGAAAGTAAGTTCGAAATTGGCGAACCAAAGTCAGAAAGAGGTCAAGCACCCAGGCGTACCAACGAAAAAAAAGAGAGACGCATATGTTGAGGATGGTGTGGGGAGTTTGAAGATCGGAAACGTTGTAAACCGATATTTGCAGGGGACGATATTGTGCTCTAAATGTTTGCTCAATTGACACCCATGCTAATGCATAAATATTTCATCAAAAGTTACGGCAATTGGTTTATATATTATGCCGCTAAGCGAGATGCTGTGTTATGAAAGCAAAAAATTGGTGAATTTCTTGGCATGTCACAGTATAAACGTAACAGAGAATTTTAGGAGGGGAGACAACGGATGTAATCGACAGAATGAGAAATGAGCGCAAAACAACGGTAATACTGTATTTAGAAGATAATTTTGGAAGGCGGAGCTTAGAGACAGTAACAAATCGAGTCCACTGACTTGGACACATTTCAGACAAACAACATTAAGAAACGGTTTTTTTCCGAAAGATGAAAAGAATCATCTAAGGAAAAGAAATAACGTAAAGAAGTAATTACATACTGAGACGTGAATGATCTTTTATGGTAGTAATAAAATTAAATCAGAAAAAGTAAAACATGGTAAGTTTCATGGTGATATTTACCTTGATGACTTAGGTGTGTATTCATAGACTCTACGTTTATTAAATAAACTAGCGACCTTCCAGAGGTGAAGAGGTCGCTCACTAATTTACAGTTAGCTAAAAGCAAATTACAAATTTTAATTTTTTAAATCTGTGAGTAGAGTTCTTCGTATGTACGATTCTTAACGTAAGCCGGGTACACCACGAGGTAGCGACCATCCGTTATCTTACATAAACACACATTCTCAGCATTTAAAGAATATCTTAAACGCAAAAGGAAGTCGTAAGAAATAGTTAGGCCTACAGGGATCCAACATAACGGACTGCATAGAATTTTCCGGTACACTTGATTTAGCATTACGTGGTCTTATTGAAACTATTGAAGCTTATTGAAGCTTCCTTAAACTAGTGTTAATATTTCAAGGACTAGTAAACATGATAGTATTGACAGTTCTGCATGAAGCAATTAATGCGTCAGGTCGCTTATCGTGAAATCCCGAGCCGCCAATGATTTTAGTCATATTTATCGCAGTTCTAATCTTTCACGGCATGAAATTGTTGACTAATTGTATTTTCTAACAGATGGTAGCCGCAGTTAGAAAACTACGACGTGAATCATTACTATCATCGCACATAGTGTTGTTATAATTGTATTCATAACGCAATTCATAGTTGTCATGGTAATTTAATATGGCCTCTAACCGCTGTATATTTAGAGAGAGTGAAATGAAGACAGAATGATATATATAAAGAGAGAGAGAGAGAGAGAGAGAGAGAGAGAGAGAGAGAGAGAGAGAGAGAGAGAGAAAGGGAGTGAGAGGGGGTTACCAATGAATCTACAAGTATGAAATATATCTTATCGGGGATGTGTCGTCAACAGGCTATGGTAATTTAGTAGTACTAGAACTGATATTAATATTACAGAATTAGTGTAGAATTATGGAAGTGTACTTCGAGTTTTGTAATATGAGTACCGTCTGGGCTGATCGCATCACATAAGCCCCAGTACTTGGTTAAATTCTGTGCTTTTGTTTACCATGACGTTTTCAAGTATTAATAATACGTAATGCATTATATCCAACTGCGGATCACTATTTTGTAGGTATAGTTGAATTAAAAATACGAATACACTAAAAAGCACACGCAAACGATTTTTTAAATGAACGGATACAGTTTAAATCAGATATGCTCTTTGAAAACACATCACACATACAGCAAAGATGTGGTAAACCATTACAAGGAATGGCGCGACACCCACAACCTGAACTGACAGCACCAGACCTGCCAGGCCTGGATTTAGAAATTTTGGGCCCCCTCAGCAAAAACCTGACAAAGTTTCCTTAAGAACAGTGTGTGTGTGTGTGTGTGTGTGTGTGTGTGTGTGTTTGTGTGTGTTTCTGAGTAACTGAGTACAGTTTCATTTGTTTCTATTACAGTATGTTCAACTATTGAACACAGTGCGTACAATTACGTAGCTTTCTTAGGAGTCATTGGTGGACACTTGGAAAACAATAAAAAGATATCATACAATAACTTTTGATGCTACATTGAACAGATGAATCAGTGGATTTGTAAATTGTCCTAAATCCTTAAAATCAGTACTGCAGTACTGTGCAACAGTATTGTAATCACTACAGATATTAGAATAATTGTACACAAAGATTAATAAGGTACTATGATACTGTAAGGTATCAGATTGAACATCACAAATCTGATAAATCAAATACTTTCCCCTTGATTTAGTCTCAGAAAATCCTTTTATCATTGGTGTATTACACAAAGCTTAGGTTTATCCGTGCGTCTGATAGCTAACAGGTCGAGGACTCATTCTTGCCTGGTTGAATTTCCTATCCTCATAATTTAGAACAATTTGAGTAGCTGCATACGTCAACAGAATTTGTTTCAAATTGAGTATTAAAGTTTTTCCGTCATGGTCACAAGGCCTTTGGGTCCGACAAGGGTTCGGACCCCCTCTCCGAACTACGGGGTTTTGTAGCCTTCAGTGACCGCCTCTGATGAAGCTTATTATCAGCGAAAGTTAGCTCAGGCGAAAGTAACAAATTTTATACAATTTAAAATTACTATTCCGTAGTCGGAAATAGTGAAGTGCGTATTACCAGTTCGTGGTTTGTTTGTGTGTTCGTATAGGATGGAAAATATAGTGTAAGCGCTCTTGTACGAAGTATCTAACAGTTGCCAAATGAACGAAAAACTGTCATCATGAATACCTTTTTTATATTGTCTCAAGGCCGTAAAATTGTATACCTTTTATATATAAAAAAGGCTCCATTCTTTCCACCGAAACAATTTAGGTGTTAGGCGGAGTAAACCGTTCGGCACACAAGGAAGGTAGTGTGGCCAACACTACGTCTATTATTATCCTAAAATATTGTCCCTGGCTGAGTTGATCCGGGGGCTAAAAACCCATTTTATGGTACTCCCGGAAACCGCCATACCCACTGGTTTACTAATCCCCACGTCTTATGAAAGTTTTATAAAAAAAAAAAACGAAAATGGCATATTTTATATTTTTGAAGAGGAACCACAACTGAAGTGCTTCAAAAGAAATTAACATTTCTTTAAATCTGGTAGATAATTTACTTGTGAACAACTCTGCTCAGATAAATCTTTGCCGGGATAAATAAATCTTATACAACTTGTACAATATTTTCAATAAAAGTTGTTTATCTTTAAACGTTAATAATGATCGAATATTTGTGTTTCAATTCGGAAACTGTTGTTAATCATCATTCATGTAATACTTGTAGGAAGGTACGTTTCAGTCACACTAGAAATAGATGTTGCGCCGTATATTCTCGTTATAAATGCCGGCTCAAGGTTGCTGCAAATAGAAGCGATAAGACTTGTTATTACTAAATGTGAATTACTGTTTGGAACAGTTGTAATTGGTTACTTGTATTACTTATTGCGACAGTACTAATAAGACGATATTTATTGTTTGGCACATTGTGTGTGTTTGGACAACCGTGAATTTGAAGAGTTGTTACATACCAGTGTTTTCACTTATCGAAACTGTCAATAAGTGGTGAGTAACGGTGTCTCTGGCGATCAGCTGTTTATTCCACTGATTATAAATGACATCCGTTTATAATTACATAATATATTTTCATATATTAATTTACTCATGTATTGTGTTTTATTTGTTGTAGAAACTGTTACATGTTCTTAGATACATTTTTCTCCACCGTGAGTATAAAAACTCAGTTTCTTAAATGTTATTTGTCTTGAACGCGTCCACGTCGTTGGACTCCATTTGTTACTGTCTGAAGCTCCGCCCACTAAAATTATCCCCTAAATGTTACTACTCTCGTTCCACACTCATTTCTCATTCTGTCGATTGCAACTCTTGTCTCCCTTCCTTTCAAAGGCATCCATTGTTACTTTTATATTGCGATGCCAAGAAATTCTGCCGGTTATTTATTTTCTTTTGTCTTTCGTAGGAAGACATTACGAGTTAGAGGTGGTTTGATTAAAACAAATCCTTAAATTTAGTCAGCATTTTCCGTTAAAAAATAGCGCCTATAATACCATGCTTGTTGGGACAGAAAGTTAAATGTTGCTTAGGTTGGCGTCTGCAAACGGAACGGTGTCTACCGTAACTGTGCAAGTTACATACAACAGGAGTAACACCAGGTGACCTACAAAGGAGCGTCCACGTGGCTTGTGGAAGATAGGAGATATGTTCATAACTGACATAATAGTATGACAAAATTGTAACCTAGATGGAAAAGAATGATCCAACGGGACAGTGGATCAAACACCTAGTCAGTAATATAGTAAACTGACTGTATTGCAAGTACCGAAGTTGTAACTGGTCACGGACTTTCAAGGCATATTTAAGGAATATTAGAAGGGTGGAGAATGAACGTGTTGTTTTTTTTTAGGGGGGGGGTTTGTGGATCACACAATAATTTGATACAATAGGTTGAAAGGAATAAGGGAAGTGGGTTAAATTCTGACGGAATGATAGATTGTATGGTACATATAAGAAGTAACTGGAAGAGAGTACGTAGTACGTTCACGATGATTATTAGAAAGAAGGAGGCGGAAGAGAGACTGACACTGGAAGGCAAGCTAGTGCGGATGTAGCAGGGGATGTGCTGAGAAGTAAGAGAGTTATGCTATTATGCTTTCGGAGATATTTTGATACACGGTTCTAAGGGAAACATATGGCGAACACGAGGGGTTTTAGTGAGTGAAAGCTCCACGTAATTGTTGTGTGCTCCAGTAGTGCCTACGAATTTCTACTCTTAAAGAAAGCACATTTTTTAAATAGCAGGGAAATTGAGTGTCCAATCCAAAATTTTGGATTATTTAGACTACACAATCGTCACCACAGTTCTGTTTACAAAGTTCTTTGTTTTCTGATTTGCATTACCATATTCTCTCAAGGGCCCTCTCGCTCATCTTCTTGCTTATACATCTTCTCTGTCTTTTCTTGATCTGTCTGGTGTCTTTCGTTAGACCAATGAATTGGTATTCAAAAATTCAATATGTTCTTTTTGGCTTTTGTTCCACGCGCCCTTACCAACTGGACTTTTTATTTCTTATGTCATCTGTAATCAAGAGTGGAATCTCCATAATTTGTCCTGTGCGTTCTTAGTTGTCCTTTATCTTTGAACTTTACGACACTAGTTTACAGTAGTATGGTTAGGTTATATATTAATTAGAGTATATTAATAAATATTAGTCTATTAGAGTGAGCTACATCTTGTATATTTCCCACCTATGAAACTCTCTGCGGAACCTTCCAACTCCAAAAATTATTCGCCGCCTTGTTCAGTGCTTGTTCGTCCACTAGGTCTTTCTCGCTGGCATGCCGTACTAATATTTAAACTACAAACTGCTCGTTTAAAATTGTTTCAGAAAAGATGGCTAATGTCCGCAATATTAACCTGTAGCATATAATTATAATAATAACAACTTTTTAATTTAATAAATAAACACTTGATATAGTTCTACTTGGGTGTGCTACTTGGTTCTACTTGGTGAGTGTTTACCTGGGTTTTCCATTTTCCCCTTTGCCGTACATTACTTCCACCCCTCACCCGCTAAACAAACACTTAAAATCGTTCAGTGTAAATGTAACCTCTGAAGCTGCTGCTGTAACTAGTGAAAAAATTGTCAGGAAAATAAAAAGTATATGTAGAACTATACCAAGTGTTTATTAAATTTAAGGATTAATAAAATATTCTAGCAAGTTCCAAGCTACCTTCGATCAGTGTAATAATAAAATTGTATGTCGATTATGATTTCATTGTGAACTGACATTTGATTAAAAGTGTTATATAGAATATAATTTTATGATAACAATATTGTTATCGTCCCAGTATTAAAACACATTTATATGTGTGGAGATACAATGCATATGAACATAATAATTATATTATATCAGCTTTCCGCCGCTTAGTTAGACATTTGTAGGTGATCAGTTTCCGCTGCCCGCGTGTGTTTTATGTGCACGTTCAAGTATAATATAATTGAAGTGCTATGATTAAAAAAGACAATGTAAAATCAGTTTAATCTAATTTGTGACTGAAAAATTCCACCATTGATATTTAATTATTTCACTATAATAACATAACTGTGGTTCTATATATTAATGGTCATGCTGGGGCTGACGTATGATGTTGGATGGTAACAAAAAACGAATCAACAGAACAAGAATTCAAGCAGGGGAATTGGAATTTCTGAGGACTGTGTTCGGGGTTGCACAGCGCCAAGTCGTATTCAACACGCTCCATTATATTATAATAACTGCCTAGTTGATAGTTTTGACCTGTCATGTCTGAAACTCACAGTCATCCGGTCGTTGTCCCTGCGGTTTGATCGCCGTGTAATTCCACGGCGTACAAAATTTCGTCGCGCACGAGTTGCCATGTCGATAAATCCTCTTGACATGTTTTTTTATTTTTCTGTTTACATTTTTTCAGTATCATTCAGGATTGCCCGGTTTGCCAGATAGCAGATTTCTCATGTATTGATCGGAACAAAATGACTAAACGCTTTTGCCGTAAATATTTTCTTTTGTGGATTCAAAGTGCGTAGTTAGTAGTGTGTATTAATCGTTTGTACTACCTGATATAAGCATCGTTTTACACTACTCCCGTGGATCTGATACCTACTAGTCCCTCATCTATTGAAACTAGTTTTTATAGTTAATTTATGTAATTAATAATAATAATAATTGCCTTGAAACTAATTCAGTATTTCCGTGATACATTAAACGTTTTCACTATAAAGACATTGCTAGAAATAGTCTATAAACTAATTTGTGGTAAGACTGGAGAGCGCTAAATTAAGATAAATGCCATGTAATACAAGAGGATGAAAGAGGTTACAGGAAGGATATAGAAGTGAAGTCATCAAACAGACTTTGAATATATTTAATATGCTAGAAAATAACGAAATATTGAATCAGTTGGAAAAGTAATTTAGAAAATATTACAAACAAAATAATACAATACGTGCAGGTCAAGTCACGGGTTAATATGCCTAGGTCTCTAATCGCGTGAACGCTGGTTGTCGAACTGCCTAAAGTTCGAGATTTCAAGATTTCATTATCAAATCGATGACGAGAATTATGATGATATCTACTACTGAACGAGCGAATTCTCAGTTTTGACTTGACCGTTTGGTGGTCGTCTGTGTGTCTGCTAACTATGTGGGGTACGTCTCACTTTTGAACGCACAACCACTTCTCGTAAAACTTAGCATATGTATCCATACTTTTACACTACAGAAACCGATTGTTTTTTAGATTTATCCGCACAAAAATAGTGGGCTGTGAGGCAAAATGTGGGTGGTCAAGATTGTGAAAAAATTGCAAAACTCCATGTTTGTGTCAAACTAAACTAAATTTAAACAAAAATCTTAATATAGTGTTCATTTTTGAGAATTTCAAACTTTTTTGACGTCAGGGCTCAAAAATTATATGAAAACCTTTATAAATCGCAAAAATTCAAATGAGGTATCAAATTAAACAAAATTTTAACTAACATCAGAATGTAGTGTTAAGTTTTGGAAGTTTCAAAATTTTGGGACGCTAGGTAAATTTTCAAAAAAATTGAAAAAAATTGAAAAAATCGTAAAATCAAGTGGGACGTCAGACTAAAGGAACTGTAACCCAAATCTGAATGTTTCCAATTTTTAGTGTATATTGTACGACTGTGTACTCTACAATATTTACATTAATAAAGAAATAGTAGATACATCAGGATTTTTGTTAATTTCCCCCATTATTGAAAATAATTTAGTCGAAATTTATGTAATAGTAAATGACTTCGTTCAAAATAGTGAGTGAGTTCTGCAGTGATTATTACGACAAAGCTTCTCTTCGCTTTTCCGTATTTATTGGAGAATAGGCATTTCTCAAAAATAAATTTTCCGGGAAATTAATTTACCTATAAAATGCTAAAAATACGAGCAGAAATACCTTTATCGTATTGTGCGTACGCTATACGTACTTAACTCAGTTATAGATGGCTTTATATCAACAAAACAACACCGTTACAAAACTCAATAATCAAAACTTTATTTCCACTTTTAAATACATGTACAGATCTACATACCAAAATCTGAATTTTACAATTATAGGTAATTTGAAAATAAATCGTAAATACTCTTCTGTCTCGGTCAAACAGTGCGTTTGCTAGCAGGTAAATCTCACAGGTTCCGTAAAGGCAATAACTGAATATCTTACTCTTCTTGGTTCTCATACCACTTGATTGCTGTCTCTAGAAAGTGAAATGCTTCATCACTAATTGGTCCGGTCTTACACTGTGTCGCCACCTGTGTCTACTTATTTATCTTTCTTCTCTACTCAAGCAACGTTTTAGATCTGATCTGTTATTTCGTAACCGTCAGAATCTGGATCATCCATTACAATTAAGCCAGTCTTGAATACATTTTTTGGCACATACCACTGCCGCCCATAAATAGTTTTATCTTCTTTCGTTAGCCCCAACCAGTTCAAAAAGCAACTGGTTATTCCATGCGGCTTAACTTGTGGCATTCTGTTGGAGAAAGATTCCGCCAAGCTTTTCCCATGTGAAAAGTGTAATCTGTTTTACAGGATGGATAATCGGCGACGTGCAGAACATTCGACTACTGTCTGATGCGCTTCTTGGTGATGGTGGGTGTGATGGCATGGCGTTAGAGTAGCAGCGGCAAGGCAAGACATCAATAGTGCTTGTGTTAATATTAGGCTATATTTGATTCCCTACCAGTACTTGAGAGGAGGAAACGCAGGTTGTTTAACGAGAGCCGTACTAATATACACTTAAGGTGGCCAGTACTACACCGTACTCAGATTTGATATCTACAATTGAAACCGTCACCTGTAGGCTGTCAACCAAAGCTTCAATAGAATGCAGTGCTATCTATAATTTTTTGTGGAGGGCAAATACTATATTTATGTTATTAAATTACAAAAAACTGTTTAATGTATTTATTGGTTTAAAATAAAGACCACAAGGAACAAAGAATGGAGAAAGGAGATGATGGTGAAGATGTGAAGAAAGGAAAATCTCGAGAATGAACTGACTTATAAAAATAGTCTAGAGAAAGTGTTAACCTTTGTATATGCTTGTGTGTTTGCGCGCGCGCGTAGTGTTATCTTTATTTGTAGTAATAAAGACGTGTTGACGTTAAGTGAGTATAGCGTTAAGCGTCAGAATGACGTGTCTTTGTATATTAGCATCACATTATGACATATTGTGTATGCATGTAATGAAGGAGTGAATTGTCTGCATACGTGAGATGCAAGCTGCATAAGTAATGTGAGCAAGGCGCTGTGTCTGTCACTGCCAACTGCTAGGTCAACTCGTTGTGTCGGTCTCTCTGACAGTCTGCTCTACAGGTACGTGATAATCGAGTATTGCTAAGCCCGTGGGAAATATACTCTTGTGTCTTGGCGTAACGCGGTTCAGTTTTAAATCTCAACTACGCCTGTTACAGTTTCTTCCCTGGGATATAAATATAAGCATGCAGCCGCGACCAAGTTCAGTTAGGCCTGGCGATATTCAAGTGCGGATCGAAGTGATTATCGTGATTTAGTAAAAAGTGATTATTGTGTTAATTAGTGGAAAAATGTTATATGGTGACATTGCTCTGTGTTGCCAAATTTAATTAGAATTCTTGTATAAAACTGCCTTTTTTGATTTCTAACTGTTCGTTGCGTCTAATTAAAGTTTTTAATTGACTTCATTGGCGTCAGTTATTCCGTTTCCATTGTAAAACACGACGATCCGTGAGACCGTCGTAACAGTATGTTACCCTGTCAACTTCATGGTGTGAAGGTACGGAATAATAGTTGTGACTACTAGTGATAGTTGAATGTTTCCCAGTTGTGGTACAGAATGATAATTTTAGCTACTAGCGCGCTTAAGGTTGGAATCTCAGTGCAAAAGAACACAACATTATCTTAAAAAAAGGGAAAGATATGTTTAATTATTGTTAACAGAGGAAATTTTGATCATATTATGTTTCAGTTTTGTTGATATTGTAAACGCAGACGGCAAGTTTGTTGGAACAACTGTTTAAAATCATAAAAGGAGTGTGTGTGTGTGTCTGTTGTATATACTGAACAGTAGATAGTATTTGACCTCCACAATCAACAGTCTGTCGATTAGGACTGAAGGGTTGATTTATACGAGATGCAAAAGTAAGGACACGACTAAGATAGGAAGGAGCTTCTTTTAATGTTCATGTAATGCACATGTAAATTAAATATGTAAATCTTCAGTCCTCGTTTTCTTCTTCTTCCTTCTTCTCTTTTTAATGACTAGAGACATGATATATCTAACAGCGCATAATGCCATAAAGAGTTGTAGCGCTGTAGAAAAGAGAAGAAGAAGAAGAAGAAGAAGAAGAAGAAGAAGAAGAAGAAGAAGAAGAAGAAGAAGAAGAAGAAGGAGGAGGAGGATGAGGAGGAGGAGAAGAAGAAGACGACGAAGAAGAGTATTCTACGTAATCTATTCTGCAAACTTTTCAAACTAGAATCACGGGGCTTAGAACAGTAACCACAGGTTCGATTACATGCACACGGAACGAAACGCTAAGAAAATTAAATCACACGTCGGAATTATTATTAAAAGGTTGAAGCCAAAGCCTACCACGACACTTTATGTACACCGCTAACGGTATCAGGTGTTCAACAGCAAGGGATTTGCGTAAATCAGTGTTGTGTAGGTGTTTAGTCATCTCTCTCTCTCTCTCTCTCTCTCTCTCTCTCTCTCTCTCTCTCTCTCTCTCTCTCTCTCTCTCTCTCTCTCTCTCACACACACACACACACACACACACACACACACACACACACACACACACACACACACACACACACACACACACACACACACACACACACACACACACAGGTGCTGAAGGAGAAATGTCAAGGCCACTAGGTTTTGTTTACCGCCAAAGAGGAATCGTGCGCTAGTAATTCTTGATTTATTTTCCACGGCTTAGTTACCCTGCATAAAGTTTTAATTAACTTTGCGTCTTACATGGCGAGACTCTTCCTCACCGCTTCCCACCACCACCACCACCACCACCACCACCACCACCACGGCTGTTCCGAGTTGCACAACAAATGTTATACGTTGTTACACTGTCGTCCGACTAAAAAAATTAATTGTACATTATGGGCTTGATGTTTTCTATTATTTTCAAATAAGTAAGTATTGATAATGGCATCATAATTCTATAATAACATTTCCATGTTTGCATACAAAATAAATTTGATTCTTGGCTATTGATGTATTAATATAAGTTTTATATAAGTTGGCTACTGACATAAGTTCGTTCCGAGCGAAAGAATGATAATATCAAGGTGCCTAACTAATTATGTACTATTCTACGAATTTTATTTTGAAATATTGTTCATCAGATTATTTATTGAGTTGTACGAGATACGAGTGTCTATTTTTTTAGCTTCTTTGACATTCTTCTCTTGCAGATTATTCGTACATTTAATAATAACAATTTTGTACCATCGAAGTAGCGTAGGGGAACCAGGTACGGCAGGTTGCCAACTTAGAGGCGTAAGGTGAAGAAGAAGGTTGTGTGGCCAGCACTACGCTTCACCCGCCCATATTGACATGAAGATGTTAATCCATGTAATCGCTTCCTCAAACTGAGTCGCCTTGGTACTGAAAAACGTATTTTGATTTTGTGCTGTTGCTGGTGAATCAAACCCTGACCCGTAGCCAAGTTTCATGTCTACTGACTCACTAATCTCACATTTATTAATCACTTTTATTGTTTTTCCATTACGTAAAAGTTGATCGATCGAATTCTCTTTCATGATTCGAAAGACCGTTGTTCGTGCAGTGTATGTTCCTATATGGCATTTAAATCAAGAATTATTGTAGCGTAGTCTTCTTCTTCTTCTTCTTCTTCTTCTTCTTCTTCTTCTTCTTCTTCTTCTTCTTCTTCTTCTTCTTCTTCTTCTTCTTCTTCTTCTTCTTCTTCTTCTTCTTCTTCTTCTTCTTCTTCTTCTTCTTCTTCTTCTTCTTCACTACATTTCTTCCTTTCACGTTCGTTCTCGATTATTGACATTAGTTATCCTGACTCGTCGTGTTTCGCCTATTATTACTCTTAACGTCTTCATTTCGACTATCGCTGTTGGTCTTCTGGCCAATGATGTTTCAAGCTGCTGCATACGTCAGTACAAGCCCTCAGTGTACTTTCATATGTTATTGTTAGCAAAATTGTAAAAATGTATTGTTCCAGAAAACATCACTCGTACACCGTAATATTGTGTTTGCTTTTGTGATTTAGCAGCATATTAATTTTCCTGTGGAACCATAGCTTGTTATCATTGCCCGTAAGTAGTCGATTTCCATAACCTGCTTTAAACTTTCATTAACCTTCATCTCACTGCTGTTGCCTCGAGAGTCGTAATTTTGCTTACCGCTTTGCAGTTTTGCTTGCTTGCGAGTGGCTTTAAATAAACATTAAAACCTCATTGGTTAAGCTGGGTTTTATGTTTGTTAATTTACAGCAGAAGTAGATAATCATGTTCTAAATTCGAATGGAAACAGGAATGAACTCTCCAATTGTACGTCAGTAACAAATTAAGAGACTGAACAAACTACAGGACTTTTTTTTAATAGTAAAGTTATAATAGCGGTAATAATCTGATATTGCGTTGTAATTTCAGATATTTCCTATCTGATGATGAGCTGAAAGGCTCGAAAGTGGTTTCGAGGGAATAAGGAATTTTTTACATACTTGTGTGCAGCAGCAACGTTTCTGTGTGTAAACGACAGGACTGTGCAGGGCTAATGGAAAATCTCGTCACATTGGTAACTTAAGTCTTCTAATTCTTCTTTTTATTCTTCCTCTACAAACATTACACCGTTTGGTCAGGCGCGACTCATTGATCAATCCAACACTTCTTTGGCCTTTCCAACATTTCCTGTTGCTCTGGATCTATAAAATAGGATTTGTTTTGGTAACCACAAGCCCTCCATTGTAAACTTGTGGTCCTTACACCAGTCTTTATTTTCCTAGATCTTTTTATTTAAATTAGAAATTGTAAAGCTATTTGGCTCGTTTGCAAGCCCTCGTTTATTTCACCTTCAGAAACCTTATCTAAGTCGACTGGACGCTAGGCCTACTATAAGTTCTAATATCTAGGTACCACGTTTCACTCCTATGTAGCCCACAGGGCACAACTGTGACTTTAAAAATTTTATTGTCATATCCTTTCTTAAAAGATACCCTTAAGCGATCTTCTGACCGTGTCGCACATGAGGTTAAAGTTCAGCGTTTTTCTCGACATCAACTTCTATACAGCAGGATACTTGGTAGCTGAAGGTATTGACTTTTTCTATCATTTTTTTTTCTAGTACGAGATTACACCTCAAGTGGGGGGATTCCTGGAATTGGTCTGACTTGTTTCGAATCGTCGACATCTGCAGGTTATAGGGATTGCTATTGAGTGTAATTCAGGCAGAATTCTTTGTAAGTTGTCTTCGTTGTCGGAACTTCAGTTTTAAAGTCAAATAAGTAAGATATTTTCCTTACACTTAATAATGAAACGACCTTCTGTTAACGAAAAATAAGAGTGACATTTGATTCGTGTGTAGTAAGCCAAAGTATTGAGGCATTACGACTTGTGTAATGTAACAAACGCAGAGCAAACCGAGATGTGGTATTGCATACCGCACGTGTGTCACATCTTCACACACTCGTGTGTAAACAAATGTACGCATATTACAGTCGTAAAGCAAGGCGGCTTTGCTGTTGACGTAAATGTGTCAGAAAAATAATCACAGTGTAGGGTTTGGGGATGAGGGTGTGCCGTCATCCGCGACAATGTATTTACGTCACATTTTGTTGTGGGTATGCGCGAACGCACGCGTGTGTCTCTGTCTGTGGGAAGCAAACATCTGGTCTGCATTAACGTGTCAGTTTGACGCTGACGCCCACCGCCTTTCGTCCCTCTAACAATTCTCTTTTTATTTTTTATTGTTCTGTTTCTCTTTGGGGAGTCTTATGAAAAATATAAAAAAAAAACAAATATGTCGAGATGTGCTTAGAAAATTCACATTTTTTAAAGGAAAATGTTAAGTTTTGTCAGTGTCATTGTTTTTGATAGTCGTATTTTTCGGCCTGATTTTACATATGAACAAAACAGGTTTTCTTCGGTTCTACAATAGAACAAGAAAGGAAATTTTCACAAAAAGGAAAGATCAGTGTCTCCCAGGACACAGTAACAACGTAGAAATGGCACTGTTACGATATCTGTGTTATTTAAAGTATGATTTTGATGTCTGTGGAGGGCGTTATCAAACAAGATAGTGGTAACTAATCATAGCAACGTGACGTCATTTGTATGCAATGCAGGCACAGTTGCTACTATGCAGCAGTAGTGATGATAACGTTGCTAGGAACGTTGATATAGGAATTTCAGCTACTCTCCCTCGACAGCCCAAAGAACGCAAAAAATTGTATATGTATTGAGTTCGGAGGAAATAACGCTTAATTACTACAATCTACAATTAATCTTGTGAGGAGAGGGACAACGAGAGAGAGAGAGAGAGAGAGAGAGAGAGAGAGAGAGAGAGAGAGAGAGAGAGAGAGAGAGAGAGTACAATATTTACATTTAGTCCAGTTCAGCGGATTTTTTATTTAGCTCCTTGTAAACCACAACTGCCGTTGTCTTGACTAGCCATTATCACAACATCGTCAGCGTAAGCACATATTTGGCTTGTCTTATTTAATATTGTTCCTCTGTGATCTGTGTCTTTAATGGCAATTTTTCTTTTATTATTGACACATAATTTATAACATTCACGCGTCGTGTCGTGTTGTGTAACACGAATCCATCGTCTCTTCGTACGGAAGCTCCATGAGGTTCTTACTTTCTTCTTCCTTCCTTTCCCTGTTTTTTCACAGACCGTCTATTATCAATAATATATCCACCGTTAGAACATACGCGTGTGTAATCCTCCGCCCCTTTCTCACATTTACAATCCACAGAACTCTTCTACCCTCCTTGAATTGTTTGTTGAATGTTTTGAGCACTTTATCAGCGCACACTATATCCATCCATATTTCCAACGGTGTTTACGGATATATTTCTTGTACAAGCAAGTGTATATTACGGCTGCAAGATAATGTTCAAATGTCCCCGAAAATATGTTAGATAAGTAATTACAGTTATATGGTAGGAAAGGAGGGCGTGCTGTCAGACGTCACAACGTTACATCATGCGTTCCGCTTGTGTGCGTGCGCACGTGTCTGTATCTGCGAGAAGTAAACATCTGGTCCGCGTTAATGTGTCAGTTTGAAGTCGTGCACCGCCTTTTGCGCCTTTAGCAAATTCTCTTTAATTTCCATTCTGTCTGTCTGTCTGTCTGTCTGTCTCTCTCTCTCTCTCTCTCTCTCTCTCTCTCTCTCTCTCTCTCTCTCTCTCTCTCTCTCTCTCTCTCTCTCTCTCTCTCTCTCTCTCTGTCTTCTGTCTCTGTCTGTCTCTCTCTCTCTCTCTCTCTCTCTCTCTCTCTCGTCTCTCTCTCTCTCTCTCTCTCCATGGTGCTGAATTTTTTTTAAAGAAAATGAACATTTGACTTAACATGCCGATATATGTGTTTATAAAACCCTGTACATTTTTGTAGTATATTTTAAATTTTACTGTAGTTTTCGTAACGCAGAGATGGTGAACATTTTCTTCTTCGTCTTCCCTTTCTGTTTTCTTTTCCCTGAATTCAAGTTTGTAGACTGTCTATTAAATCAAAAGAAAACTGTATTTCAATCTTTATCTGGATGTCTGGAGTGTGCCTAGTTTCACCTCTTCTGTCGTTTTTATTAATTTGGTTTTTATTTCAGTAATAGCTCATCCATCACTTGTCAGTATAATAGCAAGATATTTTATCTCCACGATCTTAATGTTTTCATTACCTTGCCCCGTACGGAGTACGTGAATATTGTTTTGCACTTAGATTTCTCAGTGGGTTTATCAAGGACGTGACTTCTGCGCGATCTATAAAACTGTTACAGTAGTCTCTGCAGGTTATGCTCATAGTTAGGTTATACTGCGTACTGATGTGATTTCCCGTGTAACAATGTGTCTACAATAACCAGAATTCTACTTCTGCAATAAAGCTGCTTGGCCAATATTTTTATGTCGGCGCATCGTTAGGACACGCACATTGATGAAGACCATAGCCTTCGAATTATAAGTCTACAGACTTTTTATCGATAGGACGCAGAACAAATGGGTCGATATTACATAAACTATAGATCAAAAGTATTTTAAAATATGATAAAAGAACGTAATCTTTCACTGCCGGTGGCGGAATTACAAACATCTTATTAACAAAATGTAATGTATTATTATTACTAAAATATAATAACAATTTTAGCGTGGCAGAGCAAATGTTGTCGAACTACAGGTGTACCATCTTGTTTGGAGGGAGGTACCCTGATCTTGTCCTCGATAGTGTTTTCCTCGGTTGTAGAGGGAGGCATCGAGATCCTCGAGCACGGTGATTGCAGCATGAATAAGCGAGAGGAACCGAATAAATACTGGTCACAGGACTTGAGACGTGCCTATCAGAATTGAGAGCGACGCGATAGGTCGAAATATTACTCTATCGGAAATATCATTACTATATCGGAAATTTGTAAGTATATCGAAGGTATATTTCCGATTTGATGATGAGCTGTGAAGCTGGAAAGCGTTAATGAGGAAAGTTTTATATAGTGGTATGCAAAAGTGTAATTTCTGCTTGGGATTATAACCACTAACAGAACTTTATTAATTAAATATTGTTTTTACTGTTAGTCGTAGTCGGCAAATTGCCATCACTACTCCCGCATCACTGTTGACGGCCTTCATGGGCATGGTTGAAACGTTGGCATGGGCTCACAATAAAGACACCTTGGGACAGGAGAAATTTTAGTAAGGCTAAAAATATATTAAAAATTTATGTAAATTAGGTGTGCCTAAAAAGGAAATAAAGTACCTATCTGGAGAATTTGAAACTTGAATGTGGCGAAGGATACCAAAAGTCGATTGGAAGGAGGGACATATTGAATAACAAGGAGAAGTTGAGGGGAATGGCCGTAAGATAATTCTGACGCTAAAAACGAGGAAGGAAAATTGGATAGTAATATATTGAGGCTAAAGAGAAGATAGGCAAAAGAAAGAAGAAGATGGGAATGTTAGATAATGTGAAGGACGTGCTGGGATTCAGACAGCTGAAGAACAGTGCACATGACAGGCAGGCAAGGCGTCTGCAATTATCTGTTACCTGTCAATAAACGGTTCAGTTACACAGAGAAAAGAACATAATTATACATACGCTACTTTGGGCATAGAACCAGAAGAACAGACAATATGGAAAATCTTGTAAAAGATGAACGAAAAGTAAAATCTGGAGGTAGATCTTCAAACGGATGGGTCGTTTCTATGAAAAATATTTGTACCGTGGACTAACAACTTCAGTTAAAAATAATATGCGCTTTTAATTAGAAATTTGAGAACAAAGACTTGAATTAAATGTATACATTCAAGTATCACCGTAGAAGTTCATTTTCAAATTACATTAATTTTATCGATTTTAATTTTAAATTTCACGTGAATTTTAATAATGTTTCTATTAAGTGGAAATTATTCTTTTTTACTGAATTGTATTGATTTTCTCTACTTTCACACTCTGTTTGTTACGTAGAGATTAAACCGCATTCAGTTGAAGTGGGTGATCAAAGCCACATCCTTTGCCGAGTAGCGTATACGGTATGCATATTAAATAGTGTACAATATGGACACCCGCTGAGAAAATGTGTTGAAGTTCAGTGGGGTGTTGTAAACACACTGAGTTGCGATGCGGACGTTACGATCAGACGAGTAATGACGCGACGCCTCGGATGAAGTGGGTTAAGTACGTAATTTGGTAATGTGTCTGCAAACAGGGCAGACCGTTCGGTTCGGTGAAGCGAGTGCGGTTGTTAACGCCACGGATTTGATGCCCACCTTACAAAGTGTGAGAAACTTCATGACTGCCATGACTGTATAAAACTTAACCTGTGTACCTGCTTGCTATCATTACATGCCATTGTAGGCCTAATACATCATAAACAATTAACTGAAGACTTGTAAAGTTACTGCCTGGTTTGCAACAGCATCCTTTGGAGTAATCGGTCCTTACTTCTTTTAGGACGAAAATGGAAATACCGTTACCATCACATCAGAGCGATATGTCCTAATGATTAATCAATTATAGTCTCCTAAAATAGCTGAATGATCTGGAATCACACCAAACAGGTGGTTTTAACGGGAGCCATCAGCCGTTTTGCTGGGCGATCAATTATGCAGTTAAACGTTTTGCTTTCAACGCTATCTCCAGGTATGGCAACGTTGTATGGCCTCCGAGACCGCCAGATGTAATGGAAAATGGAAAACTCGGTTTCAAGTTTTGTCTTGTGAAACTTGAAATTGTTGCCATCTACAGGACGTATTTAATTATTTACACTTACGTTTAGTATGTAACTTTTCCAAAGAGTTTAATTATCAGTTTAATTTATATTATGTATTCAAAGCTCCACGAATCAGGTGTATTATACTACCTCGGTCATTTTGCATATCTATCTGTCTGTGTCTCTATTTCTCGTTTTTCCCTATTCCATTTTCGGTTTCTGGTTCCGTGTCAGTATCATCACCATGTAACGCAAAATTTGAGCAATTGCTAATTTTACTCAATCGACTATGCTGAACGCAAAGAAATGGATGTGTTTTAGAAAGCGGAGAGGTATTGCGACGCCTGAACCGTTATATTAACAAATTTTGTAATATATAAATGCAAAGGGTTCATTAAAAGTTGATTAATGTACTTAAATTTCTGTTTATTATTACTGGCGCCCTGAGGTACAATCAAGAGTCGGTACACTGGAGTAAGTGTTGTAGACTATTAAGTAAAAATATTAATATTACCAGTGATTAAAATAGTTTGTAAAACTTGCTTTTCACATGCTCGTAGGCCAACGTAATATGCAAATGATTAATTTAACTCTTTCATAAAGGCCTATCAAGAAGTCTATTACATTCTGTCGCCCGGAACGTGGGACAATTGAGTCACTATTAAACAAATTATAAATTAAGACTAAGTAGAAATTAAGAATAGAAATAGTAGAAAACATAGTTTATGATTACGCGAAGTAGGAGCAGGAAAGACAAAGACATACAAAACAACATTCACAACCTATACAACAACATGAGCACAAATACAGATACCCAAAGCAACGATATGGAATTCGAAATAAATAATCAATTAGGCGATCCAGACACGCTCGCAGACATTTCGGAGGAGAATCAAGCGTCAGGGACGCGGGGACAAAACGGACAGAACGATGAAAACGCAGAGACACAACTATTTACACCAACAGTAGTGACAGAAATTCGAGAACGACCGATAAGCCAGACACCACTAGGGATAGACAAAAACACTGATATATACACAATACTACAACAACTACTAGAACAACAGTCGAGAAATACAAAAGAACAGCTGTCACTTCAAACAAAACAGCTCTCGCAACAAATACAAGAAGAATCGAAAAATACAAAAGAAGAGCTCTCACAAACGAAAGCACAGATAGCACAACAAATTGCTGAACATGCGAGAAAAACAGACGAACGGTTAGAACAAAATGAATTAAGATTAGAACAAGCATTACAACAAATGAAAAAACAAATCTATAAACAACACATAGAAATAAGAAACGAAGTCGCCATACAGATGGAACAAGAGAGAACAAACAACAAAAAACTATTCCAAGACTGCCAAGTAGAGACTAACCACAAAATCCAAGACAATACCAATAAGATTACTGAGCCTAGAATTAATACTAAACAGCAGATCATAGAGTTGGACGAACGGCATAGCAACAACATTCAAGTCGTAAGTGAAAAAATCGAAATAAATAACAAAAGATGCGAAGACAATACGGCAGCAATCAAAGAGTTACGAGCCGAAAAGCTGGAAGAAGTGAAGAAAGTGTCGGAAGAAACTGACCTGCAAATACGACAGATGCAACGAGAAGTTAGTAATAAATTAGCCTCAATTAATAACCCATCGTGCAACCATAACATTACTCACGAACAAGTAAAAAATATCAAGTACAATGGGACTGGAGACTTCCCGATGGAGTTTATGAAGGAGATGGAAGATATCTATATGGAACATTACCAAGATAACGGTAACGTCGCATGGGTCGGAAGACACCTAGAAGGAGAGGCCGCAGTGTGGTGGAGAGTGATCAAGAATAGCGTGACTAACTTCGCAGAGTTTAAGGAAGCCTTCACGAACAAATATTGGAATGATATGATCCAAGAAAAGGTAAAGAAACGAGCTCGAGTTTGGACGTTATCAGATGGAGAGTGGTATGAGCATGATACAGTACCTAGAATGGAAATTGTTGGAGAACAGACAATTAATTCCACCGATACCTGATCAATACCTGATCAGGAAAATTGCAAAACATTATTCTCAAGGTGTACAGATCGCCATTATTACTCGTTGGGTTACGACTATTAATGAGTTCGAGCAAGTACTGTCAGAATTGATGGATTTGAGAAGTGAAACAAGGACAGTGACCCGGACACATTATGACAATCGACGTGAGCATAAGTCATGGGTGAGAGATGAAGAGGAGAGCGGGGGAAGGGTCGAACAAGGACGGGCACACGAAAGTGAAAACCTAACATCTACCCAACATTACAATAGACGACCAAACAAGTTTAGAAATGAACCAGAACCGATCCCTTCGACTAACGGTACCCAACATAACAAAAGCGCCACTGCAATGTCAAAAAACTAGGTCAGTTTTGTACAGAAGAAGTAGATGTAAGCACCATTAATAAGTATATTAATAACACGTTTGTAGATATAAGAGACGGTTTATTGTGTAATGATGACAAAAATGTAAATTATAGTGTAAACAAGTGCCCGGAGACCAGGATATCATTAAATGGGGTGCCCATCTGCGCACTAATTGATACTGGAAGCCAAGTAGACGCTATATCTGAACAATGGTTTAAGAATAGGAAGAAGGAATTGAGTAACGTAGAAACCTTGAGACTTTCCAATACTGTCATCAAAGGAGCAACGGGAACTAAGTCAAAAAGGGTGACGCAGCAGCTATTGTTAACAGCCTGGATCGGAGATGTGGAAGTTGACAGCGTATTCGTCGTGGTACCAGAGTTAGTAAAGGATTGTATCGTAAGTGTGGGGTTACTAGAAGGACATGGGTGCGTTATCGACTTACACAATAAACAATTAATAATTCCAGAAAAGGGGGACCAAAAGGAAGCCACGGCAGAGATATTCCACGTAGAAATCGCGTCTGGGGAAGAAGATATCGAAGAAACAATCAAACAAAAGGTGCGATCAATTGGCGGAATCACCGAGGCCGAAAAAAGTGAACTACAGCAAATCTTAATGGACAACAAAACAATATTCCGAAATACTCCCGGTAGGATTCAAGAGTACCAGCACAAATTTCGTTACCGTTCCTGACTATGAGGGAGCCATTCCGATAAACGAAATATTAACAAAATGTGGGAACATCAAAGTGATGTCCACGATAGACCTACGTAGTTCGTTCTGGCAGATTCCACTACATCAGGAATGTAGGGACTTCACAGGATTCCTATATGAAGGATAATGCTACCGATACACAGTGACGCCGTTTGGACTCAAGACGAGTTTGGCTAGCTTGACGCGGGGACTAGATCGTGTGCTATCGAAGGAAGTAAAGGAGTTCACCATTTTGTACGTCGATGACTGTTTATGCATATCAAACAGTATCGCAGAGCACTTACGGCACCTGAAGTTATTATTACAAAATCTAAAAAGAGCCAATTTAACTGTTAACTTTAATAAACCACAGTTATTCCGAGAGGAAATTGATTATTTGGGGTACCGGTTAACGACCACAGGTATTACCACCGCACCAGACAAAATCAGGGCTATACAGGAATTTCGGACACCAAAAAATCAGAAGCAGCTCAAAGGATTCCTTGGTTTGACCAATTTTTTACAACAGATTTACCAGCAGATACGCCGAGGCTACCCAACCATTATTGAACCTCCTAAAGAAAAACGCTACATTCAAGTGGACAAGCGAAATGGACCGGCACTTTGAGACAGTCAAGAAACTATTTATCGAGGCGGTAATTCTCAAGCATCCCGACCCCAACAAGCGATTTTATTTACAAACCGATGCGAGCCGTTATGCGTTGGGTGGACAATTATATCAGTTAGACGATGACAAGGATATCGGAGTGGTTGCGTTCACAAGCCGAGTGGTGAGAGGGGCGGAACGGAACTACTTTACTACGGAGCTGGAACTGCTGAGTATCGTCCATTGTTTACAAAAGTTCAGAACGTACGTACTAGGAAAGCCCTTGACCATCATCACCGATAACAAGGCGTTAAGTTTTATTAAGAAATATCATCTGAATGACTCCCGTATAACAAGGTGGGTCCTCGCCATCCAAGAATATGACTTCGAGATTATGCATTGTAAGGGTCGAGATAACATTGTAGCCGACATCTTAAGCAGACATCCGGAGGACATAAATGAAGTGCAGACCATAGACCAAATTGATGAATTTGAAATTAATCTTGTTAGTGTACGCATCAATAAAGGAATTAAGAAACAACTGAAAAATATACATAGTTATCAATTAGCCGATACCAAACTGAAGAGGATTATTGAGTCCATTAAATCAAATGAACAACATAAACTTGCCAGAAAATACACTTGGCATAATGGAAAGCTATACCGTAAGGATAAGGGAGTATGGAAATTAATGTTGCCGGAGGAGTTGTGCCACAGCGTGATCACGGCGCTACACGAGGCATACAGTCACGTAGAGAACCGGAGGACATATCAACTGTTTAAGGAGAATTTCACCGGTGATTCTATCAATAAAATCACAAAATTAGTTACGAGAACCTGTATCACGTGTCAGAAGAGTAAGGATCATTTTAAAAGGATGTTAGGAGAGACGCGACTGGTCATACCAAAGAAGAAAGGAGAAATGATCAGCGTCGGCTATTATGGACCGCTGCCGATTTCCACAGGGAAAGTGACGTATATTTTAACTATAATTAACAGTTTCACTAAATATGTCAAATTATACAAACTGAGGCAAGCCACAACAACTGCCACCATTAAAAGAATTCAATTGTATTGTGAGGAGATAGGAAAACCAATAGCCATTTTATCTGATAACGGTACACAGTTTACCAGCAATAGATGGACTACCGCATTGACAGACATGGGTATTAAGGCAAAATACACCGCAATCCGAAATAAAAATACAAATCTGGCCGAGAAAATAAACAGACAATTAGGAAATATGTTCAGGGCAATGACCTCCGATAAGCACATCAAATGGGCGCAGTTTCTTAAACTCATTGAGGCGTGCATAAACCAGACCTATCAGGAGACAATTGAGACCACATCTTTTGAAGCGCAGTGGGGAAAGAAACCAGAGCGGGATTGGATAAAATTGACCGAGATATGATACCTCCAGACCAACCCATCAACTATCACAACGTCTACTTCCGATTTAAGGAGAAGGGAGAGAAGAGGACAGACAAACTCAACAATACTCACCACATTACTAGATTTCACATAGGAGACCAGGTCTTGTTAAGGGCATATCCGATGCCGGATTTAAACAAAAAGATAATAGGAAAATTTTGTAACATATTCGAGGGTCCATATAAAGTAATTAAAGAAATCGGAACAGCGACCTACCAGTTGGAAGATCCACTAAGACCAGGACATATCCGCGGGAACTTCAATGTACGACAACTAAAGCCTTATTATGAGAAAGGAACGCAAAATTTACACACACACACACACACACACACACACACACACACACACACACACACACACACACACACACACACACACACACACACACACACACACACACACACACACACACACACACACACACACACACACACACACACACACACACACACACACACACACACACAGAAACATCACATGAAATTTGAGAAACAAAATGTACTAGCACACATCCGAATATTGATGTAGTAGTCATAAGTTATCAAACTAAGTGTAAGGATGTTTAATGTAATAAAGTATAATGAAGTTTAGTCATATAAGAAATCAAAAATGTTTAGAAATAAGAGAAAGAGTAACAATGTATTGAACATGAGTATAAAATAATATAATACACTAAATAAGTAAATGAGAAATGTAGCAAAAATGTTAAAAGGGAAATTGCTTTATGTAAACAGTTGTTATTGAAAGGGAAAGTGGGCCAGCCACATGTAGAAGTAGTTTGACAAGTCAGGTAGAGAGGACGGACAGTGTTTGTTGGTAAACAAACCATGACAGGCTAACAACCCTGGTGTATAGCAAGTCTGTAGTAACCGAGTGACATTGTAATGATGTACTCACCAAGTTAGACTAAGTAATATAAAGCAAGTAATTAATTTGAATACATTGTCAATTTTAAATATAAGGAATGAATTTATAATTATGTCAATTTATTAGAATATATGAACAAGATACTTATAATTATAATAACTTTAGGGACGCATCAATAGAACTGGTTTCCAATTTTGATAAAATTGTAATGCTACTTCTATGGGGGGGACTTATGTAACGCAAAATTTGAGCAATTGCTAATTTTACTCAATCGACTATGCTGAACGCAAAGAAATGGGTGTGTTTTAGAAAGCGGAGAGGTATTGCGACGCCTGAACCGTTAGGCGGCATTACTTGAAAGAAATTAACTTGTAAAAAAGCAGTAGAATAGAGCGGTAGGTTAATAACGCCGGCCTTGGGCCTGACGACTATAAGGAAGGTAATTTTGGGCTAAGTCACGTTTTGGGACATAACTGTCATATAATGTATTATTCGCTAGGATATTAAGGGTGTTTGCCAATGTTGTAAACGTTAAGTGCATGTAACAATAGATACCGTTAGACAAGAGAGAGCGATATGTGAGCGAGATAACTATAGACGCTAGTTTTTTAAGCACGTTGATCGCGAAGAAACGTTGGGCGAATCAGAAAAAGCGTCATGTTTTGCGCGGGAGGTTTTAGCTAAGCAGATTGGGTGATTTTGTATTTAGCGGTAGTTTAAACCTGTAGGAACGTTTTTCTATCGAATGTAGGTAAGGGAAATTCAAAGCAAGTATAAAATATGAACTTGTAAAGAAATAAGTTAGTCTTCTTTAAATCGGCGGAACTAGACGGAAGAGACTCGCGTACGCTGTTTTGCGTTAACTATAAATTTTAATAAGTAATGTAAAGAATAAGTAATTCGCAGAAGTAACAGAAGTACGGGAACGCGATAATTACTAATAACTTACTAAAGTTATAAAGTTTCTTAAACAGTAATAAGTAAATGAGTAAATGATCGGAGTAATAACAAACAACACGAAGTAATATTACGTATAAATTTCCATCAATTCGATACGTTTGCGTTGTGGTGAAATCACGGAAGAAAGCGGATTAGTTCGGATTAAAGTTACGATGGTGTAAGATAATCGGAACGCACGCGACGCGAACTGTGTTAGATGCACTTAAGGTAAATTCAATAATCGTTGTAACCAGAGTGTATAATTTACGACATAGTTATATGTATAATCAATATGTCAAGTGTAGTGTACATCTGTGATCAAGTGAATTAGTGCATTCATAACCTGGATTAACATGCAACAAACGGCTGCTGACGACTCACCGACCTGCAACATCTTCAGGACTACGCACTTCGGAAGGATTCTTCACGCAAGTAACGAATAAATGAACATTTGATTCTATATTGTTTGATAAATATATGTATGTATTCAAACATAGTGACTCAATTTGTCAGGGCCTATCAAGAAGTCTATTACAACCAGTACTTTTTTCCTACTTCTGCTTCTGCTTCTCCTACTCCTTTTCCTCCTCCTGCCGATTTCATTCTTCTTCATCTTCTGTATTCCACATATTAGGCGTATGTAATAGTCAATGTTTCCTAGGTCGCCCCATCTTCTAAAGGCAGTTTCCTTGACTTCTTCTTGTCACTTGTCGTTCAGTCTAACAATATTCGTAGCCACGTGGCACAATCTTCTCATTTAGTCAAGTGTTCCTCCCATTTCCATTTAATTTTCTGAATTCTCTAAACAATGCCGTGTATTCTATTTTGTTTCCGCGCATTCCCTTGTTATTCGTACCGAAATAGTTTCCTAATCCCCACACTTCTCCGTTCAGTCCTTAGATTTTGCATCATTCCCATGATCGCTGCTCACGCTTCTCTCCCGTAAGCCATTGTAGAAAGCACGCGCTGACTACAAACGATCCTTTATAAACTGGAACCCAGTTTGTTATTTTCCGTAATATTAAGGTTTTTTTTTAAACTGTCGACCCTGTTCTTCTATTTACAGTTTCCGTTAATGTACCACCGTCTTTCATTACAATTTTACCTGGAAGTTTTCCTGTATTCTCAAACATCGTATGAAATCCACATGTGTGTGTGTGTGTGTGTGTAAGATGCAGATGGGTATTCATTGGAACTTTCGAATAACGTATTTATACGTAACAAAATCTTTCATATAATGAACTAGCTGAATACGCGTGCTTCACTACGGATTAGAAAAGAATGAAAATTAAATTTTCATGAAAATGCAATAGGGTGTCAGACTAAAAAGAACTGTAACCAAAATCCGAATGTTTCGAATTTTTGAGTGTTTATTGTATGACTGTGGTTTCTACAATTGTAATGTAAATAAAAAGTTACTAGCATAATCGGAATTTTTGTAATTTTGCCATAATTGAAAAATTATCAAATATATATAAAATATTGTGTAATATTAAATGTACTTTGTTGAAAATTGTGAGCGAGTTTTGCAGCTGAGGGAGCACACTAGTATATATGCACTAGTTACTATTATTATTTATGTAATGTAGGCTATACACACTCGTAAAAAAAAAAAAATAATAATAATAAACTCAACTTACTCATTATATGTGAAGGCCTATTAATTATTTCTGTATTGGCCGTGTACAGGTCCTGGCGATGATGATAAACTTTGTCGAAACGTGAGTACAATTGTTTTAAAATTATGTCTAGTTTATACCGAAACTCAGTAAACCTTGCGTCGTTTATTAACTCACTGTCAGTACAAAACTAAGGACTAACAGCGAAGCCTGTTATGTACAAAATTTTGGAGTAAACGTTTTTAGTTAAGTAAAGAGAATAAGCGTGTTGCGTAAGCAAAACTTCGTTGGGTTGGGAAGTTTCAATTGTCCTTTGTGTTGGAGAGGGGTAGGAGAGTGGAACACTTTCTCTGTTTTACGATGAAAAAACTGCAACTAAATGGAGTGTAAACACGTCTGAGGGACAACGGTGTGTTTAACAAGCCGTGACCTCGACGGGGAACGTTGCAGGAATACATCACCACGTGTGGGGAGCGCCACGTGACACACTTCAGACTGACAAGTACGCCCAAGTTTGGTGTCATTATTGCCACCCTTATGTTTCCAGTATTACCTATTTATTTAGAAATATTTATTAATAGTAGAAAATTAGTTTCATTAGTTAATAATAGAATTCCTGCCAACCTTTGAAAACTAATTTTCCGAAGATTCTCCAAATTAATTAGGAAGAATCGTAACACTTACGAACCAACACAGTTAGACTTAATCGAAATATAAATTTGTTATAATCCACAAGTAAAGTGGTTAGTAAGGGCATTATCTATTATGTGTCTACATTTTGCAACCCCTTCATTGGCGCTGTTCCCACTATTGTTTCTCCAACATCAAATACCTCCCCCCCAAACTACAGTACTACACTCCCACCAATTTCCACATTGCTTTTTTACTAAGCTCATCTCCCTTATTCTATTTACTCTTAATGGTCCTACATATATTATAGCTTTTTTTATTCGAGAAAATGTTGTCGCACATAAAAGAGTTTTGGTCACTTGCATTATAAAAATCCATCAAATTTTTCCATGTTTCTTTTTAAGATGTATAAAAATGTTGTAGAATTAATTGAATACAAATAATTTTAAAATTGCACTTGATAATAATTTTTTGTGCATGGAGACTGTGTGCGTACATGCATGAATGCGTGTGTAGTCATATGTCAGGCAGTGTTGTCAGTCGATTGCGTATTGTCGATGGAACCTGTTTTCCCCACATAGATTTTAAAAATTTCTTCACGTAACGTTAAAATCCCCACTACCACAAATGTGTGTTTAATATAGACATAATAATGGCTCCCATGTATGCCACCGAAGTAGCTTAGAAGTAGGCAGGGTAGGCTGCCTAATGTGAGCCGTACGGCATACAAGGAAGGCAGTGTGGCCAGCACTACGCTTCAGCCGCCATTTATTATCCCCAGGATGTTATCCCAGGTACTCATTTTCAACAGGCTGAGTCGACCTGGGGACTGAAAAACGCACCTCGATTTTATGGTGCGGGCCCGGGAATCGAACCCGGGACCTCTAGATTAGTAGCCAGGTGCTATACCCACTGGTCTACTGAGCCGCTAATATAGACATGATATTTTAAAAAGTGTATACTAAATGTTTAAATACTGAGTATAAAATAAATATTAAAAAAATTAATGATAAATGAATATATATGTGCCATCTACTGAGTACTTTATAATCTTTTCTTACACGTAGTGCATGTAGCCTACTAGGCCTATATTTACATCAACAGCTTTCCAATTGTTCAGTTGGCAAAAAAAAATTTACACTGAGTCACACCTATTTTGAGTTTATATAGTGTTTGCTGTGTTTTCTATTACTGCACCATTTACAGTGAAATCAAAACAAAATTTAGTTTGTTTTCTCAGGACCATTTTTGTGTGTAATATGCCAGAAAGTGTTTCAGTAGGCCTACCTAATTTATTTTTTGATTTTGTTTTTATGGGTAATGGTACTAAATATTTTCTCCACACACCTACTACTATGTGGAGAAGTAAATGTAGACCTGTATGCCACAAAAGTATTCAAAGTAGGAAAAGATTCAGTATCATCCCCTTTCTTTGTCTTTATCACTTCTCTCCAAAGTTTAATAAATGTTCAATGGCATCTGTGTAAATAGGTTTATTTGTATTCCTAAAGAGTCTCATTCCCTCTCTTTAATACGTATGTCATTGTTTTTCTTAAAGGCTGCTGTTGCTAAAGCCAGTGACTGAATGTCCTTTTCTTTTTTTCTTCTGAGAAATTTCGAATCTTTGATGCCTTGAACAGAGTCACTGATGGAAGGAAATTCCACCGATTTCCCACAAGATAATTTAAGCCTTTTAATTTCGCCATTGTGGAGAAAAGTCCCCACATCTGGCATCGGATCGGGGTCAATGCTCCCAACGTATGTTGGAACGTGGTAGGGGACGTGAGGATTTTATTACAGAAACGTAGTGGGGCGTGTAGCCACATAAGTAATAACACCTGTTGTAACGGTTTGTTACATTTCGTCTCCCCCCCTATCTTATATAAACATGTGCCTCACAGGGGTAGGCTTGGTGAATGTGTGTGGTGATCGGCGTGACGTCAATACGAAGTTGAATGTAGGACGCGCGTTATCTCACGTGGGTCTGTGGTGACATGCCTGGGGTCTACCTATCACCGGTTTCGTTTCCTGTTGTAAGTAGTCAGGAGCGAGAGAGAGAGGCCATCATGCCTGGCTGTTGCCATCACGTCTGTGTAATTTGTTCTGCCTTACGAGGCTGCAGGTGTATGGATGAATAACACGTGAAAACTGCTTGTTTGAACTTCACTCCAGCAAATGGTGCGTGTTCGGAAAACTGTGCTTTTGGCACCGTTCTGCATTTGCTCAAGTAGTCACGGACATTACCTTTTCACGACTTGTGGACATCTCTCGGCGGGTGCCTTCATCGTAGGAAAGCCCGAGTATCGGAGGACTATCAGGTGACCTGAAACCATTCATACATTTTGGGGACCTAAATCGCAATACAAGTTTCTCACTCAACAACCTACCATAGTGATCGCAATTTTTCAAGAGTCGGAGAGTGAAATCTGGGAAATACTATTTCATCCATAATTTTAAATAATGAAACAGGTGTTAACAAACGACCGTCCTGAAAATTGAGTCTGTTAAGACCTGCACTTGTAATGTCGTGTGCGGCATGGTGACATAGACAGTGACTTGAGAGTAGAAAATAAGTAATTGATGTATACTTAATGTGAATCGTACAGTTAGTCTCAATTTATAGAATTTAAAGTAAAAAAAAAAAGATTTCCTAATAGGTGCACCTATAAAGTAATTTAGTCAATGCTCTTAAAAGAGACAGTAATGTGAATCTTTTATGATATATGTAATGTAAAGCTATTGTAGAAAAATTGTAAAGTCAGGAGGCCTAGTTGCTGCTCTATTCATCGTGATAAATTTGTGTCGTTTGAATAAATTATTATTTATTATTACCACGTGTTACGTGTTTTACATATGGCAGCCCACTTTGGGTTCCCAGTGTTGTGACCCTGACCAAAGGGGGAGTTACAAATTGCGCAACTCTGCTTTTGTTAAAATAAAAAGTAAAATTCACCAAGTACCAATTCCGTTACTGTTCCATATTGAGCTATAAATATAATTCAAGATGTGACTTGTAACTTAATACCATTGTATAGTTATAATTGTGTGGGCGGTTATCAAGAAGTATTTAGGCGTGTTCCGATTGTCACTGCTGATCAGAACACACGTAGTTCAAAAGTTAGAATGATTAGTGGCTTAAAATTATTTCAAAACTTTAGTTAAATACTCATGAGGGTTTCCTGAACTAGGAAACATGTTCAGATGGTGTTCATGTTCGGAGTTGTAGGGATCGTGCTCATGTTTGTCGGAACATGAGTGATGCACATGTTTAAATATTTATAATTTCAGGTACTAGCAAATGAAGTTATATCTTTGTTAGTTATTATTGTTATTTGTTATTATATTGTTGGAGTTATTTGTTAATTATTAGTTAGAGTTTATTTGGAGTTATACATATATAGCATAATATTACATTTAATTAGATTCATTGTTGGTTTAGATTATTTAATTGTTGAATTGTGAGAGACATGTGGTTATGTTTATATGTGTGATAGCGATTTATGGTATGTAGATGTAATGCTTTGTGTACATAATATTACGCGTCTCGTGCGGTATTTTGTGTTGTTGATGAAACAGTGTATTCCATGAACTGGTTGCTTATACAGTCCTGCTTGTAATAACAATAGAACTAGATTCCAAGCACAGATAATTCTCTGAAGGGCATTCGTAACATAATTTGCTCTATCTCGTTTGTTAGTGTTATCGGTTCGCATCTCGTGGCGCACATCGTGGCCAGATTTAATCCTGGCCTACTCCTTGGTGATGAACTTGAATATGAAGCTCTAGTAAGGGGTCTTCCCCACAAAAACAATGTCGCTACCTTACGTAAGAGATTAAGGGACCATTTAAATGATCCCACTGACTTAAGGCATCTAAAGTCCATTGATGTAGCTGAAATTCAGTTGTGTTCCAACAAATTAGTTGAAGTACAAAAAATTGTGAACAGTATCGGGTCCGATGAATCACCTATGGCCAACCAGGCCACACACCGAATTAATCACTTGCAGAGACGGGTATCTAATTTGGCCCGTGGATTTAGTCTTGGTGAGTTGCCGAAATCTGCGGCGAAATTGATCCACTCCGCCGAGACTTACGTGTTTTACATATGGTAACCCACTTTTGGTTCGCAATGTTGTTACCCTGACCAAAGGGGGAGTTACACTGTTAGTAGTAATGTAACTAATTACTTAACAAATGTTGTTAAAAAACTTACAATACTTACAAGTATTGTTCTCCTCCTTATAAGATTTTTTTTAATGCATTTAATTCCAATACGAATATTAAAACGTCATAATACTGACACTTTACACATTAGAATGGAATAAAGCAAAATCCGCTACACCAAGAATATTTTTAAAACAACTAAAAAATCTTTATTCTTTAAAGACTGATCCGAGTGTGAGGAAACATAGGAAGTAAGGATAATTGTGAAAATCGTAGACAGCAGTAAATTTCCGAAAGATTTTCGAAAGAAAGGGAAGAGTTGGAAGATACGTTCGTTCTTTGTACCATCGAAGTGCCTTAGGAGAGACAGGTATATATGATCCGTACAACAAGCAAGAAAGGTAATGTGGCCAGCGCTACGTGCCAGCTACGTACTATTTACCGTACAGTACCGTATGAGTACCGTACGTACTCATTTTCACAAGTTGAGTCGAACTGGAGGCTGGAAATCACCTTGATATTGTGGTGCGCTCGGCAATGAACCCAGGACCTCTAGCTAGATGCTCACTGGCCTACTATGCCTAAGCCTACAAGTTTGATTAATTATTAATATTTCTATTCTGTTGTTTTCGGAATTTATATTCCAAACCGTAAAAGATTTTTTTTTTTTAATAGCATGTTCAGACCAGTAGGTGTGGTGGCTCGTGGCTACAAATCTAGTGGTCCTAGGTACGTGACTGGATCACTGCAGAAGGCTGTAGTGTTACATATATGACAGTCTGGCTGGTCACCTAGTCAGTTGGTGGCTTTGACTCTTGGCCTCAGCGTTTTCAGACCAGTAGGTGTGGTGGCTCGTGGCTACAAATCTAGTGGTCCTAGGTACGTGACTGGATCACTGCAGAAGGCTGTAGTGTTACATATATGACAGTCTGGCTGGTCACCTAGTCAGTTGGTGGCTTTGACTCTTGGCCTCAGCGTGTTCAGACCAGTAGGTGTGGTGGCTCGTGGCTACAAATCTAGTGGTCCTAGGTACGTGACTGGATCACTGCAGAAGGCTGTAGTGTTACATATATGACAGTCTGGCTGGTCACCTAGTCAGTTGGTGGCTTTGACTCTTGGCCTCAGCGTTTTCAGACCAGTAGGTGTGGTGGCTCGTGGCTACAAATCTATTGGTCCTAGGTACGTGACTGGATCACGGCACAAGGCTGTAGTGTTACATATATTACAGTCTGGCTGGTCACCTAGTCAGTTGGTGGCTTTAACTCTTGGCCTCAGCGTTTTTCAACAAGCCACTTCAAAAGCTGGTGTAATACAGCCAATATAATAAGTGCCTGTATATGTTTGATGAATATGTGTAATTGTCACACATATGTGTGTACCGTTTAGGCTATACATACATACATACATACATACATACATATATATATTGTACTGCTGTTAAAGTGCAACACAGTACATAAGAGGAAAATAATAAATTTTAAAAGAAAAAATATATAAATTTATTAGAATTGGAACATATGTTTTAAAATGTAAACAAAAACATTGTATCGACTCACCCATCAACATAGAGGTAGATGCCTATATGAGATAAAACAGTATAAAGATATATGTTATGAAAAGAATATATGAAATTTGAAATGAATATTATAATAAGAGGAAATAGTAAGAAAATTATCATATTATAAATACAAACTAGAATTAAGAATATTTGAAATAAAATAAATATGTTTAATAAGAAGTAGAAAAGTTATATAAGTTTTTAAGAGGTATATGATAAAAAGATGTAACGAAGGTAGAGAATTATCAATGTGGCAAATTTGTAAATTGTTAGAGATTGTTTTGGAGAGTGATGAAGAAAAAATGTATTAGTCTAATTTAATACCAAATACTATCAAGATGAAACTGAGGAATTATGTAAAATGAGTCTAAATTTATATCTAAGGAAAGTAACGTGAGTAGTCTAATTTTATATTGAATGCTATAAAGATGAAACAGAGGAATTATGTAAATAGAGTCTAATTTTTAATTCAATCAGAGTCACATTAAGAATATTAAATTATAATAACTGTTGCACATCATAAAAGTAATGTAACTTGGAAAAGAAAATAAAGCAAAGGATTTTGAATAGTGATTCCAGAGTTTGATTATTATATCGAATAAATAAATAATAATACAAAAAATATAACAATATCCTGAATAGAACGACGACAGAAGAGGAAAATCTTGGACTGGAGAAGAGTTTCAGTGGCCCTAACTAATAATTAAGTGTTCAAAGGAGACATCGGTGTTGCAGTAATCTTGGAGAGCGGTAAGAGCAATAAAAGATTCGTGTGAAGAAACAGATTGCCAAGCTGAATATTGCTGTTGAAGAAAGGTAAACAACAACCAGAAGTGAACCCGTGGCAGCTAGAAGAATTCAGAGACGGTTAAGTTACACTAATACGTTAGTTATTTTTTACATGGTTAAATACCAAAGTACTAGCCATTAACTGAATCTGGGTTGGTTTAAAGAAAAGAAATTAATAGATATAATCGTAAATACGATAAAATAACTTAATAATCATTAACGCTGAGAAAAAGAGTTTCTTTACATGTACTGGTAAATAAAAAAATATAATAACAGTAGGTACAGATCTTTATTACAATACATGTAATAAAAAATTAAACCAGTGCAATATATATATTATAAAGACCTTTTGTCTATCTATCTATTTTCTGTATATAATGATAGAACAAATCTTACTTACCCGTGACTTTTTACTTTACCTGGGCGCCAGAACAAATCCCAGATACAAATGGCACGGATTCAGCTTAGCTCAGAGCACAGAGACACACTATCTCAGGATTCGTTCAGTGAGTGGAATATTTAAGGGGAATCGTTACAAATAACTCTTAAATAATGTTGAAATTTGTTTATTTAATGACTTTGTTATTGAATTAATTTCTTTAAAAGTTAATTTAATGACTTATTGCAAACAGAAATGTAATTGGTTAATGAGTGTGCTTGAAAACGACCTAAAAAAAAGAGCTAAAAAAGATTAAAACGTCCAAACGACCAATTGCTCTTATCTGGTTGATTTAGGGATTTATATATCATCCAAACCAGTGCTAAAGAACGGGTCTGCAATAATTTGCACGTTCAATACTACACCTCACTCTCCATTCAACACTCCTATATTACTTTATATCTAATCTTAATAATTAAATACATAATTTGAATTTATATAGTGTCTTTTAAAATGTTTATTGATTTAATTATTTATTTTGTTATTTTAAGTTCATTGATCAATGAATATATTTCTTATCTGATTGATGCGTCGACCGTAGATAGTAATCAGTAGAGATACTCCTTTTGATGGTTCGGCTCAGAAGAAATGATGTTGACCAATAACGTTAACTGATGATCCTGGACAATTACAGATGCTGTAGCTACTCTGGTGCACAGGTCACTTCACTGTTAATTAATTATTAATTAATTAAATAATTAATTAGTTATTACGCAGCGAGATTATTTATTGAACTTTACTAGTTCCTGTACTACTGCGGACCACTTCGCGAACTGTTTATTTAAATAAATACTTTGCGTTGTTTGTGCAATTGAGATCGTATTTAACACACGTCTTGCTTATTTAATGCCCGAACGAAGAGTGCTCAATTCCCTCATTCTGAGTTAGCGTCTACTCTTAATACAGGGTTGTGATTGGTTGTTCCAAATAAATCATGTGTTCTCCATTTGAAACAATATCGAACAGGTCGGTCAAACTCTCCTTAACAAGTTTGAGATGGTAGAGAATTTCTGGGTAATTTCATACTTCCGCTGTTTGCAAATCGTTTGATTACAGGTATTTGCAAACGTGTTTTCAAAGATCTGACCACAGAATATTATTGCTTTGGTCTTTCTCTGTATGTGTGTGAAAACACCTAATTCGTACCTAGCCTAATTCTCTAGTTATATCTCTTGGCGTTCTTCTTCTGTATAACTTCTTTAAATGTTAATTATATTAGTTGATATTTTGGCTACTTATAGAGCTTTAATTGCTGAACACTATACTATGCAGGTTTCAGAATTGCCGTATATTTATTAGTTTTGAAGATATTGCAGTTTTAATAAATAAAATTAATTGAATAA
This sequence comes from Magicicada septendecula, assembly GCA_034769895.1. Lineage (NCBI taxonomy): Eukaryota > Metazoa > Arthropoda > Insecta > Hemiptera > Cicadidae > Magicicada > Magicicada septendecula. The sequence continues at coordinate 345,975,959 of CM068369.1, read as the reverse complement.
AATTTCATGTCTGTGCACGCGTCAGTAGTAGCAGTGGCGAGGTTAGACAGAGATGGCTGTGATTATTCTGTCTCTCTCTTGCTTACGCCGCTAGACTAGCACAGTTTGACACTTTCATATAACGATCTGATAGGTCGACTATATGAATCGTTATAATATATATATATATATATATATATATTGCAATGGAACATCGCAGAAAGGGTATGTGTAGCTAGGACTACATGCTTTCATACCCAATTTATGACGTTATAGACATGTTGAAAATTGATTTTGTTAAAAATTTGTAAAATAGTTGTAAGATTTGAAATAAGAAATGGGTAGTTAACTGTTGTATGTCAAAATGCCCATAAATTTATTTTCTATCATGTCAAGTGCGAATATAGTGCGCGAGTGCGCGTGCGCGCGTGTTATTCGTATTTACATGAATAACTCTGGTGTAAATTAACGTATTGAATTGAGACTTGGACAGCTCATACATCTAAATTAGCGCTACATTTTTTTATGTCAAAGACTCGAAACATATTATTTTAATATGTATTTTTTAACAGAATTCATATTGGACGGTAGCGCGATGATTTTATTTTACTAGGTTGGCTAATCTGATTTATATCTCATCAACGTTCGCGTAATCGTACTTTGACCAGTGCACATTCAGTAATCTCGGCGTTCGGTTCGCCGGACCTTTCCGTCAAGTTAGTGTCGACATTAGATGTAGGCCTTAGGCCTTACTATTTTCTATCATGGCCAACTAGCGCCACAACTTCATTCTTAACTAAATTTATTAATTATTAATTCAATATGCAGCATTAGCCAGCCTTCTTTCAATTTATTACAGCTGTAATGTGATCATTCAAATTATTAAAACTATTCGTATACAGTCCACTTCTCTTATTTCTTAATGTAATTTAATACATCCTACACAACATCTTCAATCATAATGGAAGACCAGCAGACAAATATTTAATGCAAGATACATAATTTTCGCCCGCTCGGGCTGAACAAATTAACTCTTCCGGTCCGCACTTGCGGAACGTTACTTTTCTTAAACTGTTTCGGCCCACTTGGGCCGGGATCAGCCATATTTTTGGTCACTCCGGACCTGGATTTCCACTTAATGTCTTTTGTATCTTTTTCTGGCCATCACGGGCGGGTTAGCACGTCAGCTAATGCGACCGTGGCGTGATTTGCGTCGCCATTTCGCTCGTCGTCTTCAGGCAACGTGATAGCAAGTTCCTGCCGGCTGCAGTGCCTCAAGGTGGTCATCTTGCCAGCTGTTCACCATCATCATCAAGGAGCCGACGCTGCGGGACGTCGCTGACCAGGTACCACCAGCAACAGTAATAAGGTGCGTAAAAGAATGTCTGAGGAAGGCCTCAAGGTGCTGACCAGAAAGAGAGGCGGATTAAAGTCCGCGATAGTGCGGATACAATCCGCGGTAAATTCATTTGACATTAATTTAACCACAAAACATTTTTTGACTGTGAGATTAGAAAGTCTTAAGAGCTTAGCCTCGAAGTACGACGAAGTACAGTCTGAGATAGAGCTTATAAGTAAAGACGTGAGCACTGCTCAGGCAGACCGAGTCGAGGTTGAGGAAATGATATACTCAACTGAGGCAAACATTTTACAACTTCTTGACACTGTTAATACTCAGACTGTGCCTCCTGTACTATCGACGCCTGTGCATTTAAAACCGATAAGTTTGCCCTGCTTCTCAGGCAACATACTTGAGTGGCAACATTTCTATTCAATTTTTAATGATCTGGTGCATTCAAGATCAGATTTAACACCAGTAGAGAAACTGCATTACTTGCATTCATCGGTGAAGTGTGAACCATTAGACTTAATTAAATCATTGCCAATTTGTCAAGAGAATTATGTAATAGCGTTGAACTTGCTGTCCGATAGGTACAATAATCCATTTATATTAGCAAAATATTATGTACAGAACCTACTTCAGGTTAAGTCCACAATAAAGGACTCAGTCCAAAGCTTAGCTGAGTTTACGAATACTATAACGTCTTCTGTTAATTCGCTGGCGGCAATGAAGCTGTGTGTAAACCTATTTGAGTTTATTATTATACAATTGCTTTCCACTAAACTTGACCCTATTACTTTAAAACGTTGGAAGGAGTCTATAGATCCTGACAACTTGCCTAGTTTTCAAGACTTTAATCATTTTTTGAATTTGCGCCGACAGCTTTTAGAAAATACTATGCCAATTGAACCCGGACAGCAATTCAATAAACCTAGTGTAAAACCAAACAATAAGTTTGAGAAATGTAGTTTAAGAAATACTGCTGGCAGCAGTACCTTTAAGAGTTATCATGCTACGGCAAGGCATTATTCATGTGTGTGCTGTAAATCTGATCACCCGCTTTACATGTGTAATAATTTTCGCATATTAAGTGCCGCTGAGCGGGGGCAATTGGTGGCAAACCATAAATGTTGTATTAACTGCCTTAGAGCAGGTCATTTGATAACAAATTGTAAAAGTAAACAGGTTTGTAAAATTTGTTCAAGGGGTCACCACACCTTGCTGCACGCTAATTACGTGCCGAAATCAGCAGCTGCCAGCAGTAACTACTGTTCATTTAAATTACAGTGTAAAAACAATGTACTTTTATCCACTGCAGTTGTATATGTCATTGATCAGGCTGGCAATAGGCATAAGGCGCGCGCACTTCTTGACGCCGGGTCTCAGATCAATTTTTGTACGAAATCATTTGCGAAAAGATTGCACCTCAAACTAACCTGATCTAATATTCCAATTACAGGAATAAGCAACACAGCGTGTTGCGCTACTGACATTGTTTCTATGCGTATTATGTCTCGCTATCAGAGACATAGTTTCGAGGCCAAATTTGCCGTCTTATCTAACTTAACTCATAATCTGCCTTCAATATCGTTTGACATCAACCGGTTCCACATTCCAAATAAAATTTTTCTCGCCGACCCAGATTTTAATATATCTTCACAGATCGACATACTATTGGGGGCTCAATTTTATCTAGATTTAATATTAGCTAATAAGTATACACGCGGACCCAACTTCCCTATCATTCAGGAGACAAAACTGGGTTACATTTTGGCCGGCAATCTGCCCAAGCACTGCCACACCCAGGGTCCTGCTGTTTCGTTCTTGGCAAGGAACAATGACAGCCAAATCCTGCAATCTCTTGAGAGATTTTGGGAGGCAGAAACGATCCCCAGCGATACCCCTAATGGCGAGTCGGCTTGCGAAGAGCATTTTATGCGCTACACTCAGCGCAACCACGAGGGTAGATTTATAGTGTCGCTCCCATTCAAGTCTGATAATCCTCACTTAGGGGAATCCTACACAAGTGCCGAATCAAGGTTTTTAAACTTGGAGCGTCGATTCAGGCGCGATCCCAAGCTCGCTCGCGACTACGCAGACTTTATCGGGGAATACATGAAGCTTGGGCACATGACACCCATTGATCATGGCGCTATCAATTTAGGATCGTCAAATATTTATTACTTGCCTCACCATGCTGTGTTTAAACATTCTAGCTTGACCACAAAATTGCGCGTTGTCTTTGATGGTTCCTCCAAGACTACAAATGGCCTTTCGTTAAATGACCTATTATTGGTGGGCCCCAATGTTCAGCAAGATCTCTTCTCTATTCTGTTGCGGTTTCGCACACATAAGTATGTCCTGATTGCTGACATCGAAAAAATGTATCGTCAGATTCGCGTTGCTGAAGAGGACTGTCACTATCAGCGTATTTTGTGGCGTGACTCTCCCCTCGAACCACTTAAGCATTTCGCGCTGCGAACAGTAACTTACGGCACGGCTAGCGCCTCCTTTTTGGCCACACGGTGCCTTTTACAAATTGCTAGAGACAATCAAACTTCCTTTCCCCAAGCGGCTTTAGCCATCACTAACGATTTTTATGTAGACGATCTACTTACCGGTTCTGACACTATCCCCGATCTGACTAATCTGAAATCCGACCTAGGTGCGTTACTGGCTCAATATGGTTTCACGTTGCACAAATGGGCATCAAATGAACCCACAGCGGTCGCAAGTCATCACAACCTTTCACGACCCCTAAATAAACAGGACAATGTGCGTACCCTGGGCATTCTTTGGAACAACACTGCTGATTCATTTTTGTTTGATGTCAACCTATCTCCGGTTCTTCATAGCATATCCAAGAGGCAAATTCTTTCAATAATCGCCGGAATATATGATCCACTGGGTTTAATCGGACCAGTTGTCTTTTTGTATAAACACTTCATGCAGCGACTCTGGCTTTGTAAGCTTAGTTGGGATGAACCGCTTTCCGGTCAGTCACTGTCGGATTGGCATTCTTTGTGTCACAAATTAAGTCTGATTGGTAAAATAGTGGTCCCGCGATCTATTCGTTGCAACCATCAGGCGGTTACAGTTCAGTTGCATGGTTTTTCGGATGCTTCCGAGAGAGGGTTCGGCTGTTGTGTGTATGTCCGAGTCATTTATCAAGATGCTACTGCTTCCTGTCGTCTTTTGTGTTCAAAATCTCGCGTGGCTCCCTTGCGCCAAGTGTCATTACCTCGTATCGAGCTCTGCGCTTGTTTGTTATTATCGCGACTTGTGTCTAAAATTATTCCTGCTCTTCATTCATTCATTGAGGATGTACATTTGTATTCCGATTCTATGGTGGCTCTTTACTGGATTCATGCGCAGTCTTCGCGTTGGAAAACATACGTCGCTAATAGGGTTGCTGAAATTCAGCGTCGCACGCAAACTTGTACCTGGCATCACATTGATTCGCGACGCAATCCTGCTGATATTATTTCTAGGGGCTGTATCCCGGACGTTTTGCGCGATTGCTCGCTTTGGTGGCACGGTCCTGGCTGTCTGTCTCAATCGTCAGAGTCTAATCCTTTCCCATCTTTCGTACCGGCCACTCCATCATCTTCGGAAGTCATCGCGGAAGAGAAAACTACACATAACCGTTCGCTAATGTCTACCCTGGCTGTTGACTTATCGTTGGACTTTTCCTCGTTACACCGGCTGACACGTGTATACGCTTACTGTTTTCGATTCATCAGAAATGTTAGGCACTCATCTGCGGACAGGCTTTCGGGCGATCTGACCCCTGCGGAAATTCATCAGTCTCTTAATTTCTTTATAAGGCAATCTCAATCGACCCACTTCCCAGGCGAAATTAGTTGTCTTCGGAACGGATCTTCTGTTTCCATCAGAAGCAAGTTAGCCTCTCTCGACCCGTTTCTTGACGACACTGGAATGATACGCGTGGGCGGACGATTGCAGCATTCCCAGTTATCTTACGACTCGAAACATCCTATCGTACTACCCCCATCGGCGCATGTCACACGCCTTATCATCGAACGCGAACACATTCGTTTGCTTCATGCTGGTGCGCAGCTCGTGCATCATTCACTGCGTCAACGTTGGTGGATTGTTAATGCCCGGCTAGTCATCCGTTCCATTATTCGTAAGTGTCTCAAGTGCATCAGGTTTAGCGCCACACAGCAGGTTCAGAGGCTTGGCATCTTGCCATCCCCTAGAGTCACTCCTTCAAGGCCGTTTCTATTTTGCGCGGTTGATTATGGTGGTCCCTTCATGATTCGTCATGGCGGGCAGAAGTCTAGAACTCTTACTAAGGCGTACGTGTCTCTGTTTGTTTGCTTAGCAACTAGGGCTATTCACCTGGAATTGGTGTCCGACCTTACTGCCAGCGCATTTATAGCTGCTTTACGTCGTTTTATGGCACGTCGGGGTATACCTAGTCAACTGTACTCCGACAACGGCACGAACTTCAGGAAGGCCCGCACCATCTTACATGACATTTACAACTTTTGGCACGATAAGGATGCCATCACCTCGATCAAGTCATTCACATCCTCTCAGGGGATATCATGGTCATTTATTCCGCCCTCCTCACCTCATTTCGGTGGCCTTTGGGAGAGCGGCATCAAGAGTTTGAAATTTCATTTGCGGCGCGTGGTAGGCAAATCTATACTAAACTTCGAAGAGTTCACAACCGTTTTGTCTCAGATAGAGGCATGTCTGAACTCTCGACCTTTATTTGCTATTTCTTCGGATGTTAATGACCCGGTGCCACTCACACCTGGCCATTTTTTGATCTGCGCGCCCCTAACTGCGATTCCTGACCCAGACCTTTCTCACGTTCCTGTTTCTCGCCTTGGTCGTTGGCAATTACTTCAGAGGTTTGTCCAGGGCATTTGGAAGGCGTGGTCTCGCGATTATTTGCACCAGCTGCAACAGCGTCACAAGTGGAAGTTTGCCAAAGATAATGTTTCCATTGGTGACTTAGCCTTGCTCATTAAGGACAACTTGCCTCCATTAGCCTGGAAATTTGGCGTGATCATCGCCACATTTCCCGGCCCAGATAATTTGGTTCGCGTCGTGGACATTCGCACGCCTACGGGTGTTTTGCGGAGACCAATACATAAATTATGTCTATTGCCAGCGCGAGACGAGATGTGACATTATGGTTACAGCACAATGCGGCTTTATTCCGCCATTGACTTATTATTTATTACGACCATTTGGTCAACATGATTGTGATGGATTGTCACAATATTTTTGTCAATTTTGCGTCATGGCACGCTTCTGAGTATCACAGTTCTGGTGATATCTTAATATTTGTATTGTATGTTAATTTTTGTGGCATACTATGTCACACTTTCATTGATCTCATGGGGTGTACTGCATGTCTTTGGGTGGTCTTATTTATTAATGTTATTACATAATATTCGCATGTTTGCTGTCAAGTAACCATGCATTCATTTCTTTATATTGTTGCTGATAAATATGTACTATTTTGTGAATGTCTTAAATTGTTAAATTGTTTCTGTAATATCAGTATTGTATTGTTGGCTGACATTACAATTATTTATCTTGTAATTATGCAAATTATTATTGTTGTATTCACATAAATTGTGTCGATGTAAACTATTGTAAGCGTCTACTGTGTGTAACTGCCTTGTCTAATTTATTTATATTGTACTTATATTTTATTCATTTTTGTAAGTAAGCATGCACAATTCTTTATTTAAATTATGACATACACGTCATATCTGGGCTACATTCAGCATCTAGCTTGCTCACACGTTGGCATACATTGTAAATTCCTGAAACTTCAGGAATAGCGTATTTAGGTCGATACATGTCGCCCTCCTGAATATACAATGAAACATGCAACTGCAACATGTTCAACAACAATTTTATTCATGTAATGAACTTCTGTACAGGTCTACGGACCTTAGCTAGCATTAAGCTAACTCTATGACTTGCATATTATGTATTTCTCGTTCATGTTTTGTAATGTTACGTACTGCGCACTTGTGTCAGTAATATTGGTTAACCAGACTTAGTGGTACATGAAACAGCTGTTTGCCAAACCTTGGCCTACAGTCGCCTATCTGCATGCTTATCTCAAATTAGCGGCCGATTGCCGTTATCTAATCTCAACTCAAGGTTCAACTCAGCCTTGAAGCTGATTCTAATTATTAAAACTCCACTATTTCAAATTGAATTGTAAATGTATTATAATTTATTAAAGAATGTATTAAAAAATCTTTTTGATTTTTGACGGGCAGCTTATGGACGGTAGCGCGATGATTTTATTTTACTAGGTTGGCTAATCTGATTTATATCTCATCAACGTTCGCGTAATCGTACTTTGACCAGTGCACATTCAGTAATCTCGGCGTTCGGTTCGCCGGACCTTTCCGTCAAGTTAGTGTCGACATTAGATGTAGGCCTTAGGCCTTACTATTTTCTATCATGGCCAACTAGCGCCACAACTTCATTCTTAACTAAATTTATTAATTATTAATTCAATATGCAGCATTAGCCAGCCTTCTTTCAATTTATTACAGCTGTAATGTGATCATTCAAATTATTAAAACTATTCGTATACAGTCCACTTCTCTTATTTCTTAATGTAATTTAATACATCCTACACAACATCTTCAATCATAATGGAAGACCAGCAGACAAATATTTAATGCAAGATACATAATTTTCGCCCGCTCGGGCTGAACAAATTAACTCTTCCGGTCCGCACTTGCGGAACGTTACTTTTCTTAAACTGTTTCGGCCCACTTGGGCCGGGATCAGCCACATCTTTCTAAAAAATCCTTATCTTCTGAAAGTCATAAAACGTTTTTGATAAAATCTATACATGCTTTTGCAGTTTTCAGCCAAATTGATCAGGACTTCTGTCTATCAATCTAACCCATCAATCACGTGCTAGGGGTTTTGACCAATCCGAGGCTCCAATTTTCAGTCAGATTGGTTTTTCGCCAAGGAAGCTTCGGCCAGTTCTCCCTAACAGCTCGAACTTAACAGACGTTGTCTCTGTGCGAGTTTGTCGTATCAGTATACGTTCTACGCAAGGGTTACGAGTACGGAATCTTAGCAACGAGTTGCCCGTTTGCTAAAATCTATTGGATAGTAGAATTAAAATAAATTAAATTATTTATTAAATAGTGCTCTATCGTGTTAGTCAAGATTTCCTCATAGGAGTCAGGTGTATTTACCGGAATACATTTGAGTGAACGCGAGGACATATCAAGACACGGGAAGGTGTACGTACAATACACCGAAACCGCATTAATTAAATTACACCCATTATCGAGCCATGAGAAACGAGATAAACGCTATCGGTGTATCGGCGTGCGTGCGTGTGTGCGGAGAGTTCCACGTGTCAGCAGCAGATTCAACAGGCAGCGAGAGGTGGCAGTGAAACGGTTCAACGGATTCGTCAGTGGAATTCAACGACCAAGTAAAATAAACTATTAAGAAAGAGAAACATTAAAATAATTTACAGACATTATTACATTTAAAATAAATAATTTATGTTTGATCAAAGGCCATTTTAAATTTGTTTAAAAATATATACCTTACTCCAGATAAAAGACTCTTATATTATTGTGTTTTTAATACTATGCCTTCTATGTGTTCTGTTGCATAGTATTAAATGGCGCCGCGACGTGCTGGGGACGAAAAAGAGTTCTTTTTCTCTTTTTTTTGCCCATCAACCGGAGGTTAATTTTGGAATAGCTTCGTATTTATAACAAATTGATTTCTTGATTTTAAAAGTGATTAGACGTTTGTGTAGGATTACGTACGCAGATGGCTACAAGGTATACGTTGCACGTAATTCAGTAAGAGCGATGTCTCCTCCTTACATTTGTTGTGTGTAAAAGTGTCAAACCAATGGGTCATTAACAAAGTCTCTGCGAGGGTTAGTCACGGGGACAAACTAATGGCGTGTATAAGTGTAGTAGCCAGCAAATAATGTGAAACACTTTCTTGTCCCTCTTTCTCTCGTTCATTTCATTATCCAGGTTCATTAATCAAATACACGCGCGCGCGCGCGGAAACACACAATTCTTCAGTACAGTAGAGCACAATCAGTCGTAGGTACAGTTAGAAATTGGCAAGTAAATTTGATAGTACAATTGGAAATATAAATATTGAACAAGCAAGTGCTGTAAACATTAGATAAGGCAGTTAACAGCAGAAGAAAAAAGGTGATGCAAATAACACGAGCAAGTGAAATATATTACGTAGTAGTTAGTAAATCGCTTGAACGCAAGGAAATCACCGATAAACAAAATTGTCCTTACCAGTAATACGTTATAGTTGTAAGAGGATGGTGGTTTTGAGGATTCATATTAACTTCGCTTGGTGTTAGAGGGGATTTTTAATTACTTTTAATTTGGTTTGAGTTTAAACATAATTTCTAATAGACTTTTTTTAAATGGGAAAGCGAATTAGAATAGTATAAAGTAATTACAAAATAGGTATTTTGCAACTTCCTAACATAAATTCGCCCGATATTTGTTGTACTTTAAAGTTTATAATTTATGTATTTATTACATTATATGTGTAAAAGTGGTTAACTATTTCTACAAACTTTATGTAGAATAGTCTTTCTTAATATGTTTTTGTGCCACCTGTGCTATTAGTGCTACGAAAACTTGTACACACATCCTACTTTCTTCACTTCGAACTCGCTTCAGAAGCGCGTGCTCTCTCTCTTTCTCTATTCTTTTGTAACTCATTTGTATAAACTGCTTTCCATAAACTTTCATCATTCTTCTCCATTTTTTCTATTAGTTGGGTAGAGGGCAATAAGAAGGTATCGTGGGATCGGTGTTTTGGCAGCAAGATTTCCACAAGTGATAAACTAAAGTTGCTGGCTCGTAGGTGCCCTTAAAGAGTACTATGATTTTTCTGGTAATATTACGCTTTATAGTTCCTTTTTCTTTGTTGGAATTATTTCACTGCCTCTCTAAGGAAGTCGGTAGTAATACTGTCAGTACCGATAATATATATACGCGCGCGCGTGTGTGTATACCGGGCCTATGTTGCAGTAAGAGCGTACGAGAAACGAAATAAGATAAAGGCTCGTTTCAAGTTGTTTCAACTAACATCTAGGTCGTATTAGCGGCTTTTTTTATTGGATCTCCACTACCACTACACCATCGTAGTTACTAACACTGTTGAGTGTTTAAAATCGTAACTCGATCGGCGATTGAATTACCGTCCGGTGACTTGTTCAATGTACGGATCACAGTATCTAACTGAATGCTCTGTTTTGTCGATGTTATTTGTTTGCCCCAAATCGTAATTGTAGTCAGTTCGTTAATCAGTAATGTACACAGTGTATACAGAACTGGCTGTGCCAATGTTTGTTCAACTGTTTGCGCTCGCACGAGTGTGTGCAAATATTTGATTACACTGTGCAACTCTGTTGAGTGGCGGTAATGTGTAGGAAAAGCCCGTTTGTAATTGATTATTTGAGAACGTGACTGAATGAAAGAGATTTAAGGGGGAAGAGAGAAGGGGGAGAGAGAGAGCGAGAGAGGCAGAGAGACAGAGACAGGAACAGAGGGAGACAGACAGACAGATAATAGTGGCGTCATTAAAAATTAATGTATTAATAATTTTAACGCTTCATTTGAGATGAAACATTCGAGATTCACTGTAAGAGAAAGCGTGAACTCCGCATATCGAATTGAAACCACAAAATTGAGATTTTTAACAATGGTAAAACTAGTAATATTGCAGCGAAAGAAAAAATTAATTAATATTATTGATGTTTATAAATACAGTTTATTTATAAAAGAAAAATGATTTTTGTAAAGTAAATCTTAGGGTTTAGAAGAGTATCGGCAAATGAATGTACATTTTATTTGAGGCCAAACCAATATAGTTTTATGAAAAGGGTGAGAAAAATCTCCCCACATTGAAAAAAAACCAATAGCTTTCTACAGACATCTTAAAAGAATGCAACCAGAAACGATAGCAAGCAAGGTTCTTACCTTCAAGCAGAAAGAAAGGCAAAAGAACTGTTGTTGGAAGAAGTCCATCTGGATGTAGAAAAATGTGAAATCAAGGAAGAACATGTAATAGACAGAGAAGTGTTCAGAAAGAAAATTGTGTAAGTAAAGGATCTGTGCGAAGCGAAACTAAAGAGAACTAAAGACTTGTTATGGGAAGGAGAACTAGCAAGACTGAGAGGAAATGAAGGAGTACTGGCGAAGGAGAAAAAACGCAGCCCACAGATGTTGAAGCGGAAAAGGAAAAATGGTAACTAATACTATAATCAGACTACACAATTTTTTAGTAAGCGTAAATAAATGTGGCGTGCTGTGATTGATTAATGATGCCGTGTCTCTCTCGATCCAACCAAGCTGTACAGTAAGTACTCATTTTATAAAACGAAACGTATGAACAATTTTTACTATCTATTTCTGCTTCTCCGTTTCCATATTTCGAGCTCCAGTGTATCGTAGAGAAACTGTATTCTCTACAGCTTCCTGTCGCTGCTAGTCATTCTTCCATTGGCAAATTTATCAGCGTTTTAATTTTGCACCAAATTGTTAGTTTTAATTAAATTTGCTTGGTTTTCATTTTACTTTTGAACATAACGTTTTAGTTGCATTTATTACTTTTTGATATAATCTAATTAGCAGTTATAAACGTTTAGTCTGCACTAATTACTCCAGTCGAACGCTCGATCTCATGGTTGTTTACATTGACTCCAAGCTTAACTGGCCCGGACTGTGAGACGGATTATAAAACTCGAATGAAATCAGCAACATATGAGGGTAAGGTGATGGTCTGTCCTTCAACATGGAATTACACCATGTACTCTGGACGTATCCTGGTGTGTTACCAGAACTACTTAGATCTGACCTATCTAGTAAGTAATGGGGTTACTCGCAGACTGTATGACCTACAGTTGCCCGACTCCCGGCACCGAACAGTTAAACACTCGCTACTTTGCCGTTGCTTAAACTGCCACGGTAACTACAAATATGTTATTTCCTTTCTGATGGCTTTTTTACTCCAGAAAATGTAGTCGGAGGGAAAAAAATCTTTCGTATAAATTTACAAATTATAAATATATGTAGGTGTGTGTGTATGCGCGCGCGCGTGTGCGTATGTATGTATTTCCTCCTCCTTACTTTCGGTCTCCCTTACCACACACGCGCACGACTACACTCACACCGATACGCACCGGTTTCAACCTTGGTACACTTTCTTTTCTTGATAGTGTCTATACTTTAAAATAAGATAAACGTTCGATGACGATTTGTTTCCGTACTTGACAGCTGTATCGAGTTTCAAGCAGTGTTGAGGATGCTAAGCATCAAATAAGAAAACATCTTGATCAAACATTTGTATGGGTGTAAATGTGTGTGTGTGTGTGTGTGTGTGTGTGTGTGTGTGTGTATGTGTGTGTAACGAAATAATCACGGAAACGCTAATACATCTAGCGGTGCATAAATGTTAAATAACAAAAATTGGTAAAATGAGATAGCGTGAAGGTATCATATAGAGTGGGGGATGAGAGAGGAAAGAGGACAAAGGGAGAACAAATTAACGGCGCCATTATAAGACTGCAAGTATCTTCACACTGGCAGAGATATGGAAACTTCAGATTTAATTAGGCTATGTGGAATCTTTGCAACACGGTTGTACCCCTCCGTTGCCAAATGTAGATAAAACTCTTAACATGGAAACGTTGGCGCCCATAGTGATCACTAACTACCTAACTGATCAAGTAGAAGAATCCCCTCTCTCCTTGTGAAAACTGATAAATTTGAGTCGCTCGGTATTAGAATAAAGTTGGGATTATTTCACCTATGCCGCCTTATTCAAGTTTGTACCTTTATGTAATGATTGTTTAGTTTCGTCTACAGATTATAAAAGTTGTTTGATAGTTTAATGCCTTGATAAGCGTTCTGTATTAAGAGTTTTGTTGTGGTCCGTGTCTATACGAAATGGTACTTCATTAATAAGGTTAAAAATTATTCAGTTGTTATTTTAACGTAAATTTGCTTTTGAAATTAATATTTGTATTGTAATCTTTTGTATGTGAAAGCTGCCATTCTTAGTAATCTGAGTTTTCGATATAAGATTTAAAAAGCTATGGTTTATTTGTTTTTCGATATATTAAAACGCTATTTATACACGTGTTCTTCAGCGTCTGTCGATTTCTTATCTCTAACAATGCCTATCTAGCCACCGGGTTTCATCTAATCACATCTTTCTTCCTTTCCGCGTCAGATCCATTCCTTAAATTCCTTTTACGATCCTCGTCGGTTCTTTCTTCTCCTAGATATCCAGTGCTAGATCGTTCCGCACCTATTATTTGTACATGTCAATATAAGCAGAACAACTGTCTATGTTTTATATTGTCGGTCACATTTTGGGTTGAAATCACCATCAGCTTTCGAACTCTATCATTCGTGACACTATCTCTTCGTCAGATTCCTGTAGCCCACCTACAAATATCCACTGTATAATTTCTCTAACACTAATAAGTTCTTCCCTTCGTGCTTTTATTGCTAATACCACAGATCTGTTAGTCATGATGCTTGTTGTCAATGATTGTGTTGTAGGGCTTTATCCGTCTTTTGTTTTCTTTTGATCTATGTCCTGTTTTGCAAACTATATTTCTATTTTATTTACTTATTTTACGAAAGCAAAGAACAGTGATTCAGCTTGGATACCGTTGTGTAACCAGTGCTGTCATACAGACGGATTACACAAGTGGCGTTTAGTGCAGCTGCATTGTGTGACTGGTTGTAGCCAACGCCCTCTCGTGAAAGTGACAGAACGATTTGTGGTAAACCCACGCTCACACGGACGCAACGACAGTCCCTTGTATATAGTACTCAATAGTGTTTCCATAAACACATACATCGGTAAGATTGACGATTGACGATTGACGATTTACAGTTATATTCATCGTATGGTACATACACGTCACTATATAAAAGTACGCATTTTCACATGTCCTGTACGCGTGCCAGCTTTGTAAATGAAACACCTGAGGAGCGGGGTGGCTTCTGAATGAATGTGTGTGCTTGTGTTGGTGGTGTATTACTGGTTCTGTAAACATCGTTCAGTTGTTCTGGAGACGTAGGCCTTTTTAGTTGTGATTTGGTGTGCGTATTGAATTGAGCGTTCATATATTATATTTTGTTAAAGTGGTTTTCTTATTCACTACGAATTTACTATTAGCCTATCATTTAATTATTTTATACTTCGTTGTTAGTTACTAAGCAGTTAATTTTACCTTAGTACTAGTAACTATATTTTTATGAGTAATTCCGTTAAAAAGTAATAAATAATAAATAAATATATTTACCTTTTCCTGTCTCGTGGCCACTTGTATTAACGCAATGATATTATTTACGCGTTTCGATATGTTAAGTAGCAGTTTACGATAGATTGTTGTTATTGGTTGCCAAGAAATAATCAGTAGCTAATAATTAAAATGCTAAGATGTTACTCTGTATAAAAAAAAATAATTGCTTGAACACGACTTCACTAACAGCGTTTCACGTGTTTGTTTCAGGTAAGCATGTCGTCTAGTTGACTATCCTATGTATGCATCTAAATCATGACAGAACTCCTGATGACATTGTGAAATGGGAGGCTACGGTACGCTAGACCGTGTTTTAAACGGAAAAATCGGGTTGTTAACAGTAACCACGAAACCGTACGAACGTAAGTAGAAGGTAACTTGTTAATGTGTCTAAATTGATTAATATAGAGATAATGTTCCTGTATTTCGTGATAGAAACGACCATAATGGAGGCTAAAGGCTTTTGTATCTCTAGTCTTACATTATGATACGGGCATTGCGATAGTGAAGAGCGGTTTGGGGGCGTCATCTCTCTCTCTCTCTCTCTCTCTCTCTCTCTCTCTCTCTCTCTCTCTCTCTCTCTCTCTCTCTCTCTCTCTCTCTCTCTGTCTCTGTCTGTCTGTCTGTCTGTCTGTCTGTCTCTCTCTCTCTCTCTCTCTCTCTCTCTCTCTAGACAATGGTTTCCAACGTTCTGGGCACCCATAATAGGCAGTAACTGTTATTTGAATGTGTGAAGTAGAATCAATAACTAGCGGCATGGCAGTGATTTGGCCTGACGGTGATTTGTAGGTATAAACATAAATAATTGATCTTATATAATCGATCTGCAATAACTTTATTCTAAATAATACGAAGTGAAACATAATTTAATAAGATCTGTTTTGCTGTTTTGACAAACAGGTTAATCGTTGTGAACACAATCTGCACAAGAAATTTGCTTTATGTTACTTCTACAAATATGTGATCGCATTGTATAAAAACGCTGTGTACTTCCACGGTAGACGAAACAAAACTTCTCAGTGGCATATTTTACACGTAACTCTACAATTGATACTCCGTCGGTTACTCCTTGTGTTTTCTTCGAAATTTGTACGTGTGTCGTGTTCCCTACATGGATTAGTATACGTAAATCTAACTCCTTTGTATTCGGTGTGTAATCTGATTACACTGATATTCTCATAGCCTAACGATATAAATTTTTAATGAACAGGAATGTACTATATTATAAATAGGAATAATTTATATATTCCTGAACTTTTCGAGTCGCATGAAGACTTTGCAGCAAACAAATTCGCCATTGAGAACTAATTGTCACTTACCACATATAGGCCTATAGGTACTAAGGCTGAATAATAATAATTTTGACAACTGAAGGCATTTTTAAACATTTGTACATAGCAACGTCTGTTTGATTCAAATTTTATTTTATCCACTAACTTTACATAACTACAGAACTTACTTCATTAGATAAACGAGAAACGGTAAATTACAGTTTCATATTCGGAGCTTTCAATAACCGTTTTTGACCTAATAATCTCCCCATGATGCAATGGTGACGCTCGAAAAGAGATACTGGTAGGTTGATGCAACAGATAGAAACGTTTGAAGGCGTAAGCTGTTGGATGTTAGTTCTAAATTATGTTGTCATACCACTGGGGGGGGAGAAGAATAGGAAGAAAAAGAAGAAAAAGAAGAATATGATGATGATAATGAGGAGGAGGAGGAGGATGTAGGGGAAGAAGAAGAACAAGAAGATAATGACGATGGTGTAGAGGTGGACAGGAAGAAGAAGAAGAAGAAGAAGAAGAAGAAGAAGAAGAAGAAGAAGAAGAAGAAGAAGAAGAAGAAGAAGAAGAAGAAGAAGAAGAAGAAGAAGAAGAAGAAGAAGGAGACGAAGAAGCTTACGCTCCACATGATACTGAGAATCCATGTGAATCTTCAAATCCCTGTCGTCCAGCGCTAGAACAGCAATGTAGTCCCAAAATACAAGCATCTGTATCCGGTTACCATTGATTTTATTTACTGCATATTTTTCTTTGCATTTAATTCTCCAGGTCGCAAGCCAATAAATAATACACGTGCCATCATTTAAAATCATTTCCTCTGTGTGTGTGTGTGTGTTGTGTGACCTTATTCTTTGCTGGTGTGACATGTGACACGGCTGTCAATGTGCGCGATGTAGTGTGACGGTGGAGTTGTAAGTAATGTGTGTCAGACATTGAACGCGCGATACTTGACAGCTGCACCGAGACTCGCTGTCATAGCGTGTAAATATGAAATATCGATTCAAGAAAGATTAACGATATTTCGAGACGTTACAGCTAACGATTTAAATAGGCGCTATAGCTTGAGCGGTACTCATAATTACCGGTCTAAAGACAAAACTGGCATTAACGTTCAGTGGTGTTATTGGATTGGTCCATATCATAATTTGTATAGTTTCTGAATATCATCTGAAAGGTAGAAATTAAAATTGTATATTATCTAATAAAGCTTTTTGTGTATGTATGTTTTTCCTAAAAATTAAGGTAACTGTTGTTGGTTTCTAAGATTGGGAAACTTTTCGATATCTCCAACATAAATTAAATAATTTTAGCAATCTTAATCTTAAGACTGTTTCACCATCTTTAGTTCTGAATTTATACCATCCGGTCCGATCGTTCTCCTATTCTTGAGCCGGCTATGAGCTTCCCCTTCAGTAAGGCAGTCTCTCTGGGTCATCGACAAATACAACTTCACCCTGATTCTCCCTACAACTTACCACAAATAATTGTAATGCCCAAACCAATCGAATTCCGTAATAAAGTCGATATTGTTTTTCGTAGGAAGACGGAAAAGTCTACTGCTTTGCAGTTACGTCTTACAAAATCTTCCACAGCTCTCCATTTGTCTTTGAGTTTTCGTATCCTTGATTATGTTGGGCGATAGTTCCACCCTCCCCATTAGTTACTAATTATTTGTCTGTCTCCGTGCCATTCAGTGCGATAAACAGCATACGTATATAGTCTGAGAGTTTGCAGCTACGTATGCAGTCGTGAAATTCTTTAAAGCATCAATATCATATGAGAGTTTGGGTCATCCGGTAGTAGTTCACCTTCCCGTACTCTCTCTCTCTCTCTCTCTCTCTCTCTCTCTCTCTCTCTCTCTCTCTCTCTCTCTCTCTCTCTCTCTCTCTCTCTCTCTCTCTCTCTCTCTCTCTCTCTCTCTCTCTCTCTCTCTCGGTCTTCCTTCTTCCACCTCTCTGTCATTCCATTAGGCATGTCTGCCTCTTGCTTCATTGTCACAACGATCCTGTTATTTTCTCAGCAGTAGTTGTAGTTTTGCTTCCACCTTCACTGCTTTCTTAATGTTGCAGTTGCCTTCTTCAGGCTACGAAGAGCTCATGTAGAAACGTTCATGCTCAGTACAACTTCTTGATTTATTAATGGTTTCATGGTTTTATATGCCTTAATGTGATTTAATATTACAATTAATTGTAATTCCGTTTCTGAAAAACCATTATTTACGCAAAATAATGTAGATTGCCCTGGAATAAAGAATGTGGTCTCTCTGAGCTAGAAACTGTTGCGGGAAGGGAAGAGTGGTTTCCTCAAAAACGAGTTAGAGGTTGTAGCATGACAGATAATCCACATAAATAAATTACTCAATGATCATTAATAAAGCTCTAATATATGGAATATTCAGATGAGAATCAATTAAAAGGCACTATTAATTAATATACTCACAAGAAAAGTAAAAATAAAGAAAAAATCTGCAAATAATCTATATACTACAAATTTAAAAACCCAGAAAACTAAAAATGTGAATAACTCCATACCCAGGTAAGATAGAAGCAGGCAATTAAGATACCCCGACAAAGAAACCAGACCAGAAGAAACAAAAGTATACACAGCGAAATGGTACTGAAGAAAGAAGAAAGAAGAAGGAAGAAATATAAAATGAACAAAAATACTGAAGAACGAAGAAGGAAGAAATATAGAATGACCAAAAATACTGAAGAATAAGAAACCTGAGAAGATACACTAGAAAAAAGGAAGTGAGACGACCAATACCAAATAGAAACCCCATAGGGAGAGAACCCAAAAACCCCAAAAATAAATGAATGTCCAAAGAGAAAGTATAACACCCCAAAAAACCATATCACAATGTAAAACTGACAAAAACCAAAAGTGTTAATAGTATTAAGTAACAGTGCACCCAAAAAAAGTTATTGTTTAGTTTATATGAACAAATCTTCACAGTCCCCCCATGGTTAAATATTTCACATTGTAAAGCTAGAAAAGGACTAGTAATATTGTTAATAAATAACCATGGACAAGCGTAAGTTATTGAATTATAACCGATAAACTTTGAAAAGGTACATGAGTTGCCGTACAAATGAATAAACTTTAAGTGTTTTTTGAACAGTATCTTATTTGATATGAAGTAATAATATTGCTAATGAAATGCTACTGAATTTATAAGAACATTCCATAGAATGAAATAATAAACAGATAGCTAGTGTTATACTTAGAGATGGGGAATAAATCCTTAAAATTGGGAAATACAGAGCAGACTGTCAATAATTAGTTTTAAGAAGGTGTTAACCATTATATGGAACCAATATGTTATGTTCCTGTTCCATATATTAACTAGACAAATAAGATTTATTAGTAAGCGATATTATTGTTATAAGATGTTATTTTGTTGTTAATTTAAATTAGGAATGCCATATCTAAAGGTAGATATCATTCCCCATGTTATAAAATGTTTTTAATTATGTTACTAGGTGTAATCAATACACATAAAAGGTATTATTCAAGGTACCAGTTTTGATAGAGATAGGTGTTATATTTTAATTGTACAATCAATAATCACTGTTATACCAGTCAAAGAACTAATTGTTAATAAAGTATATAAGGATAAAAAGTCAGAGAAGGGTATAAACTAACTACATTAGTAAAAATTTTGCAAATAGCAACACATCAAATCTAGGCCATATAATGAATTTAAACTGCAGAATAATAAATAAATGTAGTCTTATAAGCCAGTTAAACTGACAATATTTATGCAAGATAAACCCAACATATAGTATACCATGTAAATAAGACTTTCTAAAGATATGGTCAGTAGATAAGTAAAATTACTTATTTATCTAATAAAATTACCAATAAAAATGGCATGGACTAACTGACATTATCAGAGGAGGAGTCATAGACAAATGAATTGTATTTAAAAACAATCATTAATAAACTAAATTGCAAGAAATTAAGTAAGAATAGACAATTATATCAATTTCAGATTTAATAGAATAATAATTATATTAGGGAAAATGGCTATTATTTGCTTAGACTACAGGAAATATAAATTTAGGCCTACCTTCCAAAAATGTAATAAATATAATTTTCTAATGAAACTTTGTAACACTATATTAATTACTAGCAAAATAAGCAGAATAGAATAATGAAACCGAATATGTATTTAGTATTTCGTACAGTTAATTAACAACGAAATTATTTTCTGAGTATAATGTATTAAAATAAAATGTATCGGAAGCTAAGATAATTTGAAACAATGTATAAGATATATTAAATGGGCTAAGATTTTCAGGAGACGAAGGAAATGAGAACAGTTCATTATTATACGTTGACGAGTGAACTTAACGTGATTATTTGCTAGAAGTAACCTGTAATGGCGATTAACGTTATAAACCGAGTTCGGTGAAAATTTGTATAAAACTTATTTTGAGCTATTTTTTTTATTGTGAACCGGTGAAGTTAAAATATGAACAGTGTAACACCAATAAACTGAACCACATAAGACTAATTAATCGAAATAACACCAATATCACACAGTTTACTGACGAAAAATTAAGGTTAAAACCGACACACATAGACCCAATGAGATATATCCAATAACAACATTTCACACCAAGTGAACTATTCCACCATACACCAGTGACACTCAAATACATCCAGGACAATCATATACAATTGCTGAGACCATTTACACGGAAAAAAGACATCTTTATTTAAATAAAACTTTCATCCAAGTTATACGTTAACTACGCATGCGCCAGTCGGCCATTTTGTGAATCGTCGTCATCTACTCCCGTCAGCTGTAGAGAACGACTGTCTGATGCTGCTTTTGGTTTGAATAAATCTCATATGTAAACTTTTATTATTTCTAATTATATCATTGTATTGTTTAATATTAAGGCATTTTATAATTGTAAGTGTTATACTTTCCTGCCCATAACCTTCTCTGGCTATATCTTAAATAACCGTTTAAAGAACCATATTTTTATAATACTAATGTAAACTTTTTATATCGACCGGCCCTGAGTGAGTCGATACTACTTTGTAACATCGATTCTAATCGAACAAATTAATTATTTTATTAATAAACGTTCTGTTTTTGTAATTTGGATTTGGTTTTTCTTTAAAAAAGTTTAACAAATAAATTATTTAAGCATACCAACTAACCGAAAGGCGGTATATACGAAACCACGAACGCTTCAAGAAGAAGAAGAAGAAGAAGAAGAAGGGAGCCGTCTTTCGCCTAGATTTGGAGTTAACCAGATTGTCCTTTAACAAATTTACTGAAAGTGCCACTATTACAAAAATAAACAGAATACCACTTCATTTCTAATTACAAACAATAAACACGATTAGTTCCTAAATATTAGGATTAAAATTTGCATAAAAAATATTTTTTTCAGAATATTTTTTTTTTGTGAAATAAAAATTAAATTTTTTATTTCAAATTGTTACAACAGCATTCAAACAGATTATTTTGTAACCACAAGTATTGTTACAAAATTGGCGTCCAACTAAAGGGCTGTAATTAGGGATTGAAAGGCTGTCATTACTCGCCCAATTTCTAATTCAGCTTGGCAGCGGTTATCCAGCCAGGGAACCAGGAAAGATGCAGCGTCGTGCCACATCAAAGAAGAGAGCGGCGGAGGCCGAAAAAGAACTCAATATGGATGATAAGGAGGCGACCCCAGTGGAGGACATAGAAACGTTATTAACCTCAGTGGGACATAAACAACCTGCACCACCAGAGGAACAATTGGAATTGCCAACGCAAACAGAAGAGGACCATCCCCAGATGAAGGAGCTAGAGACAGCCAAGACAACAGAAGATATAAGGTTTGACAAAGTGATGGAAATGTTCATCCGGGAATTCAAATCAACGAAGGAAGAATTAAGCAAGAAAATGGATAACACCAACCGGTCAACCAAGGAAGAATTAAGCAAGAAAATGGATTCCACCAAGGAAGAAAATAGTAAGGAAAGGAAAGAAGACCAACAGTCCTTGAAGGACAATTTGAATGAAATAAATAAGAACATAGAATCCACGAAGGAAGAATTAAGTAAGGATATTGAAGAGAACAGTAAGAAGATGGAAGAAGAAATGGGGAAAAGGTTAGAAGAATTGAAGGAGGACAACCAATCCACAAAGGAAGAATTGGGACGTAAGATCGAAAGGACCAATAAGAAAATTGAGGAAACCAGTAAGAATGTGGAAAAGAAAATGGAAGAAAATAAGAAGAATTTGGAAGAAAAGATGGAAGAAACCAGCAAGAAAATAGAAGATGACAACCAACAATTAAGGGAAGAATTAAGAGAAAATAATAAGAAAATGGAAGAGACGATGGGGGAGAGGTTGGAAGAGTCAAGAGAGGATAACCAACTATTACGAGAAAAATTACGGGAAGTTAACCAAGAGAATTTAGACAAGTTAGACGAACGAATGGAACTATTAAGAAAGGAAATGAACAAAGAACTCAAAGATAATAAGAAATCTATGACCAAAAGGCTGGAAGACGAAACCATAACTATAAATCAACAGATAAGAGAAGTTGATGAAAGATGTCGGCTGACGGAAGTGGAGGTACAAGAGTTCAAGGAAGTGGTAAACACCAAGGTCACAAGTCTTGAAGAATCTAGTCGCAAGAAGGCAGAAGAAAACCGAAAGAAAGCCAGGAAGAACTCAGTAAAGTACGAACTCGAATTACGGAAAGATGTGACGGAATGGAGGAAGCGATGACTAACATCACTGGTCAAGTGAGGCAGAACCAGGAGGACATGGAAGCAATTCGGAACCGACCAACCAGCTTCACTAATATCCCCATCAACGAGAACAGAGAATGGCTTAACTTCCGCCAATATAAAAGGAAGCCGATGGAGTTTTTGGCCCGTATTGAGGAATATATGGCCAAACATAGAAATAATCGATGGACCAATAGTCGCGAACTATTGGACGAATCATTCCGGGATATGACGGACAATTGGTGGATGGCGAACAGGAGCGAGATAAACGATTATCAGCAGTTTAAAAGTTTGTTCAAGTCCAAGTATTGGTCAGAGACCACCCAGAATTGAATAAGGGACAACATCTGCCATGGCCGATACAAAACCCAGTTTGGCAATACCATGACTGCATACTTCCTTGGGAGGTGTGCCTGGCCAAGCACCTGGAACCAGCCATACCAGAGGAATGCCTGGTGAATAAGCTTTCCTACCATTATGACGAAGAGGTCATAAGAGCTCGAAGAGGTAGTCAGATAAAGACCATACAGGCGATGACGGAGCTATTAGAAAATTATGAGAACGAAGAATATTACAGGCAGAGTAGAAGAAGAAATGAGCGGCCAGAAGTTCGAAATAATCCGTCATCGAACAATAATAATCAACAGATCAACAGTGGGTACCAAGGAAACAGGTATAATCCAAATTACCATAATCAGCACCCCACCAACGGTAATAATAACAACAATAACCACGGTAATACAAACCCGAACATTAACCGAAATAATAACGGATTCTCCGGTAATCGAAATAATTATTACCCGAATAATAATGTAAATAGCCAGAGAAACCCCAACCATACCAATAACACCGAGCGGTTTTACAATAACAATAGGCGTTACCCTAGTAATAATAATAACAACAACGACAGGTTCTCCCGACCCCGGGTAAATTTTATACGGGCAGAAGGAAACAGCCATCGCAGGTATAACCATCAACGGCGGAGCAGCGTCCACGAGTACGAAGATCGACGCAGAAGCCGAGAACGGGACAACTCCAGTTATAATCCGCCAAGGCGAAGTACCAGCCTAGATGACCCGGAGCGGCATACAAATAGGGAACAAACATACGAACAGAGAACTGAAAGGCTGGAACCCACTCAAGGTTTCCCCACTGACGCCTCTGTTGGTCCAATTAATAACCAGGATGAGGAGAATTTAAACGGGAGGAGGCAGTAATAAACAATAAGGACCTTTTGCTGCTTCTATCGCCTGGGTATATAAAAGAATTGCCAAGAACAAATCATCACAATAAAATTACTATCATTCGGTGTAACTATTTGAAAAACATTCGAAATGAACTACTGGAGGAGGATGACACTCGCCTCCCTATTATAAACAATGAAATAATTTATATTAATGCAGAAATCGAAGGAACATTCGCACAACTAATGATCGATACAGGTGCGAATGTATCTATAATTAACACAACAGAATTGGAGAGAATCCAAGGAAAATGTGGTAAGTTATTGCCGACCTTACCTATAAATAACATAGTATTAATCGGTGCCACTGGTCGCCAAAACAAGACAATAAGAAAACAAGTGTCATTGAATGTGATTAGTAAGGGTATAGCTATAAACATGGTCTTCCTAATTGCGGCAGGATTACCCTTCAACATATTAGTGGGATGTGATGTGCTATGTGATGTGAGAAGGAACTCGGCTATCATCGATTTACGATCGGAGAAGGTATCGCTGTTTACCGGAGATCTGACCTGGACGGCCGATTTAGTCGGTAGTGAGATAACGCTTCCCAGCAGTATCCACCAGCAAATACGTAGCATTAATTATACGAATACTAACACCATTTCTAACACCATAGTATACGAAAACACGGACGACGATTTATGGTCCCAAAAAATACAGGAGATAAGGGATTTCCGGAGCGGAATTAATAGAGAGAAATTGCCCATTACTCAAGCAAATCAGTTGATAAGGATTTATGAGAAGTACCGCTCAGTATTTTCAGACGAGCCAGGCAAGGTAAGAAATTATCAATGTACCCTTCAATTCCGAGATACAGTGGAGTTTAATAGAAAATCCTACCCTACTGCGCATTCACGAAAGGAGGCTGTGAGAGCGGAAATCAACCGAATGATTAATAGCGATATTATAGAACATAGCCAATCCCCATACACCAGCCCTATTGTCGCTATTCCCAAGAAAAACGGCCAAGTCCGGCTTTGCTTGGATGCACGGGAAATAAACAAAAAAATCATTAACGATAGAACATCGCCCGGTGAGATTGAGGAAATCCTGAAACGCTTCCATGGTACCCAATACTTCAGTACCTGGGATACGGTGTGCGGTTACTGGCAGGTAGAGTTACACCCACGGAGTCGCCAATATCTGGCTTTCATATTCGAGGGACGCAATTACCAATTCAAAAGATTGCCCTTCGGATTGGTAAACTCAGTTGCCATCTTTGTGACCTGCATGGACCAGATATTGGGACAGGAAGCACTTCAGTTTACCACAGTGTATGTCGATGACCTACTAATAACATCCGAAACGTGGGAGGAGCACTGCTACCGTGTGGAACATGTGCTTGAGAAGTTATCTGTCAGTAACGTCACGCTGAAGTTAGAAAAATCCAAGTTTATTGCCAGAGAAGTGCAATTTTTAGGATTTAACTTGGACGATCAAGGAATCTTACCGTCGGCAGAAAAGGTGGAAGCCATCCAGAAATTCCCGGCACCCAAAAACAGGAAGCAATTACAGTCGTTCCTGGGACTCTGTAATTACTATAGAAAGTTCCAGGAACAATATTCGGAATTAACCGCGAGGTTTCAACCTCAATTATCATCCAAAAACAAATGGGTATGGTGTAAAGAACAAGATGGGATTTTTCAACAAATTAAGGACAAATTTCTGGCAACTATAAGACTTCGCCACCCAAACTTTAAATTACCATTTTTCATGAATTGCGATGCCAGAAACATCAGTCTGGGAACGACACTGTATCAAGAAGACGAGAAGGGTCAACATCAAGTAATTAGCTTCGCGAGCAGGTCTTTGAACCAGTGCGAAAAGAATTACACGGTGACTGAAAAAGAATTACTGAGCGTGGTATTTGCTTGCGGTAAGTTCCGCACTAACATTTTGGGATACCCTGTTACCGTCCGAACAGACCATAAATCTATTTCGTTCTTGAGAAGCTGCAAACTGAACCATGGCAGGCTAACGAGGTGGATACTTGCCCTTCAAGAATACCATCTGAAATGGGAATACATCCCAGGTAAAAAGAATGTAGTAGCCGATGTGTTATCCCGGGTCAATGTGGAAGAACAAACTTTCGAAGGGGAGAAGGAAAGCGTGCTAAAAATATACCATCTTCTTAGCACCAGAGCCGATTTAACAACAATATTGACCAATATGAGCACCCACCAACAAGCGGACCCGAAATTGAGAAACCTCAAACTTCGACTAGAAGAGGGAGACGAAACCGTTGCTCAATATTACCAAATAAATAAACAAATATTGTTCGTTAAAACATCCTTGAAGGAAGAGGTCTGGAAGGTGGTTATTCCAACACAGATCGAAAGGGAATTGATAGTGAACTACCACATACGTTACGGGCATATGGGCGCCCTCAAGGTAATAAAAGCTCTGGAGGAGAGCTGCCATATAAAAAACATAAATAGGAATGTCCGAATGTATATAAAAAGTTGTAAAATCTGTCAGCTGGTAAAAACAAATAATGAGAAGAAGGAAGGTGTTATGATCCCAATCACTTCCCAAGCAAGATTGGAGAAGGTATTCCTAGACGTTTGCGGACCATTTCCCCGTAGTGGAGGTCGACACCAATATCGGTACCTAACCATCATAATGGACCACTTCACAAAGTATGTTAAGCTATACCCTACTAATCGAGCGACTACCCGGAAAATTCTGGGGATACTTACGGAACAGTATATCCCACACCTGAGGAAACCATCTCCGATCATTACTGATCATGGAACCAATTTAAGGGTGGAAAATGGCGAGATACATTATTGTCAATGGGCATTCGTACATACAAGACCTCGGTCTACCATCCGAGCAGTAATCCGGCAGAGCGGGTGTTACGAGAAGTGGGGAGGATCCTAAGAACTTATTGTCACCATCAACAAAAAAGGTGGCAAGACTATCTAGAAGCCACGGAGGAATTCCTCAACTTGGCCTACCATCCAACTATAGGGATAACCCCATACTCTGCTATGTACGAAAAACCACCCCCACGAGAGATCGCGGATATCCTCGAGTTCCCCAGTAACCATATGTACAGATTTGACAAAGCTAAATTCTAGAACAAAGTGGCAGAAGACCAGGTAAAACGGCAAAATAAGTATCAAAAGGCTAGTGGTAAATTAATAATATATGAAAAGGGAGAAAAAATTTTGTTAAAAAATCGTGAACTACCCAGCACACTGGAAGGAATAACGAAGAAGTTATTGCTGTTATACACCGGACCATATATCATATCCAATGTGAAAAATAATAATACTTATGAAATAAAGGAAATAGATTCAGAAAGGATAAAGGGTGTATATAACCAGGCTTCCATGAAAAAATATTATGAGTAATTGAATGTATAGAAGATTGAATTTTGTGTGCATAAAATTTAAAAAAATTCAAAAACATAGTAAGCACATCTTACAACCAAGTATTTAGGAAGACAATTTTGAAGTTAAAGAAAAAGAATTTATTTAATTGAATAAATTCAAAAAGAAAGTAAGAACAACTTACTACCTAATTTATGAAACGAATTTTGGATTAGTGAAAAAGAAAAAGAATTTGGAATAAAAATTTAAAAAAATTCTAAAACCAAGTAAGCACAACTTACTACCTAATATTTGAACCAACTTTTAGAAATGAACAAAAAGAAAAAGAATTTATATTTAAAAAATTCAAAAACATAGTAAGCACATCTTACAACCAAGTATTTAGGAAGACAATTTTGAAGTTAAACAAAAAAAAAATGTAAATAAAATATTTAAAAAATTCTGAAACCAAGTAAGCACAACTTACTACCGAATATTTAGGAAACGATTTATGAATGAAATAAAAAGAAAGGAATTTATTATAATGAATAAATTCAAAAAACAAGTAAGAACTACTTACTACCTAATTTTTGAACTACTATTGAATTAATAAACAAGAACAATGAAATTCAAAAATGAAGTAAGGACTACTTACTACCAAATATTTATGTAAAAACTTTATGGAAAATAAAAAGAAGAAAATGAATTTAGAATAAATATGTAACTTCTAAAAACAAGTAAGAACTACCTACTACCTTATATTTGAACAACTTTTGGATTAATAAAGAAGAAAAAGAATTTGGATAATATATTACAAAAATTTTAAACCGAAGTAAGTACCACTTACTACCCAAATATTTATGGAACTATTTGTGAAAAAACTAAAAGAAAAAGAATTTAGTAAAATACAAATAAGTTTAAAAAACCATGTAAGTACAACTTACTACCAAACATCAATGAAACTCAAATCATGGAATATAAAAGAAAGGAAAAGAATTTTGAAGAATAACCACAACATTCAAAAGGAAGAGGAATTTCACATTACCAACAATTATATATGGGACCAATTCTGAAAAACTTTCGAGAATAAAGAAATGGCAGTACAAGCCACTGATACAATTAAAATGAATAAACTTATTGTGAAGTAAAATTAATGAGACTTTTCTGTAAAATAAGCAGAGATAATAACCACATGGAATTAATAATTAAAGAGTGCATTTGGATAAAAGGCAAGAGCAGAATAAAATTTTGAAAAAGAAAGAAAAAACTATATATAAATAAATCCATAAGAAAAATATGATCATATAATAAATGTCAATTATAAGAAGGACAATTAAAAGAGTAATTGCAAGAACATAATACTAGTGGAACGATTCATAAGAATTAAGAAAAGAACAAAAATATAATACAAAATATATGCTACCAATGACCAGAAAGAGATTGTAATGACAGTCAAAATATGACAGAGAATTAAAAATAAATAAAAACTTTACACTGAATAACAAGTGATAATTATATTAAACCAGCTTCCAACCACAAGGAGAAATAAAATGCCAGCAGAGCTAACCATTGAGAAAAGTAACTGAGATAGAAATTAACTAAGATAGAAATATTAACAGATCTGAGCAAATACGAAGTGAAGTATCCAAAGATATTTAATTTTTTTTTGTAGTCATAAGGTGGACTATTCTTATGTAATTTTTATTAATAACTGTCTGTAGATAAGTCCAGCAGTATTATTATGTATTGATCAGAGATGATTTGCCTCTGTAATCAATAAATGACGTAGTATGGCCAGCAGAGAGTGTAGCCTACAGAGCCCCTCTGGACTGCCCCAGCTAACGTGTTAGGGAATTTTAGGGAATAAATATCCAAGGATAAAGAACCAAGTTAAGAAGAAAATGGAAAAATAAAAAATAAGGAACATCAGATGACTATTAATATCAAGAAGAATCCAGTTAATAATGAAATATAGATAAGCTCAAAAATAAAGAAGAAAAATTGTAGAAATGTGAAGGAAGTAAAGAAATATAATTTATAATGAAATATCATAAGCAATTATTTCAGACAAACTAAGTATGATCTGAACTAATCACTTCTGGAAGAGAGCAATCTGTAGCATGACAGATAATCCACATAAATAAATTACTCAATGATCATTAATAAAGCTCTAATATATGGAATATCCAGATGAGAATCAATTAAAAGGCACTATTAATTAATATACTCATAAGAAAAGTAAAAATAAAGAAAAAATCTGCAAATAATCTATATACTACAAATTTAAAAACCCAGAAAACTAAAAATGTGAATAACTCCATACCCAGGTGAGATAGAAGCAGGCAATTAAGATACCCCGACAAAGAAACCAGACCAGAAGAAACAAAAGTATACACAGCGAAATGGTACTGAAGAAAGAAGAAGGAAGAAATATAAAATGAACAAAAATACTGAAGAACGAAGAAGGAAGAAATATAGAATGACCAAAAATACTGAAGAATAAGAAACCTGAGAAGATACACTAGAAAAAAGGAAGTGAGACGACCAATACCAAATAGAAACCCCATAGGGAGAGAACCCAAAAACCCCAAAAATAAATTAATGTCCAAAGAGAAAGTATAACACCCCAAAAAACCATATCACAATGTAAAACTGACAAAAACCAAAAGTGTTAATAGTATTAAGTAACAGTGCACCCAAAAAAAGTTATTGTTTAGTTTATATGAACAAATCTTCACAGTCCCCCCATGGTTAAATATTTCATATTGTAAAGCTAGAAAAGGACTAGTAATATTGTTAATAAATAACCATGGACAAGTGTAAGTTATTGAATTATAACCGATAAACTTTGAAAAGGTACATGAGTTGCCGTACAAATGAATAAACTTTAAGTGTTTTTTGAACAGTATCTTATTTGATATGAAGTAATAATATTGCTAATGAAATGCTACTGAATTTATAAGAACATTCCATAGAATGAAATAATAAACAGATAGCTAGTGTTATACTTAGAGATGGGGAATAAATCCTTAAAATTGGGAAATACAGAGCAGACTGTCAATAATTAGTTTTAAGAAGGTGTTAACCATTATATGGAACACCATAATAATGGACCATTATGTTATGTTCCTGTTCCATATATTAACTAGACAAATAAGATTTATTAGTAAGCGATATTATTGTTATAAGATGTTATTTTGTTGTTAATTTAAATTAGGAATGCCATATCTAAAGGTAGATATCATTCCCCATGTTATAAAATGTTTTTAATTATGTTACTAGGTGTAATCAATTCACATAAAAGGTATTATTCAAGGTACCAGTTTTGATAGAGGTAGGTGTTATATTTTAATTGTACAATCAATAATCACTGTTATACCAGTCAAAGAACTAATTGTTAATAAAGTATATAAGGATAAAAGTCAGAGAAGGGTATAAACTAACTACATTAGTAAAAATTTTGCAATTAGCAACACATCAAATCTAGGCCATATAATGAATTTAAACTGCAGAATAATAAATAAATGTAGTCTTATAAGCCAGTTAAACTGACAATATTTATGCAAGATAAACCCAACATATAGTATACCATGTAAATAAGACTTTCTAAAGATATGGTCAGTAGATAAGTAAAATTACTTATTTATCTAATAAAATTACCAATAAAAATGGCATGGACTAACTGACATTATCAGAGGAGGAGTCATAGACAAATGAATTGTATTTAAAAACAATCATTAATAAACTAAATTGCAAGAAATTAAGTAAGAATAGACAATTATATCAATTTCAGATTTAATAGAATAATAATTATATTAGGGAAAATGGCTATTATTTGCTTAGACTACAGGAAATATAAATTTAGGCCTACCTTCCAAAAATGTAATAAATATAATTTTCTAATGAAACTTTGTAACACTATATTAATTACTAGCAAAATAAGCAGAATAGAATAATGAAACCGAATATGTATTTAGTATTTCGTACAGTTAATTAACAACGAAATTATTTTCTGAGTATAATGTATTAAAATAAAATGTATCGGAAGCTAAGATAATTTGAAACAATGTATAAGATATATTAAATGGGCTAAGATTTTCAGGAGACGAAGGAAATGAGAACAGTTCATTATTATACGTTGACGAGTAAACTTAACGTGATTATTTGCTAGAAGTAACCTGTAATGGCGATTAACGTTATAAACCGAGTTCGGTGAAAATTTGTATAAAACTTATTTTGAGCTATTTTTTTTATTGTGAACCGGTGAAGTTAAAATATGAACAGTGTAACACCAATAAACTGAACCACATAAGACTAATTAATCGAAATAACACCAATATCACACAGTTTACTGACGAAAAATTAAGGTTAAAACCGACACACAGACCCAATGAGATATATCCAATAACAACATTTCACACCAAGTGAACTATTCCACCATACACCAGTGACACTCAAATACATCCAGGACAATCATATACAATTGCTGAGACCATTTACACGGAAAAAAGACATCTTTATTTAAATAAAACTTTCATCCAAGTTATACGTTAACTACGCATGCGCCAGTCGGCCATTTTGTGAATCGTCGTCATCTACTCCCGTCAGCTGTAGAGAACGACTGTCTGATGCTGCTTTTGGTTTGAATAAATCTCATATGTAAACTTTTATTATTTCTAATTATATCATTGTATTGTTTAATATTAAGGCATTTTATAATTGTAAGTGTTATACTTTCCTGCCCATAACCTTCTCTGGCTATATCTTAAATAACCGTTTAAAGAACCATATTTTTATAATACTAATGTAAACTTTTTATATCGACCGGCCCTGAGTGAGTCGATACTACTTTGTAACATCGATTCTAATCGAACAAATTAATTATTTTATTAATAAACTTCTGTTTTTGTAATTTGGATTTGGTTTTTCTTTAAAAAAGTTTAACAAATAAATTATTTAAGCATACCAACTAACCGAAAGGCGGTATATACGAAACCACGAACGCTTCAAGAAGAAGAAGAAGAAGAAGAAGAAGGGAGCCGTCTTTCGCCTAGATTTGGAGTTAACCAGATTGTCCTTTAACAAATTTACTGAAAGTGACACTATTACAAAAATAAACAGAATACCACTTCATTTCTAATTACAAACAATAAACACGATTAGTTCCTAAATATTAGGATTAAAATTTGCATAAAAAGTATTTTTTTCAGAATATTTTTTTTTTGTGAAATAAAAATTAAATTTTTTATTTAAAATTGTTACAACAGCATTCAAACAGATTATTTTGTAACCACAAGTATTGTTACAAGGTGTAAACTGACATTAGAGCCTATATATCATTTGGTAGTTGTAAAACGTGTAAATTTCAGTTGCAGTCACACCACGCGTGTATCAGTTCAGTTTGATAAGAGTCAGAAGATTAATTTCAGCTATTGTTCCTTATCGTCTAATTTAATTATTCTCATGACGCGTTCGCTGAGCCGTAAATGAAATATTGGTGAGAGAGGGCTTGGGGCCGGCCCACCTGAGCGTGAAGTCGAAATTTGCCCACTCCTCTATTCTACTTGTACTTTATTCGAAATGATAAAGTTGAATTTTCCCACAAATAATGAGAACGATAAACTGTTCTCATTAATTAATATATAAAGTTCTGAGATGAGGGTCTGTTTTCAGATATGTTTTAATAAATCTATTAGATGAAAATGAGTTGACTGTACAAGAGTTGCTACATTAACAGAAATAATTCTGAGAGTGCTTTCACTTCAGGGGACTTACTGGAACACCATCAGTAGAAGACATTAAAGTAGCCGACACAGCAAAACGAAGAGACTAGCCGTTCGGTCACTTTAAAACTCAACCGCTTTAAATTAATACTGATAACGGAGTAGGACTCGTATCGGCGCAAGAACAGGTTTTTATAACAGGCAGGCTGGTTGAACACTACTTTATGTACACTGCGCAACAAATATGAGATACTGGAAATTCCGAACCGGTTATCTTTAGGACAAATGTCTTAGTACTAAGCGATCAAGTGTCTCAGCTTTATTAATACCAGTGGCGAAGCTAATGTGTAAGTACTGGGTAGGCTGATAAAATATAAATGTGCTTCCTTACCTTATATTTTTTTATACAATAGGTCCACACGTCGATTCTTCTTTGTTGCGAAAATATCAATTACACGTTCCTTGAAACTCTGACCCATAGAAATTTCTTTAACTAAACTTTTTTCAATGGCGATTGTACTGAGTGAACTTAATCGTTCATTTGTCATTGAATTTCGGAGGCAATTTTTTATCCTTTTTAATGTGCTTGTACTTCTTTCAGAGGAAGCTGTAGTAACAGGAAATGTCAAGACCAACTTGATAAGTCGTGTCACTTCTTTATAGGTGGTTTGAAGACCATTGCTAGTTATGAATTTCAGAAGGTCTACAGGGGGTAAATGTTTTTCTTCATCTACATAAATATTCTTTAATTCATTTTCCAATCCTTCTTTTTTGAAAAATGGATACGTGGACAGAAGGTTGTTTAATTTCGTTGCAGGAAAATCTAGTTTATATCCCCCAAAGCTATTTTGATCCAACAATTCGACAAATCTGATCTGTTCAATAACGCGTTTCCATTTGTACAGGCAGTGTGTCCAAAATTTCGTAGGTTAAAAGTTTGAAGGACCCGAATTCTTGTTCACTTATACTTAAATCGTTTCAAATCTTTTTAGAGTTTTCAACACATGATTTCACAGTATCTTCTGATCTCATATTCTTTATTACTCCGATGGTCTTCTGGATTTCAGTATTACACATATTTATGTCTGATGTTACTTAGTTTTGAAGGAGTGCAAAAAGGTGGTCTATATATACAAAAATTTGCTTGTAAAGACAAAGCAGGTAAGTGAATTGTGTTTTGTTCAAGATATTAAGCAGGCCAGAAGCACAGTTGAATGACTCTGCATCCCATTCTTCAATGGTATCTGTAATTGTGTGGAAAACATCTTTCAGCTTATTGTATTTTGCATAAATTGTATGCACTGCTCGGGAATTGAAATTCC
This sequence comes from Magicicada septendecula, assembly GCA_034769895.1. NCBI lineage: Eukaryota > Metazoa > Arthropoda > Insecta > Hemiptera > Cicadidae > Magicicada > Magicicada septendecula. The sequence continues at coordinate 345,941,634 of CM068369.1, read as the reverse complement.
AGCGGGTGGTACATGTTTGTGGTAATCTAAATCCTTTATTTTCTAACAGCTGTGTTCTTTTTGAGGATTTACTGAAAAATGTATGGAAAGCTGCAAGATTATAAACGAAAAGTCTAACTTGTTTGATTGATTTTGAACAATATAGTAACACGAGATTCAATTTATGAGCGTAACAATGTAAAAATGTAGCTCGTGGACAGATCTGTTTCACAAACTGTTGGACGCCTCCTCGATCTCCTGCCATTACAGAGGCCCCATCATAGGTTTGACTAACTATTTTGTCAGTAATTTCCCGAGCATTAAGTTCATGGATAATAACTTCTGATAACCCTACAGCTGTTTTGTCTTTTGAAACATCATAGAAACCAATAAACCTTTCTTTAGGCCCATCTTGCGTACAGAATCTAAGAATGATGCTCATTTGAGTTTTACAAGAAACGTCAAGGGTTTCGTCTGCTTGCACACTAACAAACTCGCAGGAATGTCATTCTTCTTTAATGCGTTCATTAATTACGTCAGTTACTGATTCAATCAGCTCATTTTGAATTGTACTTGATGTAGCCTACCTTTAATATTGGAAGTGCACTGCAAATGATCACGTGAAAACTGTTCTTGTCTGGAGAGAAGTTCCAATAATTCAAGATAATTACCTTTGCTGTCGGAACTTTCATCTTCAAAATGGTCTCTAAAAGCAAGCTCTTGTTTACCTAAGAAGCACACAACATCGCTAAGTCTCTAAATTACAAATCTAATTTGCTTCACAATTTCATTGTTTCATGGCTTGAAGCTTAGCGCCTTCAGAAATGGAATGTTCAATTCTTCCACGACCTAACAATAAAAATGTCTCTTCATTCTGAAGATGCCTTCTTGAACATTGATGTTTTTTGGCCTTTCTGTCAAAATTTTTTGTTACACAGACACCATAAGAAGCTGATGACCATTTCCCCCCCCCCCCACTCAGAATACAGGTATAACAGTATAATTTATTTTTCTCAGAGCACCCATTTCGGCAAGGATATTTCTTGTACCAAGAGAATTGAAACTTTCTATTTTGTCTGCTATCCTCTATTTTAATATCTAAATGTGGTGTCAATCTCCTATCTTTGTAGGCACACTTTGTTTCATAACTCCAACTTGAAAACGGTTTCAGGTTTAATTCACTAAATAATGACGTTAATCTTCTCTCAGTATCACCCATTGTACACAAAAATATCTAACACTAACACACAAGTAAAAACATAAAACGAACACTAACGAACGTAAATTAATTAAATTAAACGTAAATGAATTGGTAGAGTGCATAATTAATTGCACTAAGTACGGAAGATATACGCCTACCCGTTCACGCTCACTGCCCGAGACGGAGACTAGCCTCTTGGCCCGCAACGCAACAACTTTCTCCCCCTCCCGCACACGCACGCGCGCGCGCGCGCACACACACACACACACACATAACGTCCGTCGCACCGTCATAAATGGTGGTGGTGAGAGAGAGGCTTTGCCAGAAAGCCTCACATAGCCTGGCGGCAGTTCCATTCGTACCGCGCTCTTAGAGCGCGTTTTGTAAACCAATTATGAACTTATAAAATACGATAATCCTGAAACGTCAACTTTTCATGTATTCATTTTTTCGTTTATTTTATGGGTAGGCTAAGCCTCAAAAGCCTCTCAATAGCTTCGCCACTGATTAATACTAACCTGTAGTAGAAAGTATTCCATGAAGAATATTACATTTGGTTTTGGCAAGATTTGATGTACACTGTACATCTGCACTATGAAACTCATAATTCAAGGAAAGAAGTATGATAAAAGAAGAAGAGCGTGTGCTAAGGCAATGAGAGTAAACGCTTCACGTCCAGAACAGGCGAATGAAGCGTTGCAAGATGTAGAACAGTCCTGTTATCTGGGCAGCATTGTTGATAAATAGGTGGAGGAGCAGATGCCGATGTGACTACAAGAATAAGAAAGGCCAAAACGAATTTCATGCACACAAAAAATGTGGAATTCACGGATTTCTCTGTGTAATAACAAGCCATATAATTTTTAACTGCAACACACTTTGTGTGTTATTGTATGGAGCAGAAATTTCGAAGGGTACAGGAAATATGCAACGTAAATTGTAAATCATCATTATCATCTACAAGGATTAAACCAAGGATGGTTTGTTCAGGCCCCAAACAGTCAAAGAATCTAGAGGTGGTCACTCCAGCGCTACCACGGACGTCACACACCTCTTCGTCCCTTCGGCTTATAGTGCCATAGTTGTTTGAGGATGCGGCAGTCATCCATTCGGCAAAGATATTCCCACCAATTCAGCCGATACTGGGAAATCCTGTCGAGTATACTCATAATATTCAGTTCATTACCTATGTCTGTGTTTCTTATATGATCATGGAGAGTATACCCTGCTACGTGCCTGAGAAATCTCATTTCAGCCGCTTGGATACGACTGGCCTGGCCTTTCGTAAAGTCCAATTCTCAGACCCATAAAGAAGTGTGGGAAGGGCCATCTTGTAGAATTTTAGACGTGTTTCTTTACATGCTGACTTAAGAGTTCGCATGATGGTCCTACACATAAGGCTGAACTTATGCAAGATATTCTCAACGTTGTAAACGTTTTACATGTACACTACATTTCCATTTACATTCACAACGTATAAACTGTAAATGTTTTAGTAAAAATTTTAAAAGTCTGATAGTCAAAAGGATTATCAATGAAGAACCGTGTACAAGAATAAATCACGAGCTAGTCCGTAAAATAAATAGAAGAAGGAAATGGAGATGCATTGGCCGTACGCTCCGAAAGCCTCAAAAAGACATGACAAGACAAGCGCTTCACTGGATCCAGCTGAAAAATCAAAGAGAGAAAGACCAATGCAGACATGGAGAATGAACGTCATCATAATCTTCTTCGCCAAGGATTAAACCAAAAATGGTCGGCTCCCGTCTCAAGCAGATAGACTAGAGCTGGTCACTCCGACGCTTCTTCGGACGCCCCACACCTCTCCGTCCTTTCGGCTTACAAATTCATAGTTTGTTTGGGGAAGGGGTTGAGGGTGGCGCATCCGCATCCATTCAGTTAAGATGTTCCAAGCATTTTAGCCGATATTGGGTAATCCTATCGAGTATACTTATACTATTCAGATCCTGCCATACACCGACATTTCTTCTGCGACCTTGAAGATTATATACTGCCACGTGCCTAAGAAATGTCATTTCGGCCGCCTGCAATGTCATTTCTTCTTCTTCAGCAGCGCAACAACCCATTACTGAGTCAAGGCCTCCTTTAACAGCCTCCACCAGTTGTCCCGGCCAAGTGCAGCTGCTCTCCAGTTCCTGGTCCCAACTGGCGAAAGAAACTGACAGGTTTCTGCAGATAAAAGTTTTACAGATGGGCTGTGTGAATTCTCTGATCCAACCCCCAACCTGGAGGACCAGGAACTTTGATTTCGGGGTGCTCTTCCCCTAAAGAATTGCTTTCACCTCAGCTGACGAGCTCTCTCTGCCCGGTTGCAGTAGGCTAACTGACTAAGCCCATGTGTGCAGCCGTTGGGCTACTATAGCCTCCTCTGCCTCCACACTAAATGCACGCCCTGCTGATGATGTGCACCATCCTGCCCGGCCAGGACTCAGGACACCCCCAGGCTGTCCTGACAGAACCCCCATCTCTCGTTTGCTTACCGATCCACTCCGCCGAAGGGTTTGGTACCACAACCTTGGAGTGGATTGCTCGGCGTAACAGGGCCCACCGACGTGTAGGTAAGAGTTGAGTTGAGGTGGAGAGGCTGGTGCATTTCTCTTCTATGAAAGCATCACACCCCCTTTGGCCTGAATACGACTGGCTTGGTATTTCTTTAAAGTTAAAATCTCAGACCCCCAGAGAAGTGTGGGAAGGGCGAACACCTTGTAGAACTTTAGGCGTGTTTCTTTACTCGTTCATTTTACCGTTCTTCTGATGGTCCCACACATATAGTTGAACATCCCATCTTTGACACATTACATAAGAAACATTACCTTGACACAAGACACATTGCAGTCCAGGTATTCAAAATTACTGACCACGAAGGAACGTCTTGGTGGAATTAAAGCAAAGTGGAAGGACATGGCAGGAGATAAAGACTGGGGGAAAATCGAATTACATGAAACTGTGTCGTGGAAGCCCTGTGCTCAAGTGGAAACGACGGGGATCAAGTAAGGTAGAAAGTTAGTTGGTAAGTGTAACTTACACTTACATAAAATTATAAATTCATGCAGCCTGGTTTTGTTAAGAGTATCAGAGTACATTGCTTTCAATACGATGGGCTTTTGCCGTCACTATGTTGTTTCATCAAGCACCTTTTCGGTTGCTGACTATCTAACGATCTTTTATTTATGCGTATTCTGGAGTAAGTCTCATGTCAGTACTTTTACTTTCACGAAAGTTATTTCATGTAATATGTTTTTTATAATTATCCCGTAACATAGTTACATATACCCGCAGACACGCACTTGCCATATGCCTACGCATATTTTCGCACTACTTCACAACAGTGACTGGTTTTTTTTTTTTTTTTTTTTTTTTTTTACTGTCAAAATTTAACTTAAACCGACAAATACGTATCTTGCTGTCTATCATACAATGTCCGAACCTGCAGTCTTTACTTAAACAAATTTTCATTGCAACATGCTATCATACGCTATACGCTTAAAGTTAACTTACTATTTCATCTGCAAATTCCACCTATTGCAACACACACACACACACACACACACACACACACACACACACACACACACACACACACACACACACACACACACACACACACACACACACACACACACACACACACACACACACACACACACACACACACACACACACACACACACACACACACACACACACACACACGCACGCACGCACGCACGCACGCACACGCACACGCACACGCACACGCACACAGATATATATATATTACAACGGTACTACTATTTGCAAATATAAATTTTTTTGTGTTTGAGGAGCCCCAAGTTAACGGGCAACAAAATCATATAACAACACAATTATATACGCAGGTTGTATAACGATACCAGGTGTAATTATAATAAGAGTATTAGATTCATGAGTATTTAAAAATTCATATTTATTGTTTACTCAATCTTATAAATAATAGACATCGTTAATGATCTTCGGTCACGATATCACTCATTGTTAAATGTTTATCTCTTATATTATATGGTGTTACACACATTTAAAACCCTCATACATCTAGACATGTTAATAATCTTAATCTAGACATGTTAATAATTTGATTTACTAAAACAATAAAATTAAAATGTAATTTGAATTGAATTCTTTTAATTCAGATCTGACCTCAACTCGCTCAGTCTATACCAATGTTTAAAATTAAATTTAAATTTATATTAATTACTTTTAGACTGGCATTTGTTTTATATTCAAATTTAAATTATTCTTTTCTATAATGCAAATATCAAATCAATTTAACTATTTAATTTGATAAACAAAATCTACTCTCTCAACTTTAAATTCTTTTTTTTATTTCTTTATATGCGATCGCTCATTCTTACGACTAAACATTTATCTACATTTCTAAAATATTATTTCTACTTATAATTTTTTCCTTGTTTTAATTTATTGTCTTTTGATGTAGTCTTTATGAGCTCTTTTTTAAAATTATTTATAAATGCATTATGCACGTCACCTCGAGTTTTGATGATCTTACGACTTATTGACGGGGTCCAGCGTTGTCCAGAGTTGGTTTTCCATTCCTCCTGTCCTGGCGTGGTCCTGGATATGTCTAGAGTCCAGTGTCGTTCTCCAGCAGTGTGTGGTCCGTCTCAGAGAATTGCTATCTGCTGCAAGGTGGATCTTAAACGTCGGTTAGGCGTCCAAAAAACATCGTCTAACATCCAGCATCCCTCGTCGCTCTGGTAGCTTCTCCGTAGATACTATTTGTAGACTTAAACGGTCCCGGTACTTTACGCTTTCCGAAATATTGTCAACCTAATTGTTGAACGTCTTATTAGTTCGTTAATGAGACATGAAAAAAAATAAAACTGTTCTGCCGACGGACAGCATGTCCGACTGCAACTGTGTCTTGAAATGAAGAGAAGGGTTTTCGGTCGAACCCTTAATTTATACCCTCTCGAGATTCCGCGCCAGTTGGCTCCGAAATTGTCCTGTCGATACCTGCATATCACATGATAGCCCCCACTCCCGAACCTTTTCATATATTTGCAATTATTAGCAAATAGCAATGTTTTGCACGGAATCGAGATAGCACAAATCATAGCTAATTTGATTAAGCACTCACTGTATTAATTTGAGCGTCTTAGGGAAATTTGCGTATTTTTTTGGCACGTTTATTTCGCACTGTCTTCGCGTCGTGTGTCCTATTAACGTCATTTTTTCACTGGGGATAACTATAAAATTCGCACACACTTTGGTGCCTTTTATTTGTTTATAAACTAATTAGTTTTTGTACAGTGGAATTAAATAATTATATAATTAATTACTTAGGGAGGGTAGCTGAGATTCTTGTCTGTACATGCATCACTAACACACACAAGATACACGCGTAACACACATACAATTGAGCAGGCGTTCCTTGCCTATCGGAACATGTTAATACACTCACTGTATTAATTTGAGCGTCTTAGGGAAATTTGCGTATTTTTTTGGCACGTTTATTTCGCACTGTCTTCGCGTCGTGTGTCCTATTAACGTCATTTTTTCACTGGGGATAACTATAAAATTCGCACACACTTTGATGCCTTTTGTTTGTTTATAAACTAATTAGTTTTTTTACAGTGGAATTAAATAATTATTTTATTAATTACTTGGGGAGGGTAGCTGAGATTCTTGTCTGTACATGCATCACTAACACACACAAGATACACGCGTAACACACATACAATTGAGCAGGCGTTCCTTGCCTGTCGGAACAGGTTAATTTCTCCCCTAATATAACAATGAAATATTTTTACAATCTCAGACCTGTCCATTTACCCTTAACTTATAATAATTCTACAAATTTTATATTTATTCAAATCAATGCCTAATACAGCATATGGCTGTGTCGTTGCAATATAGTACGTAGACGTGGAAAGGTAAATACGCATCTCTGTTTGTTGCACAAGAATCCAAGTGATTGATAATATGTGACGCATGTCGAAAAACTGAGGTATCTCGTCGTAGTGTGGGCGAAACGTTTGGTTTCAATATAAATAAAACGGTTTGTGTTAAATCGTAAAACAGTGTCGTTATAATCATGCATGCATGAACGAAGTATTTAATGTCAAGTATGAAAATTGATTCTCTTTTATCCTGGTCTTATACTCTGCCGGGAACACAGTTCGTTTTCTGTTTTTGGTTAGTTACGTTGTCAATACTTTTATTTGCAGTCTTTTGCTAAAAGTTTTTAAATGTCAAAATTAGGTATAATAACAGTCGTTATGATGTTGAAATGTCTTTCCAGTTGTAAGTTTTGCTTACTTGAACTTTTACAAATAAATAACACATAGGTTTATCTCAAATAAGGTGCGTTTTTCCGCCTAACCTTGTAACATTTTGAGTGAACACTATGATCACTATGATAAGGCGCACTTTGCATTGAACCGTGTTCTCTAATCGAATCCGTGACTGCCGCAGTACAAGAAGCATCAGATATCAAGCGAGCGCATCGTGTCTAACTGCCATCTATATTGAATTTCACTTCAGTAATCGAAGAAAAGTATAAATAACAAGACGCAGGTTGTAACTTTTTTGCAAGGCTTTATTCACGACACGATGAATAATGATGATACCGAGGTATCGATTCCGTGAGTTATCGCTAACCAACTTTACCTTCTTAACTCGCATCTCTTGTGGATCTTCACTGAAACGGAACTAATGAATATGATATGTATTATACTGTTTTACTAAATGTAGAATACTGTATCATTATCGATTAAAAAAAAAGGGAAATTGTTTGGGACGCAGTGACTAAGAAAATAAATAAAATGCAGTCAACATATTTAACCGATAACCATCGGAATATTTTTAACTTCGCAATAAAAAGATTATTTAGTTATTAAACAATTATTACTTTTTTTAGCAAAATATGTTGTGTAGACTTTTAATGTAATTTAGCGTATACAAGTAAAGAAGTGTTTTTAATAATTTCGTTAAGGTAATAAGAACTTTCATAAGTTGAAGGTACACTTGTCTCAAATATGTTAAACCTGATCTTTATGAACTCCAAGTACATCGTGATTACATGGTATGCCTACAAAATTAATGAGACTTATTATATAAAATTAATGCCACACATGTTACTTATCAAAACGTTTTATAATCTTCAAAGTATTTTCCTTGGAAGCTACGCAATTAGGGAGATGGTGACACCACTTGTTGAAACAGTGCTGAAACTTTCAAACTGTCAATGCGTTTTACTGGTCCTTCACATTTTTATTTTATCCTCACTATCAGGGTGGCTTATGATTCCCAGAGTTAACTAAATTCAGGCCATTTAGGGGGGACAGGAAGCCACAGAAAATGTGATGTGACATTCAGCGTTATCATGATAAAGTATTCAGAAGGCAGCAATCTCTGACCGGGCCCATATCATGTACCAAAATTAATGAATATTCTGGTAATTTAAATTTAGTTCATAACCATTGATTGTTAGCATCAATCGACGGCCAAGTGATGAGATCTCTAACTTTGATACATTTGCGTATGAAATGTGTTAAAGTGAGAGATACGTACATACTTCATCTGATGGCTTCATTTTGTAAGCGTATTTAAATTTTTTTAAGTAAACTTTGGGTACAAGACACTTTGCGTCAGGTTAGATACATGTTTGACCTCATAAATCAGCTTCATATTATTTAACTCCATTTTTTGTGACGTGAGACAAAGAGGCGCTCTTAAAGCAAGCTGTGAAATCTGATAAGATTAAGAAGCAGAAAACCTTTATTATTGTGAAAAAACGTTTGTGTGTGTGTGTGTGTGTGTGCGCGCGCGCGCTTATGTGATATTTAATTTTTGATTTTTCCTCACTGTTGTCACTTTGTGGGGAAAGAATTCGGATTCGGTTTTGAATACTTTTTAGCAGCTCTTGTAGTTTCCCCCTTGTATTCTCCCACGATCGTCGTCATCATCGTCAACATCATGACGACGAGCGAGGTGAAGTTGTAGTCACATGAATACAAGCGGCAGCGATACACTACTTCTTCGCACTCTTCCTCCTCGATCAGAAGTTGGCATGCTTTATTGCCTCCTAAATGCCCGCTAATTTCTGCATTTCATTCGTTCATTGCACTGTCGAAATATTTTTCGTTTAGGCTACTTTAGTATGTGTGGCTGGGAATCGTGTAGCGCTGGAAGGAAGTATGAGAGGTTAAAGGATTTTTTGGGTAGTGCTATAGAAGTACAAAGGAAACGGACAGTGAAGAATCCTGATGTATTTAGAAGGCAACATGAAAAATATTTAGAAGGATTGAGAAGTAACATATCCGAAATAAACATTGATGTTTGGGTCGCATAAATAAGTTCAGTAGTTACATGCCTGTTGACTGCGGTATTACAGGTAATGCTTGATAATAGACGAAATTACAGGGAATTATAAAAAAAGACGTTTTTATATCTACTGCAAGACAAAGAAGTTTGATACGATACAAATATTTTGAACACAAAAAGAAACTGTCTTAAAATGCCTCACTAACAGGCTGTCTCACTAACGTTTGTTTTAATACTACAAGAAGGAGGCCACCAGGTTCTCATGAAGTGTTTAGTTGAGCAGCGAAGTCACAACGATAATATACAAGACTTAAGACGAGACAGTGAACACGGCAACGGTGTACATAATTAAACAGCATTAACGACGTCCCTATAGTAAGTGGAATAAATACAATTGATAATTACTTAGTGTTCCTGACATTTATGTACAAATAGTTAGTTAATGTGGAGCGTTAACGTGTCTGTGTAGTGGTAACTGGAGCACAGTAGCACATACTTCGCAGTCACTATAGTCTGTGCAAACCTTAAAAACAACACTGTGCTTATGGAGTAGTGTTGACAAACATAACGGCATTATTGTATTGTGGTGGAGACACTGCGAGAGACTTTCGAGACTCACAGACCCCCTCTCTTCCACACACACACACACACACACACACACACACACACACACACACACACACACACACACACACACACACACACACACACACACACACACACACACACACACACACACAGAGGCGGTATTTGTCCATGAGTTATACGCACGCCCGTGTCTGATTATTTAAAAATGAAACAGACATCTCTTTTATTTTTATATCGCTGAAAAAGTTACCGTCACCTTATCATAGTGATCATAGTGTTCACTCAAAATGTTACAAGGTTAGGCGGAAAAACGCACCTTATTTGAGATAAACCTATGTGTTATTTATTTGTAAAAGTTCAAGTAAGCAAAACTTACAACTGGAAAGACATTTCAACATCATAACGACTGTTATTATACCTAATTTTGACATTTAAAAACTTTTAGCAAAAGACTGCAAATAAAAGTATTGACAACGTAACTAACTGTCGCGAGATTACTACTCTCACCCCTAACTATTTTCGCCCACTTGCTATGGAGCGGTCAAACAGTAAGCTGTGTACTGCCGATATGTGCAACGTTAAAAATAGTTTATTACAAAATGTAATTAATCCGTCAGTTAAGACACTGACGCATTCTTTTTACTATTAAACAATGTGCTGCGTTAATGTAGTTGAAGCGCGACTCATATAAATATGGTGTAAACGAGTGAGAATGAATAACTAAAATTTAGCGCCGGTGACATCTCTTCAAAAATCTTAAAATATAATACTTATGTAATTAAAACTGTGGTAATCCCATGAAGTGAAGTGCTACAATCAAACTATCATGTGAAGTGGATACAGGTGAATGAAACTTTGTGTTAATCATTCAGATCAACGAGCTATTACTATCAGTTAGGCAAGAGCTGAGAACCAGGAGACACCATGATCTAAAAGACTTCAGGACTACACCATTCCCGGATACGAAGATAATGAGAGACACCTGACCTACTTCAAACATGCTGCAACCGAGGACCTACGACTGGAATAACGCAGAGCTGGAAGACATCCAAAAAGGTGACACGGAGGCAAGCCTTCCGTGCTTATGAAATACTAAATATTATATTCAACAAAAGACAATTAATTTAACCACATTAAGACGTTTTAAGTAATTGTATAACAGTAATTGTATACTCATAACTTGTATACTTATCCCTAGTAAAAGAGTTATAGCTCTAAACTGTAAAGCCTTATTGTTTAAAAGATTAATAAAGACCATTCTTCAAATGGCAAAATTTTGAAAGCTTTATATGGCGAGGTAACCATTCTTAACGTATTAGAGGAAATCCCGGATCCGGAGAATTAATAAAATTCATGTACATCTTATTTTAAGGGGCCTTGTAAAGAATAAAATATAATCATCATGTAAACTGTAAGCTATTGAAGCATATGTGTCGAGAATTTTAAGTAGAGAAAATAATACAATATGTAATAAAGAGATGTCATCAGGAGTACATACTATACTGAGTGCATAAATCAACAGTCTCCCCTTCCCTGAATCCTTGTATATTTATTGTTTGTTGTTCTGATTAATTTTCAGCTCGTCACAAGTAAGGCAGCCTGAATAATTGGCAGAACCAATTATTGCGGGTTCCCTAAGTTATAACACAGGAGAAGATGTTATAAAATCCTCTAAAATATCATGCAAATTTATAGTGTAGTGATTCAAACCATCATCCTCTTATATTATCTTCTGCAAGTATCGTTTTGGATAATTGTGTTTGGATGTTTAAACACATTTAACTTACAAGTATGAAGAGTCCACAAAGTTTTGTAGAACAATATACAGAAGGCAATAAGGAACAATGTGAGTGCCCTGTAACAGTTCCCGCGGTGGCACCGTAATGTTATCAGTTACATAACACCTGTACTGCAATTATTGCAGTGTTTCCTTGTACTTTGTTGATTCAAACTGCGGTGTGTGTAGTTAACATACATTCTCCTTCCATTCTTTCTTCTTTTTTTTTATTTCCTTCTCCTTTTTCACGTCCTTTTTATTGTTCTTCTTACATCTTCCAAGGAGCACACCTTCAATCTTGTCGGCCAAGTCCAGCGTTCCGTCTTCCTAATTAGATCGTAGCTAACGTCACCCGAAGCCGGTAACCATGTTATACTGATGGCCACGTGCTCCTCACGTTTGTTGATGCAACGAATTCTGGTCATCTCAGTGGCTTCTGTATACAGATGAAGGACGTAAATTATGCGTCGTATTCATGACTTCGGTCTCGTCAACAACACGAAATGGTCCTGGTGTGCCAACGCACGCTCCGCTACTACAGTCTTCCCCAGCTGGCACAGACGTTAGTGTCGCTGTACACAGAGGCGAGAGGATATCTGTTATCTTCACCGATCTCAGATATTCCTGGATCTTCCGCATTGGAAGGTCATTTATCTTTTCTTTTCCTTCGTCCGACACCGGCTGAGAAACAGTTGGTTGGTTGTTTATTGCTGCTATTTCAATCAATGAATGGTATTTATGGTTTTAAATTTGAATTTCAAGAACTTCTAAATCGATTTATCGAAAGCTGCACGGCCGGTGTCAATAAATTCAAAATTATTTCTAAAAACCGGGCTGTTAGGCAGTGGTGGTTGCCATGACGCTACATCTTGTCGGCAACGTTTCGATTCCCCCCCTCGGGGATCTTCCTCAGGCCGCCAAAAAGCGACAGAGCGTACGAAAACAATAACGTCTGTGCCGACAAGATGTCGTTTGACAGCAACAGACCACAGCCTAATAGCCCGGTTTTTGGAAATAATTTTCAATATACTTTTATTGAAATATAAATAGATCTTGTTAATAAAGGGGAAAGGAATATAATACGAGAATAAATAGAAATATAACAATGATCAAGGCTAGCCATCAAAATATCGGCTCTATAAAATACGTTCCTATGGAAGTATCAAATACCACAAATATTGTTTGCAAATCCTGTTACACAAATAGGGTTAAAATTTTATTACGTTATTTGAAGTTTGTAATTTCCTAGAACAGACAAAGTGAATTTATTCTGTGAACAAAGAGGTAACATTCAACTCCGAGGCTGTTTAATATTTCACAAACTAAAAGTTTAAGAATTTATGTTTCACAGAGTTTGTTGTTGTGCGTACTAGTAAATCACTGTTGAACTTAAATTATTTAAACAATTTTATAAATTCTTGGTTACTTTGTTGTTGCGCAACAACATATTAAATATGTTGTGTGCGTGTTTATAACTTTGACGACCGTAGATCCGACACCCTTTAGTTAACTTACAGTTACATACTAGATGTTTGTTTCTTTGTATTTTCCGGTGTACTTTTTCTTTTCTTTTGTGTGCTCTCGTTCTGAACGCCGTGGCTAAAGCTTCGGTACCCGTAAGGAGATTGCGATCGTCTGCCATTAATTTCTTCTCTCAGCGATCTTCGTCATCTCAGGTATTGAAGTGGTTTCTGAGATAAATAATGTTGATGAGACTCTGGTCTTCATTCTCCAATAAACTTGTCTAGAATGGCTCCATTTTCAATTTTCATTTACTTCATGTCTCTTCAAACGATGTTCCCTTAATCACGTTAGCTTACGCACTTTACTGAACAGTTAGCAATAGACTACAATTGCCGTTTACTGGAATTCACTAGTATCGAAACATATTTGAAACACTATTTTGACCACTTAACATTATTTTCTTCTTTAAGAACTCGAAACAGTTGTATTCACTTTCTCTGAGTCAAATATTGTACAATAACACAGTAACTGGAACACAATTTTACTCTTAACTACAATGATGATAACTCACAACGACCCAATATTCTTGCACGGCTCGGGGGCATACAACTTGCCCAGCATAGTTTCTCATTAGGAATTAGCTGATCTTTCACATAGTTTACACTAGGCAGTGAGATGTACTGACCTACAGTGGTAACTGACAAACATGACGTCACAGGCACAACCCAGACGCCAGACTTCAGTAGACCGCCTCCTACAGAATCGGTAGCAAGTTTGGATAGCATTCTCGGTAAACAAATCTCCGTTTTCCACACGACAGTGGTATGTTATGTTAAAATATTATTTAGCTGGAGAAACCGGAATATATGGCATTACAAAATTTTGCGCCAATGCTGTAGCATTTCTCCAACACTGTTTAATATCTATATTGATGACATAGTTAGAGAGTGGATCAGGGAATAAAAATAAATAATAGAACGTACATGAATACAATGGTGTTTGCAGGTGATCAAGTAATCACCCAAAATAATGAATGCGAGCTCCAGAGATCGACGTTTCAGTTATATCAAGTCTGTTGGAATTAAAACATAAAAATTTCTGTGCAGAAGACAAAATCTCTGGTAATTATGAATAAATACCCTTTGCGAACTAGAATTGTATTGAACAGTAAGAGTATAGATCAGAGTCATATTTCCGCTTTCTTAGCTGTGACATCAATTACGTATGATGTTCATCATAGGTTGGTTAAGCTTCAGTCAATATGTGGAACAATGCATCGAGTGTCACTGAGGAAACAAGGAAAGTGATTCGACTAAAATTTTATAAGATCATGTGCCAGTGTCACTGTATGGTTCTGAAAGTTCGGTTCCGGCGAAAAAAACGTCTGAGTAGGATGGAGATGAAACAACAAAACAAAAACAGGTATTGGAGATGAGATTCTTGCGATCTTTTAAATGATGCACACAAGACTCTACAATTAAGACATTCGCAAAGAGTTGAACATTTTTAATATCGTATTGCAAAAAAGCATAGAGAGTTGGGTTGCTCATCTGAACAGGATGCCAGCTTACATGAAGAAGTTTGGCAATACAAGCCTATTGGTCGCACAAGTAGTATGTTGGACAAAGAAGAGGTATGAAGCATTGGTGAAGTGGACGTATTCCTTTGGAACCGGAACAGGAGATTCGCTTTGTCCCTGATAGAAGAAGAAGACGAAATTATATAAGTTTTACAGTAAAATTATAATACCTCTGAAATGTTAATTAGTTTGGCCTCCATTGCCTCCCATGAAAAACCGCCTCTACTGGAAAAGAAATAATCGACTTAAAGTACCATGGGGAAGAGTTTAGTTTAGTCATTTTAAACAGAATTCTACTCTTACATAACCAAAAGTAACGCTAGTATTTAAGGCCGTTGCTAACTTAAGTCAGGAAAAGATGTGATTCTGATGATAATGATAAGAAACATCGATAGTAATTAATTCTACTAAACACTTTTTTAAACACCGATTCCGTTAATGATAAGCTTAACTTAATGATAACCTTAAGGTATCTATAATGGGTGCTGTCGCTCGTACGTTTATAATGATACTATTTTTTAGGTTGACAACAACAACTTGTTGTGCCATCGTTAATTCCAAACGGTTTGCCCATTCTACGATTTGGCATCCTCAGTAGTACAGCTGAGAAGACCCGTTCAAATGAGGCAGATACGGAGGTCTTCTACAATGGCCTGTTTTCATAAGCAAGGCTAACTGAAACTCCCATTTCATATACATTCAAACCTAAGATCAAATTTCGTAATACGAGCAGACCAAGGAATCTCAGTCGCTCTGCGTAGACTCACAACTTTCGATCATTTAAAATGCTCTTACTCTTAGTAAGCAAATACTGCTTATTTCACAAAAATATTCTGTAGTCTCACAAAATTATTTAACATAGTAAATCTCTTGATAAACAACTCTTTTTCCCGTTCAACAGGCGTCGTCTCATTTTTCTTAAAATTTTTTTTCATAATACGCTGAGTTGGTTCTACTGAGACTCGGCGACTCTGAGGATGCCTTACCATCGTACGGGAAACGTTTAGTGTTGGGAGAAAAAATGAAACAACTTGTATTAAACGGAAAAACAGGCGTTATTGACAATAAAAACCGCAAAAGCTAACGAGCGAACTTATTAAATCTCTGACAACTGGTTCCCCCTAAGAAGATAACTTCAAAGAGTTACAGGAAGAGATCTTTGAGGTACGAAATTTTAAAGAGTGTATACGAATGTTACTAGTTTTTAGTTGAAGGAAAACAACGCGGAGTGTTCAAGACTGTGCACAATGCATTTAAGCTTCCCGTGAAACGGGTCAAGAAGGCAGTGGAACATTAAACTTTAGTTAAAACAGGTCAACAAGTTGACAGCGAACACAATACACTCTCAACTGGTTAAACGTTTTACCCTCATCCTCTATGCTCTGTCGCTTACAGTCACCGGCTGAAAGTAATACAAATAAAATAAACCTTTAAGTACTACAAAAGCTCTCGACACTTCATCAAACACACTCTGCGTATGGTGGAAGAAAATTTTAACCAGTAACACAACACAACTTTAATGAATTAGCTTCGTTACTTTAACAATCATCAATTATCAGGCTTTCTTCAACAGTGTTCCTGCACAAATTCAATAATCGATACGCATTATTCAATAACAATCTTCACAATTAATAATTTTGTACAGCACAAAAAAGTAAACAATGAATATCACTTCGCACCAGTGAAGTAACGTAAATTTTGTAAAGAGGACTTCAAACATTTGGGGCGGGGGGTACGTACACAAGAAAACGTTTCGTTCTTTCACCACAAACCGTTATACAATGAAATTTTGTTTATGTTCTCCCTTGATTCCTGCCTTCTTTCTTAGTTGACAACGCCAGTATTGGTCTCTTGTTTTACAGCAGGCATCGCTGCGTGCGTGTTAAATTACACAGGGGGAATAGATGTTCTAAAACTAACTCAGGTTCATTTTCAGCAATCAACAATGTTGTATACTCTGCGTCACACGCACTGCGGAGTTACGTTCCTTCGAATGATGTTAAGCTGGTGTACTTTCATTACGTACTCTTCACTCGACATTTTCTCGTTTATAACCAATGTAATACATATTCTTACTCTGTACTAGAAACAATGGAATTCTATTATATTCGTGATAAGAATAGCTGTAATTGAGTAATGAGATCCTTTTCGAAGAATGAAAGCAGATACAGAGCGGCAGGGCAGACTTTTTTTCCTGAGTCTTTCATGTCCACAAGAAGGTAACTTTTAGTCACCCGCAAAATGTAAAATATGTCTTCTTTTCGAGGTCCCCGTGGTAACGAACCCTATAAAAACTTCTGAGAAGACTCAATCTCTCGTAGTTAATGGATGATGGGGGTGAGGGTATTTCCAGCTGGAGAAAAATAGTCTGCCTCAGTTTTCGACTCCCTTTTGCCTTTTTTATTATCTGTAGTCTTTGCGTTCTCTGACTGATAACAAAGCTGTTTCGTTCTTACTAAAGCTATTATGATCTAATAACATTTACTCTGAAATCAAGTTACAATTTCAGAAGACTGAACGCTATTAATGTTGCAAGCTCCTTGGCTAAACCCATTTATCCACCAACTGGAAGACGCTTACAAAGAAACTGTATAACTTGCGAACACGTTATTAATCACCTGTATCCTTACTGATCACTTCCCACTCACCGTTGAGTTGTATGAAGTTTAATCAGCTTATGTGTACGACTGTAATCGATCTTCATGCAAACTCGGCGTGCTCGGTAAAATCTATTACGTTGCAATCAATACAGACTTAAGAAAAGTTTTAAATATAAGAAAAGCGGATTTGAAAGGCTGTAGATACACTTCATATTGAGACTATTCAACGCAAGTCTTATAGTCGGCTGTACTAAGTCAGCTAATCTGAATTTAATACACGTTATTATAACATGCGATCTGATAGATGGAAACTCAAACGAACACGAAAAACGGTAATACAGTTCCAATAGAAACATATACGCTATTGCTATGGAAACATACATAAACATAAAAGCTAGAATTAAACCATTTGTCATTTAGGCATTATGATTGTAAATTTACATATATAAAAAAATGAGTAATCAGGAAATTTTTGTGTTTATTATTTCACTTTCGGCTTTACAATTGTTTACAATTTTACTGAAAAAATAGTACAGGAATTAGAATGTTCGTAGCCTTTCTAATAATTGAACAATTGCCTAATGTCGCAATTTATCTAACAATAAATGTATTTAATTCAAAATAGTGATCGCGTTCTGCAGCTCAGGGAACTTACTACTATAAAATAAATACTGTACAATTTATTTACTTAAAATCTTTAGAAACAGACTAAAAGCAAACGACTACACGTAGCAGAGAAAACAAATGACACTTAATTTTCTCACAATTCAGCATTGCGCTCTTCGTCACGTGGACAACGGAGGAACGGAATGTGCACTGCTAATGCACATTGCTGCTAGAAATGGTACTGATTGAAATATCGCTCAGCGGTAACCTATTCATATAGTTTTCAAAGTGATATACTAAAACTAATAATACTAAACTGATATAAATATAAAGTAAGTGATAAGAAGGAATAGTCGAACTACAGAGCAATGCATTTACTAAATGTATAACATACGGCTCTGCCAGACGTCGCGTCGTTTATAAACGGACTAGCAGTACACTCAGAAAATATTTTTGAAGAATGTCTTTCCGGTTTTCGAACCAAATATTCTACAATGTATCACACATTCAAAACAAGATTAATATTCAACACAAAACATAGAATACAACATAGTCTTTATACCTCATTCATAGATTTTAGACTGAATTCGATAGATAAAAAACTCGGAGGTCGTACCGAATGATTTTATTTTGCTGGATATCCCGCCAAAAACGTTGGGATACTGTAAGAATTATACTGACAGGAGGATCGGAAGCAATAGAAAACTGGGAAAACAACTGAAGTCCCCTTAGTTGAAACTAGCGGAGTTAGACATTCTCTCCATATTATTTAACTTAACACTACCGGATGTCTTGGGTAAAGTAGAAACAAATAGATGTAACTCAACACTAATTGGAGCTTACGCTGACGATCTTGTTCTAGTCTGGCAAAACAAACAAACAAGACTTGGACAGAGAAGAGTAGAAAAGTGAATTAACGATAATTAAAACAAAAACCAAGTACACGAAGGGTATCAAAGACACGATGATATTTTTATATTAAAAAATTAAACTTTCAACTTTCATCATTTGTGATCTGGATTAAATAAAATAAACAGTACGACAAGTGGAATAAAACCTGAATCAATATGCGAATAGATGCTAGTATGAGTATGTGTCTAAATTCTTAATATTATCGCGTTCTTAACTAAATGTATTAAACTTACAACATAAAAGAGCCCAATTAGGCCTACGGTAATGTATCATAATGAAGTATATACCCTGCCAGTGTTGTTGAGAACATTCGAAAGGAAAATTCAAAAAAATGTACGAGCCAGATCAAGAGGGAATGAAGACATTAGATGATTCACTAAAAAGGCTCAGACTTCTGTGGATGCATCGCATAGAAAGAATTGATCCATTAGAATAGGGTTTACATTATATTGGAGGAACTGTAGCCGCGCTTCACCGTCCTTCAGATCCTGTTTTGCAGGAGATCAGCCTACTTTCTTTCCCCTTATTTATGCGCCGGTATGTGCTTTTGGACTGTATGCAACCTGACATTGTATAAAAGAAAAGAAAATTATTATATATGTGTAAAGAAACAATGTTGCCAACCCCAGCACTGCGGTAAGTCGACACGTTTGCCGTGCCACACATTTGTCATGGCTCCGAGTCACCGTGTTAACCTAAACCACCATATGACAGCCACCCATATGTCTTTGTTACGGTATACACCACGTACCAAGCGGCTATACTATACGCACGTGTGTGGTTTTTCACACGTGGAATGTTGAAATATTTTCTTTTTTTTTTTTTTTGAAATTTTCCTCTTTCGTTTTGTAAACCAAACAGTAGGTGGAGGTCTTTGAACTGCTTGCTGCTGCTTCACGATACACGTGGCGTTTCGGTGTCACCACCATTATCAAGTCCAAAACGACTAATTAAGTTTCCAAAACAAATTTAGAAATGTCATTTTAATATGCAGTTTTATTATTCAGATAAGTTACAGATTTCAAATTAGTTGCGATTAAGTACGCGTTTAATAAGGATTTTCAGTGTTTTACTGAATATAAGAAAATGTTTCCATCGACTTCTTTTTCTTAACAAATTAATGTACGCTTATCTTGTACACACGAACATTACAAGAGCCTTAATTTGGTCTTGCAATTGCTACATTCTCGGTATTTTGTTTTGCTATACCGAATCCCCAGCCGTTATTGTTTACAAAACAGTAAATTGAGTTAATGTGCTAAATATTCATATAACACGCACCGGTGCTGTAGTATGGGAGGAAGTATTGGGTACCCAAAAAAAGTACCGTAAGTCAATTTGAACGGGTGAAATGAAATTGTTGTGGAAGTAACGCATTGGTAGAATGCGTGCACAGTGGTAAAGAGTATAGTGAAATACAAACCAAAGAGAAAACCGGATGTTGGACAGTTAAGAAACATGTGGTCTTGGCGAAGGCTGAACAGGCAGGGCGCCTACCTAATCCCTGGAGTGAGGAGGAGGAGGAGGAGGAGTAAGGAGACGAAGACAAAGAGGAAGAAGAAGAAGAAGAAGTATATAGAGATGAGATGTCTACTCATTTATCCTTCTAGACGGCTAATATGATATCATATTCCAGTGTACTTATCGTATGTATACAATAATTGGTCAAGAGTGCAAGAGTGTTGTTGATGTAGGTTTGACGGGAAGTGTTTGATTAGTCTCTTTGTTAAGGGGGGTGGGTATGAGTACCTAGTTCAGATGGATGATCTCGTAGCCGATTCAGATACCACAAGGTTACCCGGCTCATTTCGCAAGTGCTGCTGCGAAATTTCAATCAGTACCATTTCTAGCAGCAATGTGCATTAGCAGTAGATATTCCGTTCCTCCGTTGTCCACGTGACGAAGAGCGCAACGCTGAATTGTGAGAAAATTAAGTGTCATTTGTTTTCTCTGCTACGTGTAGTCGTTTGCTTTTAGTCTGTTTCTAAAGATTTTAAGTAAATAAATTGTACAGTATTTATTTTATAGTAGTAAGTTCCCTGAGCTGCAGAACGCGATCACTATTTTGAATTAAATACATTTATTGTTAGATAAATTGCGACATTAGGCAATTGTTCAATTATTAGAAAGGCTACGAACATTCTAATTCCTGTACTATTTTTTCAGTAAAATTGTAAACAATTGTAAAGCCGAAAGTGAAATAATAAACACAAAAATTTCCTGATTACTCATTTTTTTATATATGTAAATTTACAATCATAATGCCTAAATGACAAATGGTTTAATTCTAGCTTTTATGTTTATGTATGTTTCCATAGCAATAGCGTATATGTTTCTATTGGAACTGTATTACCGTTTCTCGTGTTCGTTTGAGTTTCCATCTATCAGATCGCATGTTATAATAACGTGTATTAAATTCAGATTAGCTGACTTAGTACAGCCGACTATAAGACTTGCGTTGAATAGTCTCAATATGAAGTGTATCTACAGCCTTTCAAATCCGCTTTTCTTATATTTAAAACTTTTCTTAAGTCTGTATTGATTGCAACGTAATAGATTTTACCGAGCACGCCGAGTTTGCATGAAGATCGATTACAGTCGTACACATAAGCTGATTAAACTTCATACAACTCAACGGTGAGTGGGAAGTGATCAGTAAGGATACAGGTGATTAATAACGTGTTCGCAAGTTATACAGTTTCTTTGTAAGCGTCTTCCAGTTGGTGGATAAATGGGTTTAGCCAAGGAGCTTGCAACATTAATAGCGTTCAGTCTTCTGAAATTGTAACTTGATTTCAGAGTAAATGTTATTAGATCATAATAGCTTTAGTAAGAACGAAACAGCTTTGTTATCAGTCAGAGAACGCAAAGACTACAGATAATAAAAAAGGCAAAAGAGAGTCGAAAACTGAGGCAGACTATTTTTCTCCAGCTGGAAATACCCTCACCCCCATCATCCATTAACTACGAGAGATTGAGTCTTCTCAGAAGTTTTTATAGGGTTCGTTACCACGGGGACCTCGAAAAGAAGACATATTTTACATTTTGCGGGTGACTAAAAGTTACCTTCTTGTTGGACATGAAAGACTCAGGAAAAACAGTCTGCCCTGCCGCTCTGTATCTGCTTTCATTCTTCGAAAAGGATCTCATTACTCAATTACAGCTATTCTTATCACGAATATAATAGAATTCCATTGTTTCTAGTACAGAGTAAGAATATGTATTACATTGGTTATAAACGAGAAAATGTCGAGTGAAGAGTACGTAATGAAAGTACACCAGCTTAACATCATTCGAAGGAACGTAACTCCGCAGTGCGTGTGACGCAGAGTATACAACATTGTTGATTGCTGAAAATGAACCTGAGTTAGTTTTAGAACATCTATTCCCCCTGTGTAATTTAACACGCACGCAGCGATGCCTGCTGTAAAACAAGAGACCAATACTGGCGTTGTCAACTAAGAAAGAAGGCAGGAATCAAGGGAGAACATAAACAAAATTTCATTGTATAACGGTTTGTGGTGAAAGAACGAAACGTTTTCTTGTGTACGTACCCCCGCCCCAAATGTTTGAAGTCCTCTTTACAAAATTTACGTTACTTCACTGGTGCGAAGTGATATTCATTGTTTACTTTTTTGTGCTGTACAAAATTATTAATTGTGAAGATTGTTATTGAATAATGCGTATCGATTATTGAATTTGTGCAGGAACACTGTTGAAGAAAGCCTGATAATTGATGATTGTTAAAGTAACGAAGCTAATTCATTAAAGTTGTGTTGTGTTACTGGTTAAAATTTTCTTCCACCATACGCAGAGTGTGTTTGATGAAGTGTCGAGAGCTTTTGTAGTACTTAAAGGTTTATTTTATTTGTATTACTTTCAGCCGGTGACTGTAAGCAACAGAGCATAGAGGATGAGGGTAAAACGTTTAACCAGTTGAGAGTGTATTGTGTTCGCTGTCAACTTGTTGACCTGTTTTAACTAAAGTTTAATGTTCCACTGCCTTCTTGACCCGTTTCACGGGAAGCTTAAATGCATTGTGCACAGTCTTGAACACTCCGCGTTGTTTTCCTTCAACTAAAAACTAGTAACATTCGTATACACTCTTTAAAATTTCGTACCTCAAAGATCTCTTCCTGTAACTCTTTGAAGTTATCTTCTTAGGGGGAACCAGTTGTCAGAGATTTAATAAGTTCGCTCGTTAGCTTTTGCGGTTTTTATTGTCAATAACGCCTGTTTTTTCGTTTAATACAAGTTGTTTCATTTTTTCTCCCAACACTAAACGTTTCCCGTACGATGGTAAGGCATCCTCAGAGTCGCCGAGTCTCAGTAGAACCAACTCAGCGTATTATGAAAAAAAATTTTAAGAAAAATGAGACGACGCCTGTTGAACGGGAAAAAGAGTTGTTTATCAAGAGATTTACTATGTTAAATAATTTTGTGAGACTACAGAATATTTTTGTGAAATAAGCAGTATTTGCTTACTAAGAGTAAGAGCATTTTAAATGATCGAAAGTTGTGAGTCTACGCAGAGCGACTGAGATTCCTTGGTCTGCTCGTATTACGAAATTTGATCTTAGGTTTGAATGTATATGAAATGGGAGTTTCAGTTAGCCTTGCTTATGAAAACAGGCCATTGTAGAAGACCTCCGTATCTGCCTCATTTGAACGGGTCTTCTCAGCTGTACTACTGAGGATGCCAAATCGTAGAATGGGCAAACCGTTTGGAATTAACGATGGCATCAACAAATTGTTGTTGTCAACCTAAAAAACAGTATCATTATAAACGTACGAGCGACAGCACCCATTATAGATACCTTAAGGTTATCATTAAGTTAAGCTTATCATTAACGGAATCGGTGTTTAAAAAAGTGTTTAGTAGAATTAATTACTATCGATGTTTCTTATCATTATCATCAGAATCACATCTTTTCCTGACTTAAGTTAGCAACGGCCTTAAATACTAGCGTTACTTTTGGTTATGTAAGAGTAGAATTCTGTTTAAAATGACTAAACTAAACTCTTCCCCATGGTACTTTAAGTCGATTATTTCTTTTCCAGTAGAGGCGGTTTTTCATGGGAGGCAATGGAGGCCAAACTAATTAACATTTCAGAGGTATTATAATTTTACTGTAAAACTTATATAATTTCGTCTTCTTCTTCTATCAGGGACAAAGCGAATCTCCTGTTCCGGTTCCAAAGGAATACGTCCACTTCACCAATGCTTCATACCTCTTCTTTGTCCAACATACTACTTGTGCGACCAATAGGCTTGTATTGCCAAACTTCTTCATGTAAGCTGGCATCCTGTTCAGATGAGCAACCCAACTCTCTATGCTTTTTTGCAATACGATATTAAAAATGTTCAACTCTTTGCGAATGTCTTAATTGTAGAGTCTTGTGTGCATCATTTAAAAGATCGCAAGAATCTCATCTCCAATACCTGTTTTTGTTTTGTTGTTTCATCTCCATCCTACTCAGACGTTTTTTTCGCCGGAACCGAACTTTCAGAACCATACAGTGACACTGGCACATGATCTTATAAAATTTTAGTCGAATCACTTTCCTTGTTTCCTCAGTGACACTCGATGCATTGTTCCACATATTGACTGAAGCTTAACCAACCTATGATGAACATCATACGTAATTGATGTCACAGCTAAGAAAGCGGAAATATGACTCTGATCTATACTCTTACTGTTCAATACAATTCTAGTTCGCAAAGGGTATTTATTCATAATTACCAGAGATTTTGTCTTCTGCACAGAAATTTTTATGTTTTAATTCCAACAGACTTGATATAACTGAAACGTCGATCTCTGGAGCTCGCATTCATTATTTTGGGTGATTACTTGATCACCTGCAAACACCATTGTATTCATGTACGTTCTATTATTTATTTTTATTCCCTGATCCACTCTCTAACTATGTCATCAATATAGATATTAAACAGTGTTGGAGAAATGCTACAGCATTGGCGCAAAATTTTGTAATGCCATATATTCCGGTTTCTCCAGCTAAATAATATTTTAACATAACATACCACTGTCGTGTGGAAAACGGAGATTTGTTTACCGAGAATGCTATCCAAACTTGCTACCGATTCTGTAGGAGGCGGTCTACTGAAGTCTGGCGTCTGGGTTGTGCCTGTGACGTCATGTTTGTCAGTTACCACTGTAGGTCAGTACATCTCACTGCCTAGTGTAAACTATGTGAAAGATCAGCTAATTCCTAATGAGAAACTATGCTGGGCAAGTTGTATGCCCCCGAGCCGTGCAAGAATATTGGGTCGTTGTGAGTTATCATCATTGTAGTTAAGAGTAAAATTGTGTTCCAGTTACTGTGTTATTGTACAATATTTGACTCAGAGAAAGTGAATACAACTGTTTCGAGTTCTTAAAGAAGAAAATAATGTTAAGTGGTCAAAATAGTGTTTCAAATATGTTTCGATACTAGTGAATTCCAGTAAACGGCAATTGTAGTCTATTGCTAACTGTTCAGTAAAGTGCGTAAGCTAACGTGATTAAGGGAACATCGTTTGAAGAGACATGAAGTAAATGAAAATTGAAAATGGAGCCATTCTAGACAAGTTTATTGGAGAATGAAGACCAGAGTCTCATCAACATTATTTATCTCAGAAACCACTTCAATACCTGAGATGACGAAGATCGTTGAGAGAAGAAATTAATGGCAGACGATCGCAATCTCCTTACGGGTACCGAAGCTTTAGCCACGGCGTTCAGAACGAGAGCACACAAAAGAAAAGAAAAAGTACACCGGAAAATACAAAGAAACAAACATCTAGTATGTAACTGTAAGTTAACTAAAGGGTGTCGGATCTACGGTCGTCAAAGTTATAAACACGCACACAACATATTTAATATGTTGTTGCGCAACAACAAAGTAACCAAGAATTTATAAAATTGTTTAAATAATTTAAGTTCAACAGTGATTTACTAGTACGCACAACAACAAACTCTGTGAAACATAAATTCTTAAACTTTTAGTTTGTGAAATATTAAACAGCCTCGGAGTTGAATGTTACCTCTTTGTTCACAGAATAAATTCACTTTGTCTGTTCTAGGAAATTACAAACTTCAAATAACGTAATAAAATTTTAACCCTATTTGTGTAACAGGATTTGCAAACAATATTTGTGGTATTTGATACTTCCATAGGAACGTATTTTATAGAGCCGATATTTTGATGGCTAGCCTTGATCATTGTTATATTTCTATTTATTCTCGTATTATATTCCTTTCCCCTTTATTAACAAGATCTATTTATATTTCAATAAAAGTATATTGAAAATTATTTCCAAAAACCGGGCTATTAGGCTGTGGTCTGTTGCTGTCAAACGACATCTTGTCGGCACAGACGTTATTGTTTTCGTACGCTCTGTCGCTTTTTGGCGGCCTGAGGAAGATCCCCGAGGGGGGGAATCGAAACGTTGCCGACAAGATGTAGCGTCATGGCAACCACCACTGCCTAACAGCCCGGTTTTTAGAAATAATTTTGAATTTATTGACACCGGCCGTGCAGCTTTCGATAAATCGATTTAGAAGTTCTTGAAATTCAAATTTAAAACCATAAATACCATTCATTGATTGAAATAGCAGCAATAAACAACCAACCAACTGTTTCTCAGCCGGTGTCGGACGAAGGAAAAGAAAAGATAAATGACCTTCCAATGCGGAAGATCCAGGAATATCTGAGATCGGTGAAGATAACAGATATCCTCTCGCCTCTGTGTACAGCGACACTAACGTCTGTGCCAGCTGGGGAAGACTGTAGTAGCGGAGCGTGCGTTGGCACACCAGGACCATTTCGTGTTGTTGACGAGACCGAAGTCATGAATACGACGCATAATTTACGTCCTTCATCTGTATACAGAAGCCACTGAGATGACCAGAATTCGTTGCATCAACAAACGTGAGGAGCACGTGGCCATCAGTATAACATGGTTACCGGCTTCGGGTGACGTTAGCTACGATCTAATTAGGAAGACGGAACGCTGGACTTGGCCGACAAGATTGAAGGTGTGCTCCTTGGAAGATGTAAGAAGAACAATAAAAAGGACGTGAAAAAGGAGAAGGAAATAAAAAAAAAAGAAGAAAGAATGGAAGGAGAATGTATGTTAACTACACACACCGCAGTTTGAATCAACAAAGTACAAGGAAACACTGCAATAATTGCAGTACAGGTGTTATGTAACTGATAACATTACGGTGCCACCGCGGGAACTGTTACAGGGCACTCACATTGTTCCTTATTGCCTTCTGTATATTGTTCTACAAAACTTTGTGGACTCTTCATACTTGTAAGTTAAATGTGTTTAAACATCCAAACACAATTATCCAAAACGATACTTGCAGAAGATAATATAAGAGGATGATGGTTTGAATCACTACACTATAAATTTGCATGATATTTTAGAGGATTTTATAACATCTTCTCCTGTGTTATAACTTAGGGAACCCGCAATAATTGGTTCTGCCAATTATTCAGGCTGCCTTACTTGTGACGAGCTGAAAATTAATCAGAACAACAAACAATAAATATACAAGGATTCAGGGAAGGGGAGACTGTTGATTTATGCACTCAGTATAGTATGTACTCCTGATGACATCTCTTTATTACATATTGTATTATTTTCTCTACTTAAAATTCTCGACACATATGCTTCAATAGCTTACAGTTTACATGATGATTATATTTTATTCTTTACAAGGCCCCTTAAAATAAGATGTACATGAATTTTATTAATTCTCCGGATCCGGGATTTCCTCTAATACGTTAAGAATGGTTACCTCGCCATATAAAGCTTTCAAAATTTTGCCATTTGAAGAATGGTCTTTATTAATCTTTTAAACAATAAGGCTTTACAGTTTAGAGCTATAACTCTTTTACTAGGGATAAGTATACAAGTTATGAGTATACAATTACTGTTATACAATTACTTAAAACGTCTTAATGTGGTTAAATTAATTGTCTTTTGTTGAATATAATATTTAGTATTTCATAAGCACGGAAGGCTTGCCTCCGTGTCACCTTTTTGGATGTCTTCCAGCTCTGCGTTATTCCAGTCGTAGGTCCTCGGTTGCAGCATGTTTGAAGTAGGTCAGGTGTCTCTCATTATCTTCGTATCCGGGAATGGTGTAGTCCTGAAGTCTTTTAGATCATGGTGTCTCCTGGTTCTCAGCTCTTGCCTAACTGATAGTAATAGCTCGTTGATCTGAATGATTAACACAAAGTTTCATTCACCTGTATCCACTTCACATGATAGTTTGATTGTAGCACTTCACTTCATGGGATTACCACAGTTTTAATTACATAAGTATTATATTTTAAGATTTTTGAAGAGATGTCACCGGCGCTAAATTTTAGTTATTCATTCTCACTCGTTTACACCATATTTATATGAGTCGCGCTTCAACTACATTAACGCAACACATTGTTTAATAGTAAAAAGAATGCGTCAGTGTCTTAACTGACGGATTAATTACATTTTGTAATAAACTATTTTTAACGTTGCACATATCGGCAGTACACAGCTTACTGTTTGACCGCTCCATAGCAAGTGGGCGAAAATAGTTAGGGGTGAGAGTAGTAATCTCGCGACAGTTCAACTCAACATAAAAATAGTTCCAAGTTTCTTTTTTTATTTAAAGGACTAAAATTAGATTAAATAATTAAGTCGAGAGATTCTTAGTTACAATTGCTATCAAAGTACATTATAGTGATCTAGTTTAATTATTTAAATAATAATCAATTTACAATTATTTTTTGTTAGTTAAGGGGTCGGAAAACAAGTTGATTCTGGTTAGCGCCTGTTTCTGCAGGATTAATTAACAAGCTTTACCCTTTCTGTACACTCGTATTCCTTTTAATATGTTATTAGACTTTCATTTAAATATTATTATTATTTAATGATTACAATAAGCTTTAGGTAAAAAAATGTGAGATTTTATTAAACACTTAAAATTTATCAACCTATACATTATCAACTTAATTAATTAATTTATTTTTATTAATAAAATCGTCACATACTCCGCCTCTTAACAAACACAGACTCCTGACAAATTGGTTAGCAATGTACCGGGAGTATGCTTGGGGAGTACCGTGTGAAATTTCTCTCACCCGTTTTTCTTTGTATGTAATTACGAGTAGCATTAGTCATTCTTGACTTGCTGATTCTTACTAACTATATATATTTCATAATTTACAGACTAATTCTACTACTACATAAAATTCACACACTATAAAATGTATTTTAAACATTCTGAATTTTTCTTAACTCTATTACTTATGACTACTACCGGATTTTTCTTTAGCTGTGAGTTTTTCTAGTTATAGAATTTACTCTTTAATTACTCTTTTTTTATTATTATTATTATTATTATTATTCCTCATATTGGATGTCAGCTGACTTCTTACTTTGCTCTACTTTCGATGAATAGGATTCAAGGTTGATCAGGCCTCGTACCTATTTATACGATAAGGTAGCCAAATGTTACTCTTTGCGTTGAGTACAAAACATCTACCTTTTTTTTACATTTATTTAACTTGCACTCTACCATTTCCTTCTTCGTGATAACGTTGTATCTGCGAAATATGTGTCCTTCGTACATATTTTTGAGTAGAGGGTTCGTACAGGGCTACAGTTACTGGAGTTAAGTATTTGTGAATTTGATAAGGACCGCACCATCTGTATGATAGCTTGGAAGTTGTCTTATCGATTGCACTACTCGTTGGGTGCGTTTTATACATAACTAAGTCACCGATTTGGTACTTTACTTCATTATTATTATTTTTTTGCTCGTGATATTTCCTTGATTTCGCAAAGTTTGTTCTTAAATTAGCGCGCGCTTCATTCCATATTTTCCTAATATTTTTATCCCTAATTTCAAGGGGTAACAACTCATGTATTTTCCACTTAGTGGATAATGGGTGGTTAGGTTTATACTTGAACAATAATTCGAATGGGGTAGACTTATGTCCTTCATGATATGCTGAATTAAAGGCGAACTGTATCCAGGATAGGTTCTGGTCCCAAGAAGTATGGTCATTAGCATGGTAGGCTATTAAAGCAGATTTTAGGTTTCGCAAATACCTCTCAGCTATATTACCTTGCGGACGATACTCAGTAGTGGTAATGTGGTCTATACCTAGTTTGAAACACATGTTCCTGAATTCCTTGGACTTAAACTGTGGTCCGTTATCCGACACTAGATGGACAGGAATACCGAATTCTTTAAATAATCTATGCTGTAAAATACTTACTGTTGTCGTAGCTAAGGCTCGTCGCATGGGGTACACCCAGACGAATTTACTAAAAGAATCTACGCAAATTAGTAACATTGTATTTCCTGATTTAGAACGCGGGTAGGGTCCTGAAAAGTCTACATAAATTTTGGAGAATGGGGTAGCAGGAATCTCTGAGATTAATTGACTTATTTGGCAGTTTCTCGCTGGTTTGCTGAGTGCACACAACTTACACTTCTTTACAAAGTTAGCGATCTCACTGTTCATATTTTCCCAGTGATATTCTTTACGAATTCGATGTATGGTTTTATTTATTCCCATATGTGCTCCAATGGTGGAGGAGTGATAATATTCCATCAGCATAGGTTTAATAATATCAGGGGCGATTATTCGTAAATATTTTCCGTTCGCTATTCTACAACATAATACTCTCTTACTTAATAGGTATTTTTCTGACTTGTTTCCTTTTTCAAGTTGTTCAATAATTGGACTCAAACGAGGATCTTGTCGTTGGTAATGGGCTAAATCCGTAAATGCAAGAGGAAATTCGGTAATTAAAGTATTAATAATCGGCGTTTCTCTACTCTTGTTTTCGTAAGTATTACTACTCGGCTGGAACATACGTGATAGGGTATCGGCAACTACGTTTTGGGTGCCTCTAATATGTTGTACTTTGAATTTAAAACAATTTAATCTTAATACCCATCTTCCGATACGACCTAACTGTTTTGGGTGATTTAGTAGCCAAGATAAAGCTTGATTATCTGTTTCTAACAAAAACTCTTTATGTTCTAAAAAAGGTTTGAACTTCTCAAAGGCGAAAACGATAGCTAAACATTCTAATTCGTATGCGGAGTATTTCTTTTCTTGGTCTGTCAGGGTGCGTGAAGCATAACTAATAGGTAATCTAGAGTTATCTACTTCCTGATATATTACGGCACCTAGGGCTACACTTGAACTGTCTGTCTGCACAACAAATGGTTTTGTAAAATCGGCTAATTGTAGTACGGGGGGTGATATTATGCTTTCTTTTAATTTCTCGAATGCGGTTTGATGTAGCTCATTCCACTCAAATTTAACTCCCTTCTTTCTTAAAGTATTTAGCGGTGCTGCAATTTCGGCTAGATGTGGGATATACTTGTGGAAATAATTTATCATTCCTAAAAATCGGGCAATTCCTTTCGCATCCCGCGGTGGTAAAAAGTCTCTGATAGCACGGGTTCGCTCTGGGTCTATGCTTACCTTTCCGTTGGCTTTTACGATGTGACCTAAAAATGAGAATTGTGTCACAGCAAAATTTACTTTACTGGGGTTTACGGTTAATCCAGCTTTCTCCAATCGGGATAGTACTTCACGTAGATGTTCAAGATGTTGCTCAATTGACTCGCTGTAAATAACAATGTCATCTAGGTAGTGGTACACATATTTAAACTTTATGTCATGAAATAATTTTTCTAATAATCTGCTACATACAGAACTACCTTGGGATATACCAAAGGGTACCCTTGTAAATTGGTACAGGTTGAAAGGGACGGCAAATGCGGTGAGACGTTTTGATTCTTCCGAAAGGGGTATCTGATGAAAAGCTTGATTTAAATCCATAATGGTAAAAATTTTTGCTTTCGTAAAATAATGAAAAGCACTGTGGATGTCGGGAAGTGGTATGGATTCAAATTCTATCCGTTTATTTAGTTGTCTATAGTCTACAACTAATCTATGTTTGTCGTTACTTTTGGGTACTAAAAACGCGGGGGATGAATAAGATGACGTAGAGGGTTCGATGACTCCTTGTTCTAACAGTTTATTAATTTGGTTCCTCATTACTTCCATTTTTGGAGGTGATAACTTGTATGGGGCTAAACGTATTACTTTATTGTCGCTCAAATTTATTTTATACTCTATCAGGTCTGTCAGTCCTAACTTCGGGGTGAGGACATTGGAGAATTGTTTTATTAAAGTCTGTATGTTCCGTCTATCTTTACCTTCCAGGTGACCTAATTCACATTCGTGATGCTTTAGATGTGAAGAAGTAGTGCTAGTACTTTCTCTGTTATTTGAATTATCATCCAAGTTATATTTCCGTGAACGATCGAATCCAAAGTAAAATTTCTTCTCGTGAATGTCTAAAATTATTCCTGTTTTACTGATAAAATCAGCTCCCAATATTAACTCGGGTCCTAATTCCTCGCATACTAACATTGGAAAATACCACGTCAGATTTTTAATTTTTACCTTAAATGTGATGATAAATTTTATCATTAAGTTTTGTTTGTTAGCTGTAGCGCATCTAATATTTACTGATTGACTGCGTTTAACTAAATTATGTTTAAATAATTTATTGGCTAGCTCTTGACTAATTAAACTTCGCGTTGATCCGGAATCAATTAATCCGAGGGTGGAAGTAACACCAAGGTCAACTTGTATATACGGTAATTGACACTTATTGAAATCACATTTATTAATAGCGTTACATTTATCGATAAATTTTTTTACATAGGGGTCTAATTTTCTTTTGTTATTATTATTAATTTGTTTTATTTTATTGTCTCTCAGGGGTTTACCTGTTTTCACGATGCTGCGGAAGACACAGGGTTTCGGATCTCCCTGCCTTACATGTTTTTTGGATAATGAGTTTTCCGATTGTACTGTTTCCTTTTACAGTTTCTACTGAGGTGTCCAGGTTTTCCGCAGTTATAGCATATATATTCTTTACGCGGGGTCTCACTGGTTTCCTGTCGTGGTTGAGGCTCCTTGGACTTACCATGGCCATGAACATAGGTTGATCTTTGAAATGGTCTTCTTTCTCGTAGACTTCTTGCATCTGAGACTAAGGCTTGTATTTCTTTTCTATGTGGTGTAGTGGATACCGGTGCATGTCTGTGCTGATCTGCGTACCACACATTGGAAGAGTGAATACTACATTGTTCAAGGTCAGCGAATGTAAGGGGTCTACTTATTAGTGCTAAACGGGAGCGTTCTTCAGGAGATAAGCCTACTAGGATAGTATCGACCAATTGTTTTTCAGTCCAGTCGACTTACAGTAGACGTGAAGATTCTCTGATGTCTGCGATATAGTGGGCCAGTCTTTCTTGAGCTCTTTGTACTCGAAGTACGGTATTTCTCTTGATCTCCTCATAAATTCCCGTGGGGATAAAATATTTGATTATATTCGTATGAAGTTCTTCTACAGGAAGAGACGAGTATAATGATTCTAGTACACGATCTCGTAGTGGTGGTTTACATTTGGGTAAGATGACCTGCTGTATTTGCCAATCGCTCAATTGTTGTAGATCTTTTATTTGCAGTAGGTATCTGATAAAAGTCAATAGAGTCGTGATACTTAAGCCATCGGTGTAAGGAATTTCATTAATTATTTTCTCTACTGGGTGGGAAATCTTTCCGTAGAGGTCTACATTAAAATTTACGTTTGGTATGCTTTTTGAAGGATTAGTGGTTGCATTAGGATTTGTAATCGCATATTGACTAGTGCGAGTACGCTGAACTTTAGGCGGTGGGGGTTCTAACATGATTAGGGTATTTAATTCTCTACTAGGTAATTGTTCATGACTCTGTTGTATCTTAGATACGGTGGGTGATTCGGGGTTCGAGGTGGAGGGAGGGTGTTCTAAAGTAGGGGAATGAACTGGGGAAATATATAATTTTTGTAAGTAGTGCTCAATTTCCTCCATTCTCGATGAGTCTGACTTTCGTCGTAAGTCGTTGATAATTATGGGTAATTGGCTTAATGCCTCATCCGCAAATTTCTGCACATCGGCGGGGATTACGGTGACGTCGGGCCAGCTTAATAAATTATTCAACCGGCGGGTTAAATGTTCTATACGTTGTGTAACGCGCAAAAGTTCCGTAGGTGATTTTTTGTCCTGAAGGTTCTGAGATAATACTATCAGTTCCCCATATTTCGCATAACAGGTTTCTCGTTCGCCGTCATAATCGAGTTCACGCAATTTATCTAACTGCGAGGTTATCTCTGATCCGGTTTGGCGTAATGATTTTCGTAATTCAGACACGGTAACATTCACGTGTTTTAGACCTCGTAAAAGTGCTTCGTAGCATAGCTCATCTTTTAATAATAGATCAGGATTAAATTCAGCCATTTTAGTAACGTGAGTGACTATAACTAATTATTCTACTATTTGCCTTAGATACTATACAACGCTATATCTTTTTTTTTTACACAAAAATAAAAATATAATCAATCGTATTCTTACTCTTTCATTAATAAACAATCAAAATGAGATGACAAGCTTGGTTATTTTACATTGGTAGAGAGAGAGAAATCTCACACAGGCTTAAATATGCGTACGGCAAAAGGGGGAATCTTCGGCTACTACACACAGGAAGAGACACGCTTCTTATAACAATAGAACTAACAAAGAGGGTGTCGTTGTAGTTTAACTCAACTATGGGGGAGGTTCACTATGACAGTTTACACACACAGGCGCAGACAAGAATTCAACTGGTCTGATATTGTTTACAAACCGACAGGTTGATGAATGAACTTTTGACGAGCACGTACCTGCTGTTATATCGTATTCTTGGGGCGTTTTTAGTTAACATTATGTTCATTCCTATACCTAAATAATATTTAAATTACTTATTTATTATACTATTATAATAACTATTATCGTTTAATGTTTATTTAATATTTTAGACACATTTTAAAGTACATGAGTGAATAAATCAACAGCTTATGTGTGTGGGTTTATCGGGACACAATTACTTCTTAAATAACACAAGTCACAAAACTTTTTACAAAGGAGTCGCAAAATTTAAGCAAATTAGCAGAGTGGCGCAATTTATAACATCTTCTCCTGTGTTATAACTTAGGGAACCCGCAATAATTGGTTCTGCCAATTATTCAGGCTGCTTTACTTGTGACGAGCTGAAAATTAATCAGAACAACAAACAATAAATATACAAGGATTCAGGGAAGGGGAGACTGTTGATTTATGCACTCAGTATAGTATGTACTCCTGATGACATCTCTTTATTACATATTGTATTATTTTCTCTACTTAAAATTCTCGACACATATGCTTCAATAGCTTACAGTTTACATGATGATTATATTTTATTCTTTACAAGGCCCCTTAAAATAAGATGTACATGAATTTTATTAATTCTCCGGATCCGGGATTTCGTCTAATACGTTAAGAATGGTTACCTCGCCATATAAAGCTTTCAAAATTTTGCCATTTGAAGAATGGTCTTTATTAATCTTTTAAACAATAAGGCTTTACAGTTTAGAGCTATAACTCTTTTACTAGGGATAAGTATACAAGTTATGAGTATACAATTACTGTTATACAATTACTTAAAACGTCTTAATGTGGTTAAATTAATTGTCTTTTGTTGAATATAATATTTAGTATTTCATAAGCACGGAAGGCTTGCCTCCGTGTCACCTTTTTGGATGTCTTCCAGCTCTGCGTTATTCCAGTCGTAGGTCCTCGGTTGCAGCATGTTTGAAGTAGGTCAGGTGTCTCTCATTATCTTCGTATCCGGGAATGGTGTAGTCCTGAAGTCTTTTAGATCATGGTGTCTCCTGGTTCTCAGCTCTTGCCTAACTGATAGTAATAGCTCGTTGATCTGAATGATTAACACAAAGTTTCATTCACCTGTATCCACTTCACATGATAGTTTGATTGTAGCACTTCACTTCATGGGATTACCACAGTTTTAATTACATAAGTATTATATTTTAAGATTTTTGAAGAGATGTCACCGGCGCTAAATTTTAGTTATTCATTCTCACTCGTTTACACCATATTTATATGAGTCGCGCTTCAACTACATTAACGCAACACATTGTTTAATAGTAAAAAGAATGCGTCAGTGTCTTAACTGACGGATTAATTACATTTTGTAATAAACTATTTTTAACGTTGCACATATCGGCAGTACACAGCTTACTGTTTGACCGCTCCATAGCAAGTGGGCGAAAATAGTTAGGGGTGAGAGTAGTAATCTCGCGACAGTTCAACTCAACATAAAAATAGTTCCAAGTTTCTTTTTTTATTTAAAGGACTAAAATTAGATTAAATAATTAAGTCGAGAGATTCTTAGTTACAATTGCTATCAAAGTACATTATAGTGATCTAGTTTAATTATTTAAATAATAATCAATTTACAATTATTTTTAGTTAGTTAAGGGGTCGGAAAACAAGTTGATTCTGGTTAGCGCCTGTTTCTGCAGGATTAATTAACAAGCTTTACCCTTTCTGTACACTCGTATTCCTTTTAATATGTTATTAGACTTTCATTTAAATATTATTATTATTTAATGATTACAATAAGCTTTAGGTAAAAAAATGTGAGATTTTATTAAACACTTAAAATTTATCAACCTATACATTATCAACTTAATTAATTAATTTATTTTTATTAATAAAATCGTCACAATTTGTTATTTCTAAAACGGTGCTAATTTCGTTACGTATTCTAAACACCTTTTATATTACAGTGAGAAAGAGAATTAATTGTTAAATAATAATTATATAATATAATATATTATTATTTTATATAATAATTTTATAATTATATAATTATTAATAATTATAATAATAGTTGTTATACAATTGTTAATAGTCAAAAATAATTTTGCAACTAATTAACATAATTTCAACAAATATTTTTAGTGCTGTAAATTTTTCTACTCTTATATTAAATTATTCTACTTTTCCCAAAGAGGACTATTTCTCTTTCTTATAATAAATTTTGTTACATTTATGTTCTACAAGAGAGTGACCACTTTTAGGAACTTTAAATAATTCAATTGACTTTGTTACGATTTGTTGTGACGCCCATGTTGTTAGCACTCTTAAATCGTTCTTATTTCTGTGTCTGAATTTTCTTATTTTCTCTCATTTCTTCTATGGATCATATTTACTAACTCCTTTCCCTTACCTTTTGACTATTCCCTGTTTTTTTCTATTAGCTGGTGATTGGGCAAGAACAAGGTAACAAGGAACAGGCGTTTCAGGTTCAAGATTACCACGAATGTAAAACGGAAGTAGCTAATATGTTGGTTTCCGTGAGTACTACTCTGATTGATCTTGCTAATGGCAGATTCCTGTTGTTTCCTTTTTTTCTGGTAATATTAGATCTCTGGAATTTATCAAATAAAGTGTATGTCTGGTCTTGAATTTAAGACGATTGGCAGTTTCGTTGCTCAGAAATTTCCCACTGCCTTAGCAGCAAACAGCGTTCGTTGTTTAACGGATATTTCGACGAACTATTACTAACTGCGGAATGTATCAGTAACAATAATCCGTTGAGTTGT
Source organism: Magicicada septendecula (assembly GCA_034769895.1). Taxonomy (NCBI): domain Eukaryota; kingdom Metazoa; phylum Arthropoda; class Insecta; order Hemiptera; family Cicadidae; genus Magicicada; species Magicicada septendecula. The sequence goes on along the minus strand of CM068369.1, from coordinate 345,904,035 downwards.
AGGTTTGTGTAAGGTGCGATAAGTTAAAATAATTCCAGTAGTAGTATCTGCAAATTGATTAATAAAAAGATTGGCATGATGTTAAGAAAAATTGCAACTAATAGAATATCACGTATCACTGACAAAGCAGGTGTGTTGGGTACACTGAACATTGTCCGGATATTTTTAAAGCCTTTATAGACTAAATTTGCCGCAATGGTTCAATAATGGCAATCCAGCGCTGTTTCTACACTTTGTATATATAATATTTGTCTTGGATAATTGAGAAATGTGAACACCGGCATGTGTGCAACTGTGAAAGGATAAATTAATAATGAAATTAAGAAGAAACTTGAGCACACCGTGGCCCAAGAAGAAGCTGAGAACAGGCAAGACGTGGATTGAAAAAAAAAGAAACGCGCCGAAAACAAACGCAGGATACTGGGAAAAAGTGTGACGATTTTAAATGTATAAAAATCGCACAGATTAAAATTTTTTAATTTTAATAAGTAAGAGTATCATACACCCTTACCTATACCCAGATTCCTGTATCAACTTGAAACCTTCCAGTACCAACACGCCAAGAAAAGTATTAAGTAGTAAATAATAATAATAATTACTTAAATAATTAAAAAATGCGACTAGAGAAATAAAGAAATCCCTAAGTCATAATAAAATAAACATAAAGTATTTATCTTCTAATTAATGAATAAATAATAATAGGAAAAGTACGAACTATTTTCTTAGTGCGTAAATACGCCCTAGCTTACTGAGCCCTCTCCCCTAAACCGTACGCGCATTCGGCCGTAGAACGTCGCAATGAGTAGACGTGAGTTTTGGTGTTGTACACATATACGTATGTGTATGTTCTCTAGAAGTATATCCAGCGTGAAATCTTGTTATTGTGAATAATGTAGTGTCTAGAGTTTGTGAGAAAATATATAAATAAAATAGAAAAAGGTAGCCAACACATCTCTTAAAAACAAAATCAAATGTAAGTGTAACATAGTTAACTACTAGACTGTAGTACTGCAAAGTGAGAACTATAACTGTAATTAAAATAAAGAAAATGTGAACTACAAGAATCTGCACTAAGAAAAGTGAAATTACAACATTTGGAACTTCAAGTAAACAACCTATCTTCGAGAGCTTCAAGTTAACAAAAAAATCAACCCGATGTAGATACACCAAGAACAACGTACTCAACCCGTAGAAGACGACTGGAGATGTCCCAAGAATACAACAACAACCTCAGGTGATATCAAACCACAACTTTTGTAAATTTCCCCTTAATAAGAAGTAACAAAGAACTTTAAAGAACTTTCGCAATGTAATGAACAAATTATCAGATTTGTATATTTTGTAATTTTGTAAGGAGTAATAGTAACCGTAATGTATATATTGATAAATTAATAATTTTGAGAAAATTGAGACCCGGATCCGTGGTATTAAAAGCAACAGTTATATGAATAAATTTTGATATAACAAGAATAATATAATTAAGATCTTTGAAGCAGTAAAAGCGCTATTTACTAAAATAACTTTCTTTAAAATCAGGAATAATGTTTGATTAATATTTCAATAGCAATAAAGAGATGTTTTAGCTAATACCTAGTGAGTGAATAAGTTTATGCAAACCTTGTCAGTTTCCTATATCATACTTGTTTTGTAATTTGTTAGTAAGAGTTTTACTAACAACGGCAGCTGGTTTAGTTTACTGGTAAATAATTAAACTAGTTCCCGATTTTTGTGTTGTCTTGCCAAGGGGCGGCACAAAATTGCGCCACTCTGCTGAATTTAAAATTGTGTAATTTACTTGGTAAAAAAAAATATTGCTTACAGAGTGTCACGTACAGAAAATTGCAACATAATTATGTAATTGTTGTTGTGTAAGTTTATAAGTCGTTAACGGTAAAAAAGGACAAACATAAATTTATTCACTCAGAAAAAAAAATAAATAAATAAATGAGTAAAATTTTAATTATATAATAATAATATTAGTATCGCGAGTTTGCCGTGTTAAGCAAGTAATAGCTGGTAGGGAAACAATTCCAAACAAGTCAATTCCAAGCCAGTTGGTTCATGTTAAATATGTGTTGAGGAATGTAAACTCTCCCCTTTGTAAGAACCCATCTCATTCATAACCCCTCCTCCCTAAAGCAAACAAAGCCACGTTAGACAAGCTCTTTCCTGTTTTTGTATTGTTCTGAATTACTACCCTATGCAACTAGACGACACCCCAAAACAGCTGATTCTTTGTGCTGTTTGTTAAATCAATGAACTTTCCGTATATGAAATTTCTCTCTACTAAAATAGTATTATCGTTTTGTTTTGATTAATTATATATGTCAATACTGAGAATTTAATTGTTGTGAAATAAGTAATGTTGATTAATTAAGATAAGATTACATCCCAAAGCTTAATATGAAATAAGATATATGTGTATGTGTTTAAATGAATTAATGTTATCTATTTTTAAACATTGAGAAAACGAAGTAAAGAAAGTGACATAACATTTGTCGTTCGTAATACGTCGTGTGTTTAAAGTGGTTATTATCAAAAATGACTCAATTTAACCCCGATTTCTTGTTGAAAGACGAATTAACCTATGAAGCATTATGGCGTGGTCTCCCCTACTCTAATGTAACTGTCGCGGAACTTCGCAAGACGTTACGCGAAAATAAACCGGACAAACCTTCATTATTAAGTTGTTTGAGTGTTTTAGATTTCAATAGCGAAAAAGAAACGTGTTATCGTAAGTATACAGAACTAACTTCGTACGCACAAACCCTGCGTGATGAAAAATCCCCCGCAGTAATATTACGCACCACCCAAAGAATTGAGCATCTATACCGTCGTATCACCAATTTGTTGACCTGGCCCGGTGATAAAGATATCCATCCTGATGTAAAAAAATTCGCCGAGGAAGCATTAAAACAATTACCTGAGATAATACGCGAATTACGTAGACGATCCGAATTGTTTAGATTAGACGAAATCGAAGAAGCAATGACGAAATTAAATATTTCACCTACCCAATCGCCGACTCAAGAACAACCAAACGGTACTGCAAAAATTCAGATTCTGCAGGAATCCAATATAGATCCATTCAAGGAACGGTTAAGTGGTAGTCAAGTAAATATTCAACCAGTAAACGTTACGTCACTCCCTAATGAACTAGAAAATATGACCCATACCTACGAATTACCTTCTCATTCGCGGACTAATCAACCTGCGGAAAATCCTAGAATGATGAGCCAAATAAATTTAACTCCCGAGCTCTATGGAAAAATTACCCACCCTGTAGAAAGTATTTTGTCCAATATACAAATCACTGATGGACTGAATATTACAAAGCTCCTTAATTTTATCAAACATATCTTAGAATTAAAGGAACTGCAACAACTAAGAGATAACCAGATTTTGCAAGTTATTTTACCTAAGTGTAGATCTCCATTAAAAGATAGAGTGTTAGAATCCCTAAGGTATAATCAATCGGTAGAAGAACTTCATACCACACTAATAAGACATTTCATTCCCACCGGTATCTACGAAGAATTGAAGCGAAATTTAGTACTTCGTGCACAAGGTACATACGAGAGACTAGCTCATTATATTTCTGAAGTAAGAGAATCTGCTTTATTGTTACAAGTTAAATGGAGCGAACAACAGTTAGTAGACAATATCATAGTAAGACTATCCCCCGAGGAGCGATCTCGACTAGCACTCGTGAAGCCACCTACAACTTTTACGGAACTAGAACTATGTTGTATACATTCGTCCGACGTCTGGTATTCTGACCAGAATAGAAGTGTTTCTATGTCCCAGAATCAACAAAGAAAGTCTTTCCAAACTAGACCTATTGGAAATGATACCCGAAACTACCGCGATAAGCGATTCGTAAGTACACATAAAACCCAAAACTATGCCCATGTTTCATACTCTAAACCAAAATCCCGACAACCTACGAGCGAAGTAAGTGAGGAAAGAAGATGTTATAACTGTGGAAAGGCCGGACATATTAGCAAGTTATGTAAACAAAAGCGTTATCTACAGAAAACCGACCAATCAAAAAATGTGTGAAGCTGGAAGACCGAAAATCCTACGTCTTCCGAAGCACCAGAAGGAAAGGTAACAACAATACTAAGCGTCAAATAAAGATGAGTAAAAATAAACGCAGAGATCCTTATTTAACAAAATTTATCGAGAAGTGCAACTCTATTGGTGCATGTAAAACAAGTATATGCCAACTACCCTATGTACAGATAGACCTTCGAGCAACGAAAACCCTTGGTTTAATTGATTCAGGATCTACCCGTAGTATAATTAGTAAACAGTTAGCCACCTTATTAGCTAATCATAAACTGATTAAACGTAGTCAAATGGTGAACATAAAGTGTACCACCGCAAATAAACAAAACCTAAAGATATCTCACAGTATTACGGTGAAATTAAAAATTCAGAATTTTACTTGGTACATTCCACTACTAGTAGCTGAAGAGTTAGGACAGAACTTAATATTAGGCGCGGATTTTATAAGAAAAACTGCTTTAATCCTTGATATATATGCAAAACAATATTTTTTCAGATTTGATCGTACTCAAAAATATCAGTTCGAATCCGAATTAAGTAACGACACTGTTAGTGAAACCGCAAATATTCATTCAGAGCCTAATGAATCGAGTCTAAGTCATTTAAAAGGAAATGAGAGACTAAGAATCCAAAAGTTAATAAAAGATTTTTCTGCTGTACTCACCCCCAAGTTAGGATTAACTCATTTAATTGAATATAAAATAAATCTTAGTGACAACAAAGTAATACGACTCCACCCATACAAACTATCTCCGCCCAAGATGGAAATCATGAGAAACCACATTAACAAACTCCTTGATCAGCACGTCATTGAACCATCAACGTCTCCATATTCATCGCCTGCATTCCTAGTACCAAAAGGAACTGACAAACATAGACTAGTCGTGGATTATAGACAACTAAATAAGAGTATAGAATTTGAATCGATACCACTGCCAGACATACACAGTGCGTTTCACTATTTTACAAAAGCGAAAATCTTCACCATAATGGATCTTAACCAAGCATTCCATCAAATTCCACTAGCTGAGGAGTCAAAACATTTAACTGCTTTTGCTGTCCCATTTAATCTATATCAATTTACGAGAGTACCATTCGGTATATCACAAGGAAGTTCAGTATGCAGTCGACTGTTAGAAAAAATTTTCCATGATGTTAAATTTAAATTTGTATATCATTATCTCGACGATATAGTAGTATATAGTGAGTCAATGGATCAACATATTGATCACTTGCGTGAAGTATTATCCCGGTTAAAGAAAGCCGGACTGACCGTAAACCCTAGTAAAGTTAATTTCGCAGTGAAACAATTCTCATTTTTAGGTCACATAGTATCAGCCGAAGGTAAGGTTACCATCGATCCCGAACGTACACGCGCAATCCGAGAATTTTTACCTCCCAGAGAAGTCAAAGGTATAGCTAGATTTTTAGGTATGATTAATTATTTTCATAAGTATATACCCCACTTAGCGGATATAGCAGCCCCATTGAATGCCTTAAGAAAGAAAGGAACGAAATTCGAGTGGACTACTCAACATCAAGAAGCGTTTGAAACACTTAAAGAAAGTATTATATCCCCACCTGTATTGCAGTTAGCGGATTTCAGTAAACCATTTATCGTACAGACCGATAGTTCAAGTGTAGCATTAGGAGCCGTAATATACCAGGAAATAAATAATACTAGACTCCCGATCAGTTATGCATCCCGGACACTGACCGAGCAAGAAAGGAAGTTCTCAGCCTATGAACTGGAATGTTTAGCCGTAGTATTTGCTTTTGATAAATTCAAACCATTTTTGGAACACAAGGAATTTCTACTAGAAACCGATAATCAAGCTTTATCATGGTTATTAAATCACCCAAAGCAATTAGGTCGTATCGGACGATGGGTGTTAAGATTAAATTGCTACAAGTTCAAAGTGCAACATATTCGTGGAACTCAAAATGTAGTGGCCGATACTCTATCCCGCATGTTCCAACTACCCAATACAAGATCTGGAGAAGACAATATTGAAACCACTATCGTTAATACACTAATTACTAATTTTCCCCTTGCATTTAAGGATATAGCATATCACCAACAACAAGATCCGAAATTGTGTAAAATAATCGAACAAATAGAAAAAGGAAATAACTCTGATAAATATATCTTGAGTAAAAGAGTACTTTGTTTTAAGAAGGCAAACGGAAAATTACTAAGAATAATCGCCCCGGAAATAATCAAACCCATGTTAATGGAGTACTACCATTCATCTACAATTGGAGCTCATATGGGAATTAGGAAAACGATACATCGTATTCGCAAGGAATACCACTGGGAAAACATGAATAGTGAAATAAAAAAGTTCGTGAAAGAATGCGAAATTTGTGCGCTGAGCAAACCAGCAAGAACCAGTCAAGTCGGAAAATTAATCTCCGAAATACCTACTACTCCCTTCTCGAAAATATACATCGACTATTCTGGACCTTATCCCCGCTCTAAATCCGGAAATACTATGCTGTTAATTTGTGTAGACTCATTCACTAAATTCGTGTGGATGTATCCTATGCGTCGTGCATTAGCATCTACGACAATTAAAATTCTACAAGAACAACTATTTAAAGACTATGGCACTCCTTTAAGCTTAATATCTGACAATGGACCCCAGTTTAAATCGAAAGAATTTAATGACATGTGTTTTAAATTAGGTATAAATCATATTACCGTGACCGAGTACAGACCGCAAGGAAATATAGCAGAAAGATACTTGCGTAACTTAAAATCAGCATTAATATCTTATCATGCTAAAGACCAGACAGCCTGGGATCAAAATATTTCGTGGATACAATTTGCATTCAATTCAGCGTATCATGAAGGTCATAAATCAACACCATTTGATTTACTGTACAAGTACAAACCCAACCATCCTTTAACCACAAAGTGGAAAATCAATGAGTTATTACCCCGCGACGTAAATGGGAATAACATACGAAAAATATGGAACGAAGCTCGTGCAAATCTGAGAGCTAATTTACAGAAATCAAGGAAGTATCATGAGAATAATAATAAGCTAATAAAGTATAAAATAGGTGATTTAGTCATGTATAAAACTCATCCTATGAGTAAAGCAGTTGATAGGATCACTTCGAAACTATCTTATCGATGGTGTGGCCCCTACCAAATTCGTAAGTTCATCACCCCCGTTACTGTAGCTCTGTATGAACCCAATACAGAAAATTACGTTCGCAGAAGTCATTTGTCTCAAATAAAAAAATGTTTTTCGTGTCAAGATACAGAAGGAAGACTACGAGAAAGATAGAAAACCTAGAATACTATCTAAGTATTAAGAATAAAATATGTTGTATAGACTTATACCGAAATAGGATAAGATTGTGTAACATCCTATACTATAGGTAACTATAAACTCAAAACCCCCTCGTACGAATACAAGCGAGGCCTGATCAACCTTAGCTAATGTCCTGCGAGAATGGTATTATACATGAGAAATCTGATGACAAGTATAATGAAGATGAAGAGAAAGAAAGAAAGAAAAATAATCTTTAGCGCTGTAAACTAAAAGTAATTCTATTGTTCTTACAATACGGTATTATTATTAGTAAAATACTCATGAGTATAACTCCGTAAAACGAGTGAGCAATTCAAGAAAAAACCTGTAGTAGATATAAGAATTAAAATAAGGTAGATTTACGTTTTGTGTATTTTATATAGTAGATGTAGTAGAATTTAAATGTGACATAAATATAAGATAATCGATTGATGAATAGAAATAAGCTGAGAGAGAGAAATTTCAGTATGAAATATAATTGTTTATGAGAATTATATTATTACACCCCCCGTTTTTCATAGTTAAGTGCAGGAGGATGTGACGATTTTAAATGTATAAAAATCGCACAGATTAAAATTTTTTAATTTTAATAAGTAAGAGTATCATACACCCTTACCTATACCCAGATTCCTGTATCAACTTGAAACCTTCCAGTACCAACACGCCAAGAAAAGTATTAAGTAGTAAATAATAATAATAATTACTTAAATAATTAAAAAATGCGACTAGAGAAATAAAAAAATCCCTAAGTCATAATAAAATAAACATAAAGTATTTATCTTCTAATTAATGAATAAATAATAATAGGAAAAGTACGAACTATTTTCTTAGTGCGTAAATACGCCCTAGCTTACTGAGCCCTCTCCCCTAAACCGTACGCGCATTCGGCCGTAGAACGTCGCAATGAGTAGACGTGAGTTTTGGTGTTGTACACATATACGTATGTGTATGTTCTCTAGAAGTATATCCAGCGTGAAATCTTGTTATTGTGAATAATGTAGTGTCTAGAGTTTGTGAGAAAATATATAAATAAAATAGAAAAAGGTAGCCAACACATCTCTTAAAAACAAAATCAAATGTAAGTGTAACATAGTTAACTACTAGACTGTAGTACTGCAAAGTGAGAACTATAACTGTAATTAAAATAAAGAAAATGTGAACTACAAGAATCTGCACTAAGAAAAGTGAAATTACAACATTTGGAACTTCAAGTAAACAACCTATCTTCGAGAGCTTCAAGTTAACAAAAAAATCAACCCGATGTAGATACACCAAGAACAACGTACTCAACCCGTAGAAGACGACTGGAGATGTCCCAAGAATACAACAACAACCTCAGGTGATATCAAACCACAACTTTTGTAAATTTCCCCTTAATAAGAAGTAACAAAGAACTTTAAAGAACTTTCGCAATGTAATGAACAAATTATCAGATTTGTATATTTTGTAATTTTGTAAGGAGTAATAGTAACCGTAATGTATATATTGATAAATTAATAATTTTGAGAAAATTGAGACCCGGATCCGTGGTATTAAAAGCAACAGTTATATGAATAAATTTTGATATAACAAGAATAATATAATTAAGATCTTTGAAGCAGTAAAAGCGCTATTTACTAAAATAACTTTCTTTAAAATCAGGAATAATGTTTGATTAATATTTCAATAGCAATAAAGAGATGTTTTAGCTAATACCTAGTGAGTGAATAAGTTTATGCAAACCTTGTCAGTTTCCTATATCATACTTGTTTTGTAATTTGTTAGTAAGAGTTTTACTAACAACGGCAACTGGTTTAGTTTACTGGTAAATAATTAAACTAGTTCCCGATTTTTGTGTTGTCTTGCCAAGGGGCGGCACAAAAGTTAAAGGCCAAGGAAGAATATAGTTGAATTAACGCCCATACTTGTCCGAAAAGTAAGGTATTAATAATAATATTATTATTACAATTCCGTAAGAATTGTTAAAGGAAATGAAGAAAGGTAAATGGGTAGTTCACTTTTGCGGGTATGGGAAGGAGAAAGGAAAACTGTGTGGCCATATGGTGAGGAGGCTAATAGCGGTTAACACTTTCCATGCCCATACGTCATACGGGCAGCGCCAAATGCCGCAGTGGACCATGTCCGTATAGCATAGGGGCGCTCGGTTTTCCTGTGTTTCAACGCATTTACCCGTACGCTGTTGCAGCGTGAGGATAATTTGTTAGACAACACGCTGTTATAATTTAGTTCGATATTTTATCCGTAGATATCTCCTACAAACCAGTGGAGTAATCGGTGTTCAGGTTCAGCTGTTGCATGTTCTGGGCGCATCGTGTTTCTAACCTAAACAATATGTCAGATACACATTATTCTGTACTTGAGGAATCAATACAATAATTTGACAAAACAGAAATACAATTTCGTACACATAGCCTAACCTACATGAGTTACAGGTATTTTCATATAGGCCTAGGTTCTATTTTTATTCTTTCTTCCTGTAGTAGTTATATTGGTTTTCTTTGTATACAGATACATCGCAAAATGAATCAACGCTTTAAAACGGGGAGGAAACCGTAACAGTAACGTTGATACTCGTTGGACTAATAATGATGTTCAGTCAGCTCTCCGAGTTTTTCAATGGGAATCTCTATAATAATGCCTAGTGAAGAAAATTGTTCAGAGTTTCACTGTTTTTCTTTTTTTTTGATAGAAACTAATGAATGTAGCAATTGGAATCTAAATATTGTAATTCCATAAGTTTAAGTAACAAAGATTAAAAGTTCTTTTAGTGATCCAAGAGTATGTTTAAGACTAATTTGTTAAAACGTACATACATGTGATCAGAATACTAAGAATATGGATCAAGTCTGCATAGAAGTAGCTTAAAATGAAATAATGTAAGTAAAATATGGTTAAAAGATAAATATTCTACAATTTTTTGAAATAGTGCTAAAAACGGTGGTTCACCAGGGAATGACACGGCAAAAACGATGGCTCACCAGAGAATGACAGGAAAGGAACGGTGGTGTTGTAAGTGCTAATGGAATAATGAATAGAGGGAAGATGGGAGAGGGGACAAAGTTGAAGCTGCATGATGACAAATAGCAGTTTGGGGTGTTGTGTGAAAGTCGGATTGAAAGCAACGGTGGCGGTTGTGTCTGAGTATGTCATGGAATAGTGATGCAAATGAAAGTGTTCTACGTTGAGAACAATACCATTGTGAATAACTAAAACAACGAATGAATAACGAATTCTGATGTTCCCCCCCCCCATACTTCTCTATGGTCTGAAATTTGATTTTAACGAATCCCAGGCCAATCGTATTCAAGCGGCCGAAATGAGATTTCTCACCAATAAGGGAGGGTATACTCTTCAAGATCTCAAAAGGAATACCGATATACGGCAGGAGCTGAATATTATGAGAGTATACTTGAGTATTATTCAGGCTAAAATGGTTGGAACATCTCAAGAGTGTATGGCTGCTGCATCTCCAAACAGCTTCTGAATTATAAGACGAAAGGACGGAGAGGTCCGAAGAAGCGTTGGAGTGACCACCTCTCCTCTATCAGCTTGCGACCGGAGCAAACCATTTTCGGTGTAGTTCTTGCTGAAGACGAGGGTAACGAAAATAACAAAAGCTGATGAGTACAGGGGTCTGAAATCGTGTTAGCAGTAATATTAAACAGGCTATCGTCACTATTAAACATCACTAACAGCTTTACCACAATGAGAGCAGGAGACAAGAGACGTGGGTCGGCAATAATCCCATCCGCGCGCCGCACGTTTGAAATATTAAATTCCATCGCAGCGTCGTTGGCCGTCAAATACGTTTGTAATGTGACCTGCTAACTTGAACTGCAGATTCCTCCATAGTTTATACGAGTAAATATCTTTTGCTACGAGTAGGCCTAAATGATAACACTGGACAGCAAATTTTTGTCTTTTTTCTAATAACTCTGACGAAATAGGTTAACATTTACTAATCTTGACGTGATTAATTCAAATATGGTCATGAAAGCCCTGTACATTGTACACTTCGTGTTGATTATACAAACTGAACATGTGTCAAATAAACGAGTGAAATGTGGCAGTTGGAAACTCGAAGTTATTAAGTTTGATTGCAATGACTTTATATATTTTGTTACTTACAAACAACTAAGTTTATAACATGTGTGAATATTACCTTATATATTTAATGGGTCAAATCTGTTTTTTTCTTTCAAATCAATTAATTCACTGCATCAAAATGAACTGATCTCTGCTGGGAGGTTACTGTAACTAATACAAGTGGTTTACTATGGCTTTACGTAATACGAGATGCACGGATTGCATAGTTTTGTATCTGATTCTCACACTGTAGTCTTTGACTAACGCGTATAGTACAAATATGACTGTTTTGGTTGTGAGCCTTTTATTTAATAACACGATCACTTAGGAAAATCATTTAAAAGTTGTAGCTCTCCCAGTTGAAGGACTCTTTCGCTATTTTGAACAAAATAAATTTGTTATTAGATAAAGTGGAATTAATAAGTTTTAATTTTTAAGTTGTTAGTAAAGTTCTTAGTGTGTGAGACTTTTGGCGTTAGTAGAGAAACACCACGAGGAGGTGCCCATACACCGTTTCTCGTACTTCTCGTTCTTTGTTTGTTAATTCTTTTACTTTTTGTATTATTCTATACATAAATGTAAAGCTTACAAATGGTATATACCAAGTATAAAAGTTAGTTATTCTATATACATATATACATATTCTATAAACAATTATCTTATTGTACTGTAACAGGCCGACTGTTACAATTTTTCAAAATTTTGACCTCCATTTTCGTCCTGCTGTGCCCCTAAAGTTAACCACCAATCAAAATAAACAATGCATTCGGGTGTTTGACTAAATTCCCTTTAGTGTAATAGCCGGCGTAGATTTGTATAATTTTTTAATTTTTTTCTTTTTGGGGTCGTGGTGTCCAGAAAGTTTGGAATTTCCGTAATTCAACGCTGTATTCAGACTTTAGTTAACCTTATCTTTAATCTTTCCATTCAGTAGAATCTGCAGGAATTTAGGATTATAGATCTCCTAGTTAAAGAACAGGGTTATGGCTTTTCGTGGAGTTGATCCCATACGAGCAAAAATTGTTGTAGATGGTACTGTTCTGGAGGAGGTCAGTAATTTTGAATATCTGAGCTGTAATACGCATTACTTTACAATCAATGATATGGTGAAGAACTTGCACAAGTTCTACCATATGTGTGGCACAATCAGAAGAATTATAAAATCAAACCCGCCTGAAGTGGTGATAGCCTTCTCCACACTTCTCTATGGTTCTGAGAATTTTACTGTAACGAAATCCCAGACCAGTACTATTCAAGCAGCCGAAATGAGATATCACTGGCACGTGGCAGGATATATTTTTCAAGATCTCAAAAGATCAAAAGAAATGTCGATGTACGGCAGGAACTGATTATCATGAGATTATACTTCATAGAAATGAAAAATATCGGGTGGATACTCCCCAAACAACTATTGAATTATAAGCCGAAAGGACAGAGAGGTATGGGACGTCCGAAGAAGCGTTGAGCGTTTCAGCTCTAGTCTATCTGAATGGAGCCTGAACAATTTATTTTTAGATTTCTCTTTTTGAAAATGATTGCGATGATTATTATTATCGTCTTTAATCTGATACCCCAAATGGATTTTTGAGATTTTTCCAAACATTTTTACGAAAATCATAATTGTAAATAGTAGTCGTAATCGTACCATAATTCAGTAATTATCATGAGACATATCCAAACAGAAGACAATACTGAGAAATCACAGACGGTTGTTTTGAACCTGAGAAATCGTTTCACTCGTTCACAAATATATTTGGAAAACTCAGCTCTGCTTTTTCATGTAATATAAATTCAACAAACATAACGAACGTTAATACTGTTAATCTGTGTTTTTTCTGTGTGTAATTACAATCTCTTTTGTGTTTACTAATTATGTCAGTGGGGTGCTGCTCTGTGACTGGAAATTCGATGCCTACTGCATTACAAACATTAAACTGCAACTGCCACACATATTTCATTTGTACACATACTGTTCCAGATAATTGTATATACGGCGTGCAGTTAGTACATATGTTTGTTTTACGTACGGTTCGCCGTACATTCTGTATTCTATTCTCTAATGATAAAATTCGCGTGTTGTCCATTCGTTGCTACGGAAACGTAACGATACGTGGATATAGGCTTTGACGGTACAAAATAAAACGACACAAGAAAAACTAAAACATCAAAATTTTAATTATTTCACTATTAACCAGATTCGCACTTAATTCAACAATCCTTGTACACAGGTGTTGGGCAATTTCATATATAGTAAGGATAAATAAGGTTATGATATTTTATAAACCGCCTGTTGTATAACACTTGTTAGGTATATTGTTTCGAACATTCATCATCGTAAATAATAAACGCAACGTTTCGATCACTAAAGACCATTGGCCATCTTCAGATATTGTAAAATGAAAGAGCAAGTAAAACTGTCTATGAAACACCAAGGGTTCGTTAATACAGTTAACATAAAACACTACCAATGGATATCGCGATATAACTTAAATAATGAACTTCAAGTTGGACAACCAGATTTGAGTTTCCTCGCTTCCTCACTCCGCCCGGCGGGCCACTGACACTTACGCCGGCTTTCAGGAAATGTATCAGGTTCACACATGAATCTCAATCAATAACTTATTGTTTATTTTATTAACTGAGCGAAGCGAGTTATAAGTTTTAACTCGACCGTTTGGCATTTGTCTGTCTGTCTGTCGTTTTGAGTACGTCTCACTATAACTTTGAATGCATCAGCCAATTTCGTAAGGTGTCCGTACCGTAATCCCCATAGATCCGATTTGTTTTTCGAGATTGATATCCTTAAACGTAATGGGTAGTAGACACCACAAATGTAAAGGGCCTAAATTTGTAAAAAATCCAAGTGAGATGTCAAATGAAATCTAAATCCAAATTTTAACCGAAATCTAAATAAGTGTTCAGTTTTAGAAATAAAAAAAATTAGGACTCCAGTCGCAAAAACTGGATCACAAATTTGAAAATACTAAAACTCAAAGTCAGTTTCAGACGTTAAGCGATTTTAACCTTACTTCCGATGTAGTATTCACTCTGAAAATGTTTTATCTGTAGGTGCATCATGGGCTAAAAACGAAAGTCACAATTTTAAGATAATTGTAAAGGTCTACGACCATCTAGCGTCAAGTTATGAGGGACTTTGTTCAAAATACGTACTAGGTATCTTTAATAATTTAACAAAATTAATATCTGTCAACATCAATTGCAAATTTTTTGCAGCCTGCAAAAATTTTGTAAGCTATTTTTACAGAAAAAACTTCATATAGTGTTATCAGTTATGTATATTTTTAAAAAGTATTACACATAAGGACATAGATATTGTAACGGTACATATCTTCACCGTACATTCGAAAGCAACTATAAGAAATAATAGACTCATTAATTAACACTAGAACACCCAATATATGAATAATTGTGTACTAAATATTATATCCGGTCCACGAACTAACTGGAAAAAAGCAGCTGAAGAAGAAAAATAGTAATGACAAAGAAAAATAGAAGACAACATAGTAATGTGATTAACCCAGTAACCCAATAGATATGGTAAGTGAGAGGACAAAACCAAATATACTGACAACAAACACTAACAAGGTACAGGAAGTAATCTAAAGAAACGCAAATAAACTGATAAACGAGACAAGAAATAACAATTCTACGATACAGTGTGCCAATATAAGTACCAAGGTATGATGAACCAAATGAGACAAGGATCCTACAGAGTTAAGAAACCAGTAAAGACATAGACATGGACAAACTATTTCAAAAGACTTGACCATGACTTAAACTCTTTATTTAAGGTGAACATATAGTTAATAAACAACAGAAACATTGAAATAAAATACTGTCAATATAAGAATGAAGTAGTTGTCATAACAATAACAGAGTACTATACCTGCTTTTAATGCAAATAAATTCAAGTAAGAAATGTTAAACAAAATCTGGTAATCACCAGTAAACATGTAAATATAGTGTGAAAAATTATTAAATAATGATTACCAAGAAAATAAGTATAAAATAATAACCTTCAAGCATTAAGATCATTGAATAAAATGTATGGAAAGAAAACACAATGTGAGACCACTGTTGTCAGCTAGGGGGGTCCCAGATAACCTAACTCATGGAACAATTTCAATTATAACTAGAATAATTTAATAGTAAAACGTTGTAAAACCATATGATGTTATGCAATAATGAAACTAGACATTGTAAAGACCAACCTAGTACTATGATTTAGTAATTAAGAGTGACATGTGTTGTGTTAAATGTAATTACACAGACTGAAATGGACAGAAAGATGTAGGCCTACCCATTAAACACACTAAAAATTTCCACAATATTATTAATTAGAGAAAGACAGTGACATAAATGTGCACTGCGATGTCTAATACTACTATGATAAGGTAGAATAATGATAATGAACCATTAATTAAACCATAAGTATGTAAAAATAATGTAACTGTCAGACAACACTAGATGCAAGAATCCCACTAGAATTCACTAGAAGTGAATTATTCACAATCCCACAAATAATAATGGAAGACTAACCATTGTAAAACATTCTATAGAATATAAAGAATAATTATACAAAAAGGAACCACTTAAAATTGAGTATATTATTAACAATGAACCAAATCATAATGACACATGGTAAACCAAAACTATGGATAACTAATAAAACTAAAATCAAGAAATGAACAATATTTGAATAAAAGCTAAGGTGTCCAGAAGCTGTAATGTACATCTCAGAATAATTATATCACAGTAGAGAATGAACAGAGCCAATTATTAAAATAAAATGAGTGAATCAAATTAACGATGCTCTAGGCCAAATAAAGCATAGACCAATATTGTAATTTTTAGTAATTTAAAATAATTATTGTAGTAGAGATTATCATGAAAGGACTTGGGAAGAAACATATGCATGAAATTTAATCACCATTTGTTCAATTTCACTAAGTAAACATGTAAAATTATAAGAAATGTATCATAGTCGTAAGGGAAAGGTATAAACTTTTTAATTACTGAACCAAAATATAGCTTGTGAGGACTTGTTTTAACAAGCACATCAATTGTAATAACATGATGTGGCTATATAAACGATTACGCAAGGACGTTAAACCAGTTTAAAAATATTTCTTTTATTTTGGACAAAAACGAAGGCATCATTTCTATAGCCTCAACACCAAGGTCATGAACATTTTATAAAAATTAATTGTGTTCGCCGAAGGAGTGACCTCGCTCGAAGGAATGGCAGCAATCTCTAATACAATGAAATCGATTAAAATCAACAGGGGAGTATGTAATCCCAAAATTGGAACAGCGAGGGAGATGGCAATTTCTACACACTTCATATCTGACGATCGAAGCAGTAACTACAGCCATTTTTGAGCGCGAGAAAAGTCGAGTGCGGAATTGAATCAGCTGTTCGGGTTTCAATGTAAACAATTGGTCACATAACCAACAATTTTTGAGTGTCGAGTTTAATGCATAAATGCAAATACAATAGTGAAACAGCATTGCAGAGTATGTAATAGGCTACAATTAGGTGAATTTCAGGGAGTATAGTGATTAATTATACTTATAAAATTTGAACCTAAATAACAGTAATTTTTTAAATTGACAATGAGTAATGAAAATAAACATAAACTATTATAGCTTTTTTGAAACATGAATCCATAAACTAATTGACTTTGATTCATGAATGTTAAATGAATATTATTTGAATTTTAAACAAAAGTAAATATTTTGTACTTACCTTGTAAAGGTTATCCAACTAGTGATATAGACACTAAATTAATATGAACTCAAGAGGGGTTATCTAACCTTGTGATTATTATTTTTTAGCTACATAAACAATCATTAAATATTTTAATGAACCTAAACTAAGGGATATATTGTTGCTAGTTAACTGACAAGAGATCAGTAATCAATGGACTTGATAATTCATGATGAACAATGGATGAACTTATGATTTTAATTATTTTGTGTATTTGTTATGTATAGGTTAAGGAGTTACATTATTTTAAAATAGACGCAATTTTATATCAGCTCAGCCTGCCTGAATTAACCTCAATGTTGACGATAGTCGAAACCTTCAATTTTATGTTACTAATTTAAATTATTTTGATGTTATTTCATTTATATAACTCATCTCCTACTACTCAGTTCAAACAGTAGTACATATATTTTCTGCTTATGTATCTTGCAGTCTCAAAGAAACCACGAAAGTTGTAAAATGAATTAAATCAAGTTTCAGTGTTATATTTTAAAAAGAAATAGTTTAACCACCTTGAGAATTAGAGTCAGTAATAACTAATGTTAATTATTAATGAGGCAAACAGCCAGTTATCTATCAGTCAGTGATTTCAATTTATTAAAATTGTTAATAAATCACATTGTAACACAGTAAAAGCGTTGACGAATTTTTCTTTACTAGACAGTACGAACATGTTAGGTAACTATTGGTACTCCAACAGGTGGCACAAATTAACTCAAATATTTTGAATTGAGTTATCTACTCGCATGTTAACATGGTTGTTAACAAAGCAGACCTTCACACTCAGTAAGTACAAGCTGAGTAAATAATTTGTGTTTCTTTCAGTAAGAATTAGATCTACGGCGAACTACACTATCCACATGCGCCTGCGAGGGAGTCAACCTGACCAATCCGTATTCAAACGTGCAAGTTTAAACGAACCACACAGTGCACAGAAGAGATATTAAATAATTTTGTCAAACCTTATTAAACATAATTAAACCATTTTGAACCATTTTGAGCTAATTAAATAATTAAATAAAATTAAACCACGTGTGACAGAGTAACTCGTAAGTTACAGATTCGGTACAATATATATATGGAAATGTACGTAGATTTAAAAGATAGAGTAAATTATTTATAGTTCGGAAATTATTATAGAATAAATTATTACTTAGAGTAAATTGTTATAGAAACCAATGCAACAGTTCGGAATTTTTAGGGTTTATTGTATGATTGTATGCTTTACAGTTGCTACTAAAAAATCGGCCTTACGTAATTTTTCTGATAATTAAAAAATTAACCAATATTGCAATTTATTTAACAATAAAGATATTTCGCACAAAATAAGCGAGTTCTGCAGCTCACGGGGCTTTCTAGTTTATTTCCATTCAGTTGCGTCTGTGGCAATTGAGAATGGTGTGATACCTCATGAAGCGAGGCTCAGAAGCAGATCGCGCGATTCGTTTCTGCAAGTTGTCGTATTGTACGTGCCAGATAAGTGTCAGGGATTCCACACACGAGATCACCAAAACGGGGAGACGTCCTACCGAATTGTGTAGAACCTCACATTCAAATGTGCCAGATGAGTTGTTTTCTTTCTATTTGTTATAATTTCGAAACTTTGATGACCATGATTTTTAACTTCTTCATTACAATCCTCTGTAGCATCTACATTTTTACTTGGCTTATATCGGCATCCATTTTACCAGCTTCTGGTTTTATTTTTGAAGTAAAACTTTTTAAAATCTTTTTTTCAAATTTAACTTTCGTTCGTGACGAACGCGCAACGAAAGTAACCACAGCAAGGAGGGGAAAACGCGAAAGTCAAACGGAAATTTTTTACTTAAGTAGAAATGTAAAAAATTGGAAGTGGAAATGAAAAACGATTAGTAAATTTAAAAACATAATTTAAAATGGAGCTATGTTGACTGGATTATTAAAAAAAGAAAATTATTTTAAATAAATTAAAAGCCAGGTGAAGTCTCATAATTGAAAGTATATCTAAATCTTAACGTAGGCCTATACCTAAAGAAAACAAAGTCAACATGAACAAACAAACGTGAGTTAAACGTATGACATACGTTCGGCCAGAAGAATGTAAACCTGCTAAATAATAAAAGCAACAACTAACGGTTCACTAACATGCCGTAATTGCGTCCAAAGTGTTGCTAACCGATCACGTTATATAATATACCGAAATTACAAAATGCGGTGTTAAAATCGTCGAGAGACAGTATTGCACTTAACAAACATTTCGTTCTTCCTTACAAAAAAGTGTCTGCCACTCTAAGTACTATAGATGAACGCCCATCTTCGTCGGGAAAGGTTAGACCCAGTTAAAGGACATCCGAAAATTCAAATCATATTGTGCATCCGGTCAACAAAATAATTCAAAAGACTGCTGGAGAAAGAAAAAATATAAATAACAAAAATATGTAAATTGAATTCGTAAACATACTTTGATAATAAAAAATTACCTTCAAAATTAAAAATGAATTGTAATATAATGATGCCTATACCGTATTTTACCGGTACACCTTATATGACAGTTTGAAGTATGAAAAAAAACGAATAAATTTAAGTGATAATAGTGTCAAACAAGTAAGGCTTAACATGGGAATCGAACGGACGGATTCTATCAAGTACACCACACACTTTCCTTTATTTTCTGTTAGTCTTTGTGTCTAGCTTGCGTATAGCGGCTAACGTTTGTCACTGATTTTATATATTTAGTGAGTATAGGCGAATCACCCAGAGGGAGTAGACTTAGTGAAAATCCTGGTGCTCCAGGTGGATGTTGACGTGATAGGCTAGTTCCCTGTTCCACGGAAAAACAATATTTACTATAAATCCTAAACAGCGGATTTACTGTATAATAACACAAGTGACGACAGAGAGGTCACTGTAGATGGCGTTTATTCGTCACGTTGTTCTGTAGGTTCGGCTCAAGGTTGAGTCAATCCAGTCCTCGTCAACTTACTGTTTGGGCAATGCAACAGTCTGGACTAATGCACTCATGCAACGACACCGTTCTCTACCGCAATGGAGCTCGTTACCTCTTTTGGTCAAATCCACACTGGTTTCTCACTGACATGAACAAGATGACGTAATTGCAGTCCACCTCCACTGTATTTCTGTTACAGTGCAACTCTCAATACGTCTTAGAGTGTGATTACTGAAAGTCAAGAGAAATTATTACTGCGCTGATTATATTACATTTCTTTTAAGAGATTATTATTATTTATTTTGAAATACTGTGTAACATGTAACTAATTATTAAAGTTTATAATGTTCTAATTAGTTATCTGTTGTCTGTGTGTTACAGCCTGAAGAGAACCGCGCACTGAGACTGAAAGAAAGCCTAATGGCGCTGGAACAGACGGCGGCGCTGAGCGGTAACCGGGAGGAGACGTCGCCGTCGACCACACAGTCGGAGGGCATCGCGTGGAATTACTTCGACGAGCGGGGGTACGTGTCAAGAGGCGGGCTGCGCGACGGCGAGGACCCCTACATGAGGAACAAGTTCAATCAGATGGCGTCGGACCGTCTGTCCAGCAACAGGGACATACCGGATACCAGATCTCCACTGTAAGTACAGTATTGGCTTAACGTAACGTTTTTGTCGAATCCTGTTGTATTTTTTCCCAGTCTTCCCCTTTTTACTTCATCATAGTTGTCCTATTATACGTTTCTTCATCACTAATAAATCTTGATATTTACTTTTGAAGATAAACTGCCCCCCCCGTCCTGTTTTGACGAAGTTACTATTCAGTGCTCAGTGTTGCTATACATTATTTTTCTTAACGATTCAGCACCTTGTAAAATAGTTCTGGGTTTATTTGCCGCCTTTTTCCTTTTTTCTCTCAATTCTAATTATTTCGGTTGCATGTCTGTTTTCTTCATATCGTCTCTGTCTCCACGTCCTCCTGCTACTGTCTTCTCGGTCTACTTCGTATAATTGGAACCCAGTTTAATAACTTTTGGGCAACGCTCATCAGAGAATCCATCCACGTGGCAGACCATGTGAGGTCCAGTGTGTAAAATTGTTTTGTCTACACAAATATTTGCCTCTTGACTTTCATTTCTAACGCACTGAAGCCTGGACACAATGCAAGATCGTCTGCGAAAGTCGCAAGGTTCTTTGTCTTCCCCCCTTGTTTATTTTCAAAGTTTCAGAGCCATAGGTGACTATGGTTTCTAAGATGCAGAGTAAATCTATCTTCTTGGCTTTGTAGCTTATTTTCTCACTCCAAATTACAGAATTCAGAATTCAGTTGCCTTATTGCCATTTTCCGTTGCTTCATTTTGCCGGTGATATCTTCCTGATTTCTCCCATCTTTTTTAAATTTAACGTAAGGTACTTAAAAAGTACCTTAAAAAGTACTATTTTTTATGATACTATAAAAACATAAACACACACACAATGTGTGTGTGTGTGTGTGTGTTAACATTACATAATAACATAATCATTATCGATAATACTGTAGTAGTGTTGAGTTGCTGTGTCAGCAGAACAATGGAGTACTGCAGCTTAGCAAGAGTGTTGACGTCAGCGCCTGCTGCCCATTACTGCGAGAGTCCAATTGTTCTACGACCCCTCTCTTTGTTCGTGTTTTGCTTACATTTGTAAGCGCCGTTAATGTTATGTAATTTTTATGGTATGTAATTTTCACATGTACTGTATTAAAATGTTATGTGTAATTCTGCTCAATATCAGTCCCATCATATTTATTGTTATTATTGTTTTACGTATTTTCTCTATTCGCAAGAATTTGTCATGTAAGCGGGTTTATGAAAGACCATATAAGGCACTGTTGGCTGGACGTAACTTTCAAATTTAAGGTCGGCATTTGACGGATTATAAAAGACCTTTACATCCTGCTAGGAGGGCTGTGAATGTCTACATTGGGAAGAGCGAGAAATGCTGAATTAGCACAGACTGCATAAGATTGACGTTGGTGCGGCTACCCGTTCAGTAATCGCGACTTTGTTTTCGTGACGTATTTTGACGCCACCAACATTGACAATACCTGTAGTCGAGCACATTATGGCAGTGATTATGATACAACTGAGTATTTTATTAGTCTGTAGCCTATAATAAATTGTTTTAAAATAATCAAAACAAAGGCGCCGCCATTTCTAATAGCGAATACGTTACACTCCACCTCTACAAGTACTGCTGAAGGACAGTTTCTGAATATGTCATAAGGGAGTTACGTCGTTCTGGAAGGACTCGGGGCTGTGTATAAAAGTCCATCCGGAAGGTCCTTCCAGCAGGACGACTGCCTGTATGTTCTATTATTAAGTAATCTAAACCGATATTAATGATATAAACTCGTACACTTTCTTGGTCGGAACTTTTTACAACAAAACTTTTCTCGGTTCATAACACAATTTATTGGTATTGTTATAAACACCAAACGTTTCGACCATACTGTGAGGTGACTTTCTCAGTGGTAAACCTGTGAATGAATAAAGTATGACGCATCGTTCCTTATTTATACTCACCTCTAGTAGGCGGGTCTATTTTATGATATGCACACTACATTATAAAAAAGAATATAAACCTTAAAATGAACATATACAGTAATCAAATACAACAATGTAAAATTATAGTGTTAATTAAGTGCATAACAAATATAGAGAAGAAGAGAAAGACAATAATAAAATGATAAAAAACTTGATGAGGAAAGTAAGCAAAAATTGTGTTATTTGTCTAATATATTGATTATCCTATTCCACGCGTTAGGCAGTTTATATCGTTTGTTTCTGTTGAAGTTGTGAGGGTCTTTAATAAGCGCTACTGCTCGTCTAACTATCCTCGAAAAATAACTGTTGTCTGGCTACGTTAAGTTTTGTTATTTTTCGTGTGGCGAATGTGTTGTCCTTATTTATTATTTTATTGTTTCATTGACGGGTTTCTTTTGTTATCTAGATTAGTTATACACCTGTATTTTATTATTGTTATTAGGTTAATTTTGTTGTTACTTATTTAATTTTATATTTTAATATGTTATTACTGTATATGTAGGCCTATACTTTACTTTTGATATTCTTTGTTATAATGTATTGTGCGTATGTTAAAGTGGATCCACCCACTGAAGGGGTGTATTAATAACGAGGTGTGTCACAGCGTAGTTCATTCTCATTTTACCACTGAGGATGCCAACACGACAGAATGGCCGAAACGTCTGGTGTTCATTAGGATCCAATGAGACGTGGTTATCAATCAAAAAAGAGTTGTTATTGCACTTTCTGCTTTATATTACACTTCTTCCAGTTTTAGTCTCATCAGTTTCATTTCATGCCATTCCATCTGTTTTGTAATGTTGTATTATTGTCTCTACGGTTGCTGTCTAATCCGTTAAAATAATCACACCATAAGCAAATCTTAACCAACTTTATTTTCCTTTTTTCGAATCGGACTCTTCTCTCTGCACACTTGTTTTCTTCTGTGTGCATATTGAATAAGATCAACGTTAAGTAGTGTTCTTACCACATTAAAAATATTATTGGAATGAATAAAAAATATACCAGATTATGGAAATACTGTAATTTAAATTTAATTATCATCATCATCTTCACGGATTAAACCAAGGATGGTTTGTTCCGGTCTCAAATAGGCAAAGATTAGAGCTGGTAACTCCAGCGCTTCCTCGGACGTCCCACACCTCTCCGTCTCCTCGGCTTATAGTTCCAGAGTTGTTTGGGGGTACGGCAAAGATGTTCCCACCTTCAGCCGATACTGGGCGATCCTGCCGAGGCGTGCTGCTTTACTTGCTGACTTATGGGTTTGCCTAATTGTCCCGAACATAAGGTTGAACTTATGCAACTTGTCACAACGTCGTTGCATGCATTATAAAATACACTGTAGCCCAGGTATTCAAAATTGCTAACTTTTTCCAGGTTTAAATTTAATTTAAATAAAATACTATACTAAGTATAGTGTACTATACTATAGTATTTAATTTAATTTAATACTATAATTAAATTTTCTGTAGTTCAGTACATCGTATTAAGATGTGGGAAGAGAAATGGTTATAGGTAGTGAGAATGTTCAATAAAAAAGTGGTAGGTAGGACAAATTATGACTACACCAAAGTGTAAGGTATTTACAATCAAACTACAGTTTAAAGTCTTCCTTTAAAATCAGTCCATTCACCAGAAAATGGATATAAGAATGAGTTCTGACTAACTTTATACACTGAATTTAAATGTAGCTGTTAAAATCTTATAAATATTCATCGTATTGTTTAAATTAGCAGCCATCCTTACTTTTCTTTTATAAAATTGCTAAACTGCTATAATTGTTTAAATGACCTGA
This sequence comes from Magicicada septendecula, assembly GCA_034769895.1. Classification (NCBI taxonomy): domain Eukaryota; kingdom Metazoa; phylum Arthropoda; class Insecta; order Hemiptera; family Cicadidae; genus Magicicada; species Magicicada septendecula. Next base: position 345,879,455 of record CM068369.1, on the reverse strand, counting down.
AGATGTCAGTAATGACGAAAAGCTTTGTCTAAATAATAAAAACAATTATAGCAGTTTAGTAATTTTATAAAAGAAAAATATAAATATTCAGTTTAATTTGTTTGTGCATCTAAATGTGTTAGTTACATGAACGAATCGTGACCTGTCCTAATTTAAAAGTTATTAATTTTGTTTATCGTAAATTTGTATTTATTTTTTGTTATTTACACTCAACTTTGTTTATAAAATACACCAGTATTACCTCAAACATTTGAGGAATTAACAGGAAAAGTGAGTCAAGTCTTACTAATATCAAGCCCCTTAGACTTGATCTGCTTTCTTTGTAAGAACTCTAATAGTGTAATAAAGACCGTTTAATTCACTTACGTAACTACTTTGAGCAGCATAATGACAGATTTTTTTTTTCTTATGTTTTATACAAAACAACACGTGTATTGTATGAGCTCATGTATGTACCCGTGCTTACGTAAGTAAGGGATCGATACAGTCTGCGTCTGCTGTGTTGTGTTTCACTAATATAATTAAGCGTAGACGAGACTTTGGTTTAGTTACTGGAGATTAAGTGCTGCAACTGAATACTCTTTCCCTTAGAGATCCCCTGTGTTTTTTCTTATTTTTTAAAATCTGTTTTGTTTTCTCTGCTTAACGTGTCTTTTCATTTTGTATTTGATTTTTACCATTCGTTGTTATACTCCACAGTTCTTCGTTGCTTGGATCTGTGTAAATTTAATTTAATTTTTTTTAAATGCGTGTCCTTAGTACATAACATCTCAGGTGACTTTTGTCGAAATTAAAATTGATTTACATCATATATGACACAATGTAAGAAATATTTACAGGTATAGTATGTATACATAATGCATTTGATGTATATTCTCACAGTGCCTTTATAAACATCCAGTGTTCCTTATGAATATAACACTTTATATAGTCTACGAGTATGTAAGGGTCCAAATACAAATAAATCCTGCGCCAAAGCACGTTTTTCCTCAAATTCACGAGCTTTCACTGATGATTTCGCTTTGATGGGCAATTAGGTTTCCTTACTTTCTGCTTTCAAGCATTTGCCAACCAAGCGTTCTTACCAAATACAAAATAAAAGTAATTACCAAATATTCGCTTGGTACAATACTTTGTATTCTAAGTATCAAGTTTTCCTTAGACTGATATTAAAAGTGCACGAATTCTTTATTCAAAGCTACGTCTGCCACTTCTATTAGCGTACTCTGAGCTAACATTCGACATTTGGTACTGATGTGCTGAAGTAATTTACAGTACCACTCGGTGTGCAAACATAAATCATCTAAAAACGACTTAACCACCTGCTGCCTATAGTAACCGGTGTAATAACCATATAAACAAAATTAAGCTAAAGTGTTTAGTATCTAACACATACGGTAATTAGACTCTAGTCCCAAACATTTACGCAATATTTCTGAAATAAAAACAAATTATTTAGCTTGAGTAAACGCATAAGCTACACCAACATTATTTAACTTAACGCCAACATTATGTTTTATTTAATTAAAATTCTTAAGTCATTAATCTGAAATTTTGGTTACAATTGTTGGAAAATTTACACTTGTTATTAAAACTCACTCAAGTTTTACGTCGCCAGGAACTTTTTTGTCTTTGCTTGTGCGTGGTTACTTGTTGAATGTCGGGTGTCTACTCGGTGTCGTTCGACTTCATACAAATTTTCTAAATGGGCTACTATAGACGTAATGCATAATGCTATAGATATTAATAAAACTACAAATCACTGTACTTTCTAGTTTGTAAAATTTATATTTTTAAAGGTATTAGTTTGAATCAATTTTTTAATACTTTAAATCATCTAGTGTACTATCGAAATTCCTTCCGCGTGCTGCAGGTTGCCCTAATTTCCCTGTCAACGGCGTAAATTGAGAGGCATCTCAGCTACCCGCCTCAGTTGTTAAATTTTCTTGTGAAATTAGGGCCTTGGAAGTCAAAGTCCGCCTTTGGAATTATATTTTACGAGAAGGGGTGCGTGAGGGGCGTATCACAGTCGTTTTACGATAACATTGAGATTGGTTTCGGCGGTGACAATGAGTTTGGTTGTCTGTGACCAATGGATTAATCTATTTGAAACCAACTTATACCTAGCAGTTATAAAGAAATTGTATTTATTTTCAACATGTTTGTAAAAGTATATCATATATATAGGGACAAGAATAGGTAAACTAAATATTAGATTCTGTTGGAAAAGACAATATTTGTAAACATAACCATTTTCAAAAGTAACTATCAAAATATTGGTTGAATAAAATACCTTCCAGCTTAGAGTGTATCTAACATTCTGTTTAATGTTTGCCGTCGAGAAATCCTGTTACACAAATAGGATTACACCTTTATTACCTTATTTGAAGTTTGTAATTGGCCAGACGTAGACAAAGAGGATGTATACAGCGAACAAAGAGGTAACATCCAAAACCGAGGTTGTTTAATATTTCATTCACTGAAAGTTTACTAATTGATGTTTCACAGAGTTTGTGTGCGTAGTGGAAAATCACTGTTGAACTTGAGTTATTTAAATCAGTTTATAAATTTCGGTTAGTTAGCTGTTACGCAGTAACTTATTGCTGTTCATTATTATAACTAAATTTTCGGCCATGGATCCGACTCGCTTTTGTAAATAAACATTGAGAAACAATTTTACAACTTTAATTCGGTAATTTATTTGCTAACATTCGTACGTATCTTTTGATATATATTTTGTTCAATGTAACGAGCCAGTATTGTTGCAGTGCGATCGTTATCCATCTGACGTTAGGTATTGGAGTTGCTAGATAATAATTAATGAGTAGTTATATAAAATATCTTGTGAATATAATCTATGTCAGTTAGCAGACCAAAGTATTCTACACTGTACATGGAAAAAATTCTGTAACTAACGATCCGACCTGTTGAGCAAATCAACATGTTCAAGTTCTCTAGTTGTAAGATTATATGAAATCAATAGGGACGCTTTGATAAAATAGTAAATACATTTAATTGAACATGAAGGTCTACTACAACTAAGGAAACACTTATCAACAATGGGTGAGTTAAAAAATTAAAATTCTACAAAATTGTTGCAGTTAGGTACCAGAGATGCGACTCTTAGTATCTGTTAAAGGCTGCTATCTCTTAAAGAGACAGACTATACAAAAAAGACATTCGCAAAGAGTTGAACTTTTTTAATATCCGAAACCGTATTATAGAAAGCATCATAGAGATATGAATCGCTCATCTGAATAGGTTGCCAGATGCCAGGTTGCCTAAGAAAGTTTGGCAATACGAGCCTATTGAACAAAGCAGTGTAGGAAGGCCTAGGAGGGGTTGGTGAAGTGTATGTGTATATAACGGTCTGTTTCGAAATTCCGTTGTCATCTATCCAGTCCAAATGTTAGTATCCAGCGTCTGTATTTGTACATTTTCCCATTTAAATTAAAAACATTTAATCCTTCCGGAATGCCCTTGACTGTCTCCAGGTCCTCGTAATGATTTCTCTGCAGACCAGCGTAGAAAGTTTATGTCTATTGCTTAAAGTTTGTATGTTGTTCAAAGTGCTAAGATGTAACATTTGTGATTTATGGTACTCCAGAATTCATCAGACCCACACTAGGAGTACCATAGCAGTGTAACGCAATAATAGTCGTCCGAGTTGACCTTCATAAAATACATGAAGGGATGCATGAGGCTGACAGAATTAGGATTAAGTCGTCTCATAACGGACTGAGAATTTAACAACAAAGTGAAAAATTAAGGTGTTAAACGAAAATGAAAAGTGCACATAGAAAGGCAGAGTAACTAAATACCGCGTGAACGATTGCTCAAATGCAAAGCAAAAGAAAGAACGAATAGAGGATGGCCAATGGAAAAATCCGGTCACGTACTTGACGATGTAAGAGATAAATTCTTAAGTAGAGTAGCTAAGGTAATGGATGGTGGTGCTAATTCTGTTTATTTACACGATTACTATATCAGACACAATGGCTGGTGGGTAAAGTGTCAGGTTAACAACAGTGAGACCAATGAGGATTCCTCATCGGTGAAATGTTTGGTTTTCAAAAGCGATAAAACGACGCGTTTTAAACAGAAAAAACATTGTTATTAACGAAAACCACAAACGTTTACTAGCGAGAGTAAGAAAGGGGTTGTTGGACGAAGTGGCAGAAACGGTACGTAGCTGTTTATAACACACGGGACAGCTAGCACCTTAAGAATGTTATGGTCGTCTCGGATTAATGTTGCGAGAATAAGGTCACCTCGGTGCTCACGAGCCGTTTACTCATGCTGCAAAGTCATGATCACAATAAACAAAACTTAGACGAGCCAGCGAAACGTTAATGTCGTTCGTAATTAAACAGCTTTAACGACGGCTGTGGAGTGCAATATATACAACTGTTAATGGGAGAGTTCACCTGACGTTAGTATGCAACATTGAGACTACAGAATGGTTTGTTGTGGACTATAAAATGGCAATTGTAGCACTGTACATCGCTTAGCGCGATACGATGTATTCGGAAAACTTGTCTTTGGTTAAATGGTGTCGTTTCACAGAATATTTTATAGGGACCAAATTTCAGGAAAGTGCGTTTTCTAACTCCAGATGCTGTGAACAAGGTATTGTAATACACCGCGGTCTTATAAAACTAGATCCATGAAATTTCGAACTATATTTAGTATTACGGGAGTACCACGCAACTGTCGGAGATGTTCAGGATGTCGGAGGATTCCAGCTACGGACATTGTTCTTCAATCTGCGTACAAGGGATGTCATAATTTTAATATTATCGTACAAATCATAAATTCTAAGAAAGTTTTAAAGACACTTGTTACGGATAAGTATTGCGACTCAACGCCTTAAATGTTAAATGTACCTTTATCACTACATTTAAACACTACAATGTTAAGCTCTGGTATTAGTTAAAGCCTTGATACTAAAAACTTGACATCTTTACAGTGACTCGAAGAGCTATTTTGTTTTGCGTTTTTGCATCATATCTGATTTGGATGTCTTTATCGGTTTGTATCCAAACCGGTGACTAGACCGATGATCTAGACAGTCTAGATTTTCGGATTAAACATCTTTGAATTTCGTATGTCACATGACCCATTTCCAGATTCTTGTGAACCAAACGTATCAAGAGTATTCACTTACATTAATATGTGTGGCTAGAAATTCTGGAAAGAGATATGAGAGACAATTTAAAGATTAAAATGCCCAAGCTGGTGCTGGAGAAGAATACACTAAAGAATTCTTATGTACGTAGAAGGAAGCTTGAAAAAGATTGAGGAGAGACATATAAGAGAAGAATATTGATGGTTGGGGCACATAGTTACGTACAGTAGTTACGTGACTGTAGTATTTCACAGAATGTTTGGTCGAAGGAATTCTAGGTGAAAACCTTCTTATGGTAACCGCTTCAGTTTGTTTCTTGGATATTGCTACTTCACTAATGTCTGTTTTTGTGCTACAAGAATGACGCCATCAGGTGCTGGTAAAGCGTGCAGTCGACCAGTGAAATCTCAGTGATTGTATACAAGGCTTAGACGGGCCAGTGAACACTCTAATAACGTACATAATTAAACAGCACTAACTATGGCTCTGTAGTGTCCGGTTACTGTGCAACAAATACAGTCGTTAATTATACAGTTTACCTGACATTTATATACAGCAGTGCGACTATTGAATGGTTAGTTAACGTGGAGCGCTGATGTAACTTTGTAGCTGCAAATGGAGCACAGTAATGGTAGGCCTATCGTAGCGCGATACACTATAGTGAGACAGTCGAAAACTCGCTAAATTAGCTCTGTGAGCTTGCTTGTTTGTAGTTTTACGTGTTTCGAGTCGTATGTTCTCTCATCAGTAATTTTACACTGCAACAAGAGTTCGTTGGAACGTTAAGATAAATGTTACGACCTTACACATGTTAAGGTTAAGGTTAATGTAAATGTTAAGGTTTACACATTGTTACGACGGTTGCACGGATCTTCGTGTTGAAACAGTGGAAGAAACTAATGTAACACCAGAAGAATCATTTCTCAAGAAATAATGAGTCTCCGATTTCAGAATTCCGCACAGAATAATTCACAAGAATCATTTCACATGAACCGCTTTTGAGACGCGCACAACGAATGTTGAGAAGTCAGAACAACATCTAATAACATTTTTCTCACTTTAATTCGCCGTATGAAGCTCATAGCTACAAGTCAACTGCCTGGTCAGCAGAAAGACATCTTTTATATTCGACTTGTGTGTTGCAGTGCATGGCAAGATTGACCTGGATGCAAAAACAATAAACGATCAACGTCTGGAAGATGTCTGGAAAGGTCGAGAACGTGTAAAAGCATTGCGAAACTCTGCTGCTCGCACAACGCATGCAAAGCTTTACGTAAGCCATATATGTTTCCTGTCTCCTCAGCGTATAATTATAAATAGACCACAATTCCAATTATCCGGATCGTCTGCTAGTACTGCACAATATTCGTTATCAGTGTCCATTCCCAGCTTTTCACCCCCCCCCCCGTCGACCATTACAATCCATGTTCGTATAAAATTGTTCGCTCCTGAAACTTATCATAATATAATGCTTTAAGCTTACATTTCATCAAGTAATAAATTGTTTGGATGTTTTGCATCGTTGGTACGAGAAACAAGGCGAGTGTATTTACTGCAACTCTTAGCACTTAAACGTCTGCTCGATTACGAACAAGCAAAAGCGTAAACGGTGCTAAACAGAAGAAAATTCGTACTTTTTGCATAAATGTGATTGTTAGTGTTCTGTTGTGTTTAGTCGAGCCTACAGAAATGTTGCATTTATTTACAATTTCCAAAATGTAATGCTTTTTTTTTAATATTCCAATGTATTTTACATTAAAAATTAAAATACATTAATAGATGTGCATTTAAATATACACTATAAAGGTTTGTAAAGTATATTTACTTTCCCAGATATCTGGATTTTTGATTATCCGGTCTCAATCAATCCGGTTAATCGGAGGTCTACTGTATATTTAAATGCGCTGGAATTTGTGTGTTTAAATTTCGAAAATGGACGTTATCCGTCGCTGATTTATTTTTTTGTAATATTTTATCTACACTAGAAATTCGTAGTCATTATTATTGAAATAATATTAAAATATAAAGTATATAAATATGATATAGACACAAGTCGATGTGTGAGAGAAAACGCCTTGTTCCGATTTGAAGATGACATAGCATTTCAAGGGTAGAAAGTGAGATTGAACCGCAAAACAACCCACTTGCTATGGAAAAAAGACTACACTAGTCTGATACAAAGATAAAAGGAAAACAACTGAAGTAATACTAATGGGAGACTCCACAGCGATGATGGATATCCGACTTGAGGGATAAAGTTGCTGTCGGTCAGGACTTTGAAGTACCCGGTAGCACAGTTTCAGAGCTTTGGAGACGTACTGGTGATATTAAACCTAATATAGCCTTATTTAGAATAGCCTTGGCAAATGTAGCCTTCATGAACCCTTAAGAACACTGGTATCGACACATGTAAGTGTCGTGTACAATATTTAACATGGAGTTTGCATACTCTCTATGGTTCTCTAACATGGACAGTTGTGAAAAGGGACAAGGCCTTCTTGACACGATATTGGAGGATTATGCAAGTGATTTCTTGGAGAAATCGAGTGAGCAGTGGTGAGGTATTTAAATTGATAAATGAAAGGCGAACGTTATTGAAACCATTGTCAGGAGGAAGTGCCCATGGTTGTAGCACTTGATTGCTATGTTAGGCATAATATCTATAGGACTACGGTGTCAGAGGGGAACACCAAGTGAGGAATTTGTTTGGGGAAGGCCAAGAATCAAATGGCTCGAGAGGTGGGATTGAGAGGATACTGATGTTTCAAGGGGAACAGTGACTTACAGTGCAGAATTCGCAGAATTCGATTGTCAAGTAAGTGAGCGGCGTATTCTCATCAAAAGACAGAACATACGCACGTGCACACACTCGTGTAGTCGACGAAATACAGACATGAAACGCGAGCGCCGGAAAAAATTAATAGAACTTTTATTTTTGTTTAACGAACAAATTTATATCTTATCAGTTATGGCTAACGTCCGGTTTCGTATTTAAACGCACGTATAATTCTGTCACGTATGCGTGATACACTTAAGTGTAACATACACCTACGCACGCACTAAGAAATATACTTCTTGTCGAAAAATCGAATAGCCTATGGACTCCGTTACAGTAATCCGTCCACGTTTGTATCATGCAGCGTACGTGGAGCTGTGAGAAGTACATCCCATTGTCAATAATAATTGTAAAACTGACAAGGAAATGTGTGAAGCCTTGACAAGGCTTGCCAAGCCTTGAACAGGCTGCTACACCCTTGACAAGGCTCGACAAGTCCCGTACAGGCTCGTCACATTTCCTTGCAAGTTTCCTTGAAACTGACCATCCAGTTACAAGTAAACTTTGCAGTGATCCAGTCGTTGTTTTAAATATACCTCCCGTTAAAAACCGTCAAACAGCCTGTTTTGCTGTAATTTTAGCAAAGTGTTTGAAAGCAAAAAGAAGACATATGTTTTGGTCGCAAAGTTGGTTTTTGCAAAGGAACTTATACAGTCACGTAAATTTATTAGATGAATTCCAATTAAATGATGCAGGTAGTTACCGAAATCACCTTCGTATGGATCAAGTCGGTTACATAATAAATAAATAATTCACAGTAAATAAATACACAATAACACAGAATAAACAAACCAATACCTACAAAACAAACTGTACGAGTTGTAAATAGCGCAAGCATATGACGGACCGTCTGTAGTGTACAGCGCATGCGCCAGAAAAAACTGACGTGACTTGCAGTGAAAACTTCCAAACGGTTTGAATGCCGCAAGGATCCTTGTCGCAAGCATTTTCTTGGCCTTGGCATGCCATGTTGCGCCCATCCCCTATAAAAACTGATAAGGATCGTTCTCGATGCTTGCGAAGAAATTGGTCGAGACTGGAGAAGGATATTGTTCAAGACTTGCCAGTCTGAAACTTGCAAGGAAAACTGTAGGTGGATGGGCCGCTTAAGTGCGCACGCGGCAAATATTTATGTACAATTTGGTGGGCGCGCGCGTATTGGTACAACTGCGCGGTGCTATTCAAACACAGTAAATCCAGTTGCTCTGTATACAAGAAAATAAGTTACGTTATACACATAACGCAGACAATTACGTAAGTATTTTGCGATAATACCTTAATGAGATTATTTCGACTGATGATGAAGCAAATTAGTCGTACTCAGTTCCTTAAGACAACAATGCTCACTTCCATGCACCCATTACTGACGTAAACAATGAGGTGCCGCTTCCTTACTCGTATATGTACCTTCTATTGAACGGCACTGCTCATTGCACCTCTTTCATAAGGATTAACGCGAGGGCGCCACAATAGCTCTAATTTAATTTGAATGTGTGTTTTAGCCACACGTAAATACCATTATTATATACTAGTAACCTGCCATTGAAATTTTGATTATCTTACTAAAGTAGTTAACAACAGAGGGTTAGAATTATCGTGCAAAAGAAAAAAGTTACAAGTGGCAAGAATATTTATAAAGAATGTAAGAATACAGGATTCCAGTAAAAGCTAGAAAATACAAAGCCAGAGGAAAAAGAAATTTAGGTAGACCAAGGAAAAGGTGGGAACCGTAACAGGCAGAATGCCTAAAACATGAAGTAGAAGAAGAAGAATAAGAAGAAGAAAAGAAGGAGGAGGAGGAGGAGGAGGAGGAGGAGGAGGAGGAGGAGGAGGAGGAGGAGGAGGAGGAGGAGGAGGAGGAGGAGGAGGAGGAGGAGGAGGAGGAGGAGGAGGAGGAGGAGGAGGAGGAGGAGGAGGAGGAGGAGGAGGAGGAGAGAAGAAGAAGAAGAAGAAGAAGAAGAAGAAGAAGAAGAAGAAGAAGAAGAAGAAGAAGTTTTAAAATCTTTGTAAATTCCATTTACATCAAACTTGTTATTGACTTAATTTTGTTTACGATATAAACAAGTATACAGTTTTAATAGGAAATTAAAAGTAACATTATTAATATCATTACGCTGGAAAGGAAAAGAAAAACCTGGGAGAAAGAAACGTTTCAGCAAATGAATTTGCATTTTAATAAGTGAACGCAAACTCTTATGGCTGGAGTTGTCACAGCTGTTCACACCGGGCTATTAGGCCGTAGTCCAATATTCAACTTGTCTGAAATACCAGACGTTTCGGCCGCACCAACAGCGGCCATCTTCAGCGGAGCGTGAATGGGATTCTCGGTTTTTTATGTAGCGGGCAGTACCACCTTGATCCCGTTCCACTTTGGTGCGGCCTGACTGTCTAGCGTTTCATAAAATCTGAATATTTGAGGACGGACTAATAGCCCAGTTAATATGTCGTGCAGGTATAATTTGCATTTTATTTGCAGCCAAACTAGGAATTGTATGAAAAGGTGTAAAAAATTTCGATCAGGAGAAAGAAAAGACGAATGGCTTTCTGTGAACACCTTACAATAATTGAATCAGAAAAATACCAAACAAGTTCCTCACCTTCTAGGAGAAAAATAACATGGGTGAAAGAAATCTATTCGGGTCTAGAAAACTGTGGATTCAGGAGAAAAGATTTAGGACGAAAGAAGTGCTTAGAAGTAAAACTGGGGAGACGAAGAGTCTGTCCGATGAGAAACCCAGGCGAACCTTGAACCAGGAGTGTTTTGTGGGAGGAATAAAGAGCAATAATGAGGCAGATAATGAAGGAGTACTGGTAAAGGAGGACAAAACTGCAGAAGGTGTATGCGGTTGTGTAGTCGCAGCCCTTAGATGGCCGAGATGGAAAAAGAAAGGAAGAAATGGAAGGAATGTACGCCTCATGGTGTTTATCGGTAGACCTCTTGATAAAATTTACAATAACTTAACGGTTCTTTCACGCTTACAAATGCCTCTTTTCTTGGTATTCTTTAAATTAAAAAAATTCAAATAACGTGAAATTAATTATGCATTGTTCACGTTAATCTTTTTCCATCTCCACGCTTATCTCAAATCTGAAAATCCTTATCTCAAATCTGAAATCCTTAAGTCATCTCTCATCATATTAATTGTATTAGCAACTTCCGAATTCCAACTTCGTCGTGCTTATTTGCTAAACTACTATCTGTCGTGCTCCGGACGAGACCTTTCAGTGTGTTCACCATTATCAAGTGCAAAACCACGACAACAAGTATATTATAGGAACCCGCATATATATCATAAGCCCTTATTCCTCCGTGAACGTTCCTTCACGACCGGTCACATTTGTAAATATCATTGTATAGCTGAGCCAATATGAAAGTAACAGGTAGAGATGTTTACGAATGTGACCGGTCGTGAAGGAAGGTTCACGAAGGAACAAGGGTTTAGTGTGTGTACGTGCGCGCGCGCTTATTGCGCTGCTCTTTTACAGATATGGGTTATTCAATTTTATTGAATCTAACTCTTAAATCTGAGGCCTGCAGTACATAAAAATATATAGACTTTTTAAAACCAAATTATTCATTTCTTTATATATGATTTTTTATAGACAAACTTATATAAAGAAACAAAAATTCTTTATTTATAATTATTTACAAGTTCAAAATTTCCCCACTAGAGGGCAGCAATGACTGCTCTTTAGTCAACGAGAAATCTAGCTCGTCAGTCTCTCGCCTGTGGCGGTAGTTGACTTATTCAATAGAATTATATTATTAAAGTACAACTTTAAATTTTATTCTAGTTAATTCTTACAAATAAATAATATTTTACAATATACAAGTCTGTATTCGTGTGTTTCTTAAAATAGTTTATGTCTATAGTACACAGGATGTGGATTAATCTGTCTGTGTGCACTTCATTTCACTTTCTGATTTAATTGTGAAACGTTAGTAGTTTATGCGTTCTTCTCTGTAATTTTAATTACTAATACTCTACACAATATTACATAATGGGTGAGTATAACACTTTCATTCACTATTATTTTGATTTCTTCTTTATTTCTTTTTATCGTTATTATATTTCGTTTCGTAATTTAATTTCTTAATAGTTTGCGTTCTCTATTTGCGGTTAGGTTACCGGAATAAACGTCGATTCTTTTCTAATTTCACTTCTTGAAGATCACGTCTGAACTGGTCAAAATGGTCAAAATAAAAGTGACGCTTTCTTTACAAGCGCGTGTATTTCTGGTGTTTGTAAACATTTCCTTTTCCATTTACAAACAATACTTTAACACTTTTTATGAATTCGAAAATTTAGCTATTATGATGGCCTTTGATTTACCAAAATATGCTTAATCTAACTGAATATTACATAATTATGGTCTTTTTGTGTTTAGTTTTCACATATTAAGTGATTTACCAATTTGTTATAATACAAAATTTGTTCATAAACTCTAAGTAAACTTGATTAGTTATCCACAAATAGTTTCTGTTTGTTCTATGAGCTTCTATAAAAGTACTATTTATAACTAAACTAATGCCATATTATTTAAAACAATGTCATACTAATTTCAATTTCTTAATGCATTTTATAAATAATTACAATAATTTTGGGGTTTTAATTTGTATTTTACACATCAAATGTCTATGTCCAGTGTCCAGCCAATGCTTGGTCCTGGTCTTTCACGTACATTCAAGATGGCTGACAATATTATTCTACAAATTATAAGTTTGGAATTTTACTACGATTTAGGCCTTAGTATGGACTGGTGCATTTTACAACAGTACAATATGTGTGTGTATGCGCGCGCGCGGGGGTGTTCCAAATATTTATAATTTTGTCGCTGGAGGGACACGTGTGGTATATTGTTCTATGGTTATCATTTTCGTGTCGTTCATCCATCGGCTTTAAGGTTTGCCATTGCTCCTTCTATACTCTCTCAGTCTCCACTCAGAAACTATTCTCTTTGTCCCTTTGTTAACCCCTTTGTCGTTCAAAGAGTCCAGCCCACCATAGTCCAGTTTATGTTATACACTAGTCCCGGATTATAATGTATCATTTTATTGGAAGTATATGTCAACTAATAATGCCGAGTATGGCTGTCTCCGTTGCATACTGAGTTGTTCACAGTTTTTGAACTTATAAGAGCCTGGATATCAGTATCATTCGGTGTTACAAAAGCTTCAAATATTGTCATATCGAACATGTCTTTCGTAGTTTTGACATGATAATGTCTTTTGGCTGGCCATCATTTGAAAATTTCTGTAACGCTGTAAACTGTAACGCATCACGCTGCATGACGTCATTCTTGCGTGACGTCATTGGGATTGTTGTAAATAAACGTTTGTTTTGATACGTCGCAATATATATATAATGTGTTAAAAATAATATCACTGCAAACAATTAAACCAGATTTATAAAGCGTCCTGAAAGTTTAAAATCAAGTGTTAGCACAATTTACCAGCCGGGAATCGTTAACTAAAACCGCGACCGCTAACATGCTAACGTCGTCGCAGATTAAAGACCTAACAAGCAAACAACACTGCATAGCTGTAGATAGGTTATTGGGGTTATTGTCTCTAGTTAATGGTTGTCTTCGTATGTGATTCAGCTAACGATCTATTCATTAAAATATTTGTCATCGTAAATGCAAATCTACTGTTCTTTATATTTAATTACTCACCGCAGAAATGTGAAGTATAACACAGATACATAATGTCATTGGGATTGTTGTAAATAAAGGTTTGTTTTGTGTTGTGGTGAAATACACTGCTGCTGGTATATAGTAACCATAACGTGGCGACTGATTAAAACAGCGTTCGACAATGGATAGCAGCGACGAGAAGGCTCAGATCAAGAAACGACAAAATGCCGAGCGAGCAAGAAAGTATCGGGAACGAAAGAAGCTCGAGAAGGAACAGCAACGAGCGGTTGCTGTCGGCGGTGAAGCTTCAATACCAGCGGCCCCATCGCAACAAAAACGAAAACAAGATGACTTGTTGAGCGAAGAATTGAACGAGTACTTAATAAATACATTACAGAAAGGAAACAATCAGTCAGTCAGTAACCATAATAATGTTGCGTTTAGCTGGCGGCCGAAAGACATTATCATGCTCTTTAGCTTTTGCCACTAGGCAGACGGTACTTGAATTTTTTGAACACGTCTCAGTATTTTCCAGAAGTCACCATCACAGACATCACATTCTTTTTTCTTTCCCGCTTCATTTTGTTACACCCTGAATAAATTGTATTCACATACCTGTTTAGTGCTTTCCAGAGAGCTCTCTTTTTCTATAACTTTAGTGGTGCGGAAAGGTAAAGGTTGTAGTCGGTTGGATTGACAGACGAATACGATTATTCGAGAAGACCTGATAGTCAAGAGTATTCAAATTCCATAGCCACGTGTCTGACGAAGTGAGGACAACATACAGAGAGAATGCCCATTGGAGGAATTCCTAGTTAAAATAGGAACACAGTTGTAATGTAAGTCTACAGGGCGAATAAATGTTGGAAGACTTCGGAAGAGATGGAAAAATGGCCTTTAGAATCGGAACAAGTGAAGTACCTAATCCCTGGCAGTGTAGTATAAATTTTCCCGATCACCTCCGCTTCAAGTTTTGCAATACGCTTTCAAATATACAATATACGTTAGGCCCGATGTCAGTCGTATTGTAAGAGTTGATATTTCCTCTTGTAATGTCAACTGTAGCTCAGCCTGTTGCTAATGAGCTCCTCACAGTTTTTATGCTATCTTCCTAAGAGCGAGAATACCATGCAGTGTTTTAGTATGCCGCTAGAAAATAACTTCAAACTGGTATTTCATTACATTTCAACGTATCTCACACTTTTCCACCAATGTCAAATTGGTTTGTCGCTAGACCTGCCATGTTTTCTTGTTTCTAATTCGTCTTGTGACATCTCTGAGTCTTTTGTATTCTTATACGTGTTCACTTTCTGTTCATATATCCTTTCATATTATGTTATTTTCGTTCACTAACGACGTTTGTTGCACCGCCGATATTGTCCCCCAAAGGATAAAATCAGCCAAAAATTTGAGATTGCTAGAATACCTAACTGACATGGGAACTGGTACTAATCCAATACCATTTGTTGGGAAAGTATGCTTCACTGTTATCAAAAAATGAACGGTTTTGTTCTGATTGTGTAACCCCATGCCCCTGGGTGAATCTTTTTTCGCCACCACCCGTATCAATCCTACGTATTTAAAGTCTATAGCAGGTGAAGATTTCTTACATTTATTAGAAGTGGAAACAGAAAAAAGTAATATACAAAAACTGTTAGGTTTCTATGTGAAGCCACTCTTGCATAGTTACTAAAAATAGCCTATTAAATGTCGTTATATGGGAATTAAAACTCCTGTATTATGCTGTAATAATTTGGTTGGCTGTGTAATCATTTTTACGTTGTATATCGTAATATACAATCTTCCTTTTTCAATTTCACGTTGAAAATTTGCACGTTAGTGGTGAAAAGGTAAGCACTGTTTTCATAACCCCTACGTGTAAGTGTGTGTATCAAATGTAACAGAGTTACGTGTGCGTCGATTCCGTGGACAAATAATAGTGCGTTTGCAAGTGTGGATGACTAAATACAAACGGGAGTGGAAACACGATACAAACGGCAATAACATTTGAGCAAAACTCGTTGTGGTGGATATTGAAGTTCCCTCTTTCTATTTTGATGAAACATTAAGTCTAATATAGATTTGCAGCTGCGTTTGTCTACGTTAACTGTGCAATATTCTAAGCATGGGCGTCATGTTAAGTACAAAAAAAAAAAAAACAGTAACAACGTTTCATAACATGTTTAGATACTATATAAACTGTATTTGCTGACCACCGAATTCAGCGTCCAATTACGACGGCTGTTGGAGTTCGTTATGTACTGTTTTTCCGACCTATGTGCTTGCAAAGCGAATAGTGCCATGCGCGCGCGCACTCACATGTAGCAAGCTTGGCTATAATAATGACAAACTGCTGTGCATATGCGCTTGCGGCTAGTATTGTCTGTTACTGGGGTATCGTACTTGTGACAGTCATTAGAGTCTTGTCCGTGCTGCTCTTAGTTGGTCCAGTCCACACACACACCATCATTCATCATGGTGCTGTGGCCGTTAACGCCGAACATCAGTCATGACCGTGATAACAGCAACTGGTGTAATTGTGTCGCGTTCTGTGCAAATACGAACTGTCTCTGGTGTAATGTGGATATTTTAAAAACTACAACAATAATAATTGATAGAAGAGATTTGAATCACTCGCGAACTCGATGAAGTGACGAATTCTCCATAGCAACGCACACAATATCCTGGGTTGCACGCCTTGAGAAGGAAGTATCCATTCTGTGGTCTTGTTACACTGGCACTCATAAGTACACGAAGGCGGTATTGTTCAATAACTGTAACGATGTTACATTTGGGCTATTTCAGTTGCGAGCGGGCGCATGACGTATAGGTTACGATTTCTACACGCAGTTTTGTATACTGAGTTCTAATATTGATGGCACAAGAATTGTTTAGTTGTGATTTAGTTCGATAGAGCTCGGTAGGATTCAAGAATCTTAGGAAAGTGTCGGGAATTTTTTTCAACTTTAATAAGATTTTAAATAAGCGATAAACACTCGCATACAACAATTTTTCAAGTTTAAAACTATGCAACACAGGTTATTGCAACACAAAATTCATCACTTTCAAATGTCCGCAGACAATAACGAACTAAACCGTTGTCATTTAACAGGTACCTAATAGCAAGTCTTATCACTCTGAGTCGCTGTTCACAAACTCACACTTGTAACTGGCCGTAGCTTCCGAAAAACCGTTTTGTGGCGTAGTACGATACGAGATTGGCCTAGATGCTAGTAAAATGATCAACCAGTGTCAGGAAGGTCCAGAATTTCGTAGTCATGGTGCTGACACAGCGCGTATAAAGC
Source organism: Magicicada septendecula (assembly GCA_034769895.1). Lineage (NCBI taxonomy): Eukaryota > Metazoa > Arthropoda > Insecta > Hemiptera > Cicadidae > Magicicada > Magicicada septendecula. The sequence goes on along the minus strand of CM068369.1, from coordinate 345,862,549 downwards.
AGCATGTAATCACCCATGGTACCTATACCTTCAGCGTAACAATATGTTAGGTTTGTATTATTTTTATTATTAGTGAATAATAACGCAGTGGAATCACTGCAACAGTGTCACTCGTTCTCTAGTGTTCGACGCACAACCGACACCACTTCTCAGCGATTCCAACTGGCGTAACATTACAGTGACTTCTGAAACGCCTGCGCCTAGTCGACGACGACTGCACAAACGAAACCTTACCTTAACAAACAAATCATCTGCGCATAATAAAATGTTCATGTAATATCTGTAAGTGATATTAATTAAATATGAACTATTATTATTTAATGAGAGCATACTGTAAAATAAATAACCTGCGAAGAGATCAGTGGTTAACCAAATGTGAAGCCTCGCATTTTGCTGTGCAATGGGAAGAGTTTGTGATGATGATGATGACTATTGTGATGACCCTAATTGCTTAAATATTTTCACCGTTATATATACAATCCTGCAAATGTAAAATATAATAATGTAATTTCGCAAAGCGTACGCCTGAATACTTGCAAGTTATTTTCAAATCCTTGTACACTATATACATTCTTGGAACTAACCTTTATCTCTAATAAAATAAACCAACTGACATTGTTCCAGGAATGCAATTTATGAACGTAGCTTGGAAGTTTGCCACGCGTTGATTCAATACTCCTTTCAGTTTACTAGAACTTCATTTAATTAGACAATTAATAAATTTCCTTTTTGTAACAGCATTACCGCTTGAAACATTGGAAACACTGTTAACAGATGACAATTCAATTATTCACGGTGAACGTTCTGTAATGACCCGATTGTTGCTGCACTTTGCACTGTAATTAACTTATGATTTATAATTAAACGTTGTACTGAAACGCGTAGTTATTGCCTTTAGGGACGATTTGTTAGTAGATAGTCTGGTTAAGTGTTGCAGCCTACCGATTGCAATACTGTTACTTATTTATATATATTGTAACGTGTAATTATGAAGAGCCGTGTTTTCCTTAAATGGTGTTCGTTTTTAATAATTGATTATTATTAATAATTAAGGTTAATAATAATTGGCCTTGGTCCCCAGTGTGTAACGTGTAAATATCAAGAGCTTTTTATGGTTTTGTTATTAATTAAAATTATTAACTTTAAGGGGTTAGTGCGTTAGACCTCACTTCGATCAACAACTTTAGATAACACCTTATTCGTACTAACGCAAAAATATGCCTGAATTCCTCCTTCTTATTTTGATTTTATTAAAAAAAAAAAATATTATTATTTGTCTAATGGTTTAGTAAGAAAAAAAATTAATAATTATTTCGTTTGTATGGCAGGACCAGGCTTGTCAATGTTTGCATTCGATTCGATATCGAGCTGCCTATTGGAGGTTATCTTCGTGACCTTTTGTTTATGATGAAGTTCAAATCGCCGAAAATGTTTTACTCTTCTTTTATCAAACAATAACCCTGTAATTATATTTTACTCTATAAATAAAACACATTTACTATTAATTGGGAATAATTATTAACATTTATTTTCATGAATTCAGTTTAAAGACTCTAAGGTCGAAGTTGTTAATTGCCCGTATCGACTCTTCTTCTCAATTCGATTTCTATCTTACCTTTAGTTATTATATTAATCTTTCGGGTTCTTTAGACTGCTATTAAAAAGTTCGAAAATGTCCACAAGACGTACAATACATTACAATTATATAATTCTTATTGACTAATACAAACAAAATTAATTTTAATAAAGTATGACAAAATAATAATTCAATTTAAATTGCCAATGCAATGCATTATGGTTCTTCCCAGCATTCAAAGTAACATTCAAGATGGCGGGTTGTTGTCAAACTAATTCTGTGTGAAATGTATTCACCATCAGTTTTTTTCAAATAAAATAAATTACACAAAATGTTCACTGTGTTTAAATTAGTTTTCTTTTTCTTTCCACTAGTGTTCTGTTGAAAAAAGTGTTAGTTGAGTTAATCTTGGTGTCGTGTAGTTGTAAAAGCGGTATTATGAAAAGGTTAAGTCTCACCAACTTGTAGAGATATTTATTCACTTATTGTTTTATTTTTTTTTTAATATATTATTTTTTTACTTGTTCTTCTTTTATTTATTATTATTTTATATTACCTTCATTTCTTCCTTCTGATTTTGATTCTGTTTTACAAAATTTTTACTTTTTTCTTCCACTTAGATTTGATTCTTCGTTATAATTTGTGGCTCATAGCTGCACAGAGGTGTTCTGAATACTTTCGGTCTAACAATAGAATGTTGAGTTTTCTTTTTCTTTCAACTGGCTTGACCAAAATTAAAAAAATTCCTATTGGTCAATACCGTTGTGTAACGAGCAAAAATTTAAAAATTTTAAATTTTCTCCTCGACGGATTGCGTTCACACGATGTTGTGTCAACGACTTCTAGTTGACGCAATAAATAAAACGTAATGTGAAGATGTCAGAGCAGCGTCGCTAACAAGACAATAGGAAGACGTTAAGTTCTACTCAACTATAGAAATCGGAGGTACGAGATGACAGGGGAAGTTTAGCTAAGAATTATTACCCACAACAGCCGAGACAAAGCAGGCGAGGACACTCACACGTGTACTGGGAATTAAGGCATACGTTCAGTCAGGTTACGTCAGGATACGAGGTACTGCAAAAAGGGGAAACGAGATGTTTACAAAGGAGCGTACATACAGCACTTTCAGAAACAATGAGTGAAGCGGAGAATGGACACGACTCCAATCATGCTACACAGCTGGAGATAACGTCTAAGTGTCAGACGCAATTTACGAGTAGAAAGTTAGGGTGACTTCACCAGCTAACAGATGTCCAGAATTATTAATAGTTACAATAAAAGGGGTGTAAGAGAGAACAATACTTCGGAAGGACCCGAGAACAGATGAAGGCAACTTAGAAAAACACTGCGTATACCTCACACAAAAGAGTGATCGACAGGCGTATAATAGCTAGAGATTCTACGAAATAGGTCAACGTTCGACAGAACAAAATCTGGGGGATGTCTGGCAACCTATCAGAAGACAAGACCTGCGAAGAACACTGGTGGAGAGGACAGTTTCTATAGTAACCAAAAGCAAAAGACGTATCAGAAGAAAGTTAACGAAGAGTCCTAACGTAGTGGGATAAAGGATTCCGAGAAAACTAAAAACTGACCTATCACGAGTAAGAAAAGGCGTGGACAGCGCGGAAGACAAAACTTGAGTAGGGACGAATTGATAAAACTATATGTCTAACACAGGGACGGGGAAGTATACTTTAATTTTTCAAGCCAGTCTATTCTAATTTTCGGAGAGTATATCTCAAGTTTCGGAAGTTAGTATATCAAAATCGTAAAATTAACAGACTTAGTGAAATCGTCATGTCATAATAGTCAGACTTAGTGATCTTCTAATAGTGAATTTCAAAGTGCGATTTAACGGACTCATGTAGTAATCATTGAAAGTGAACAATACAATCTCGACACGTACAAATATCATTACTTGTGTATTGTACAAAATAGACGAACTTAAAATTAGTCAGTGCTACTAAATCACATGAAACATTATAGAACATGAAACATTTGAACGAACTAATCTAATCACACATACATTGATAGAAGGTGAAATAAGTGGCGAACAGACTTAAACATTAATGTTAAAATGAACAGATAACACTCAGTTTAAAATGAATTATTCAAACGAACACTAAATCCATTACTTATTTACACAACTCTACTTCGACGCGAGTGATCGTGGGTGTATACAAGTGTTGTGCTATCGACGGCAGTCAACGAGATGTGTCTTTCAGTCATCATCACCGCAAGGACCGGACATCACTGGACACTAAACGGATATTCCATGAAACTCAAGTAACCATTATTAATTTATTACTTTAAGTTGCTGCTACTGACCTGATTCTTTCAAAGAATTCCTACGCTGGGAAGTTATAAATAAACTTAATGAATATTATTAGAGTTAAAAGAATAAATAACGAATATATTAACGAAAAACTATCTGGGATTAATGAACGCATCAATAATTAGTATTTGAATTGTTATATTATATGATTTATGTATGTATGTCTTCTTTATTTCAGCGAATATTTAAACTAGAACTTGTTGATTGGAAATATGTATGTATTTACAGGTGCAACGACGTTTTATATGTATGATTATAATTTACTAAGAATGAATAATAAATTAGTTATTTAAGTTGATGCTACACATGCGTTTATTATTACAGATAACCCAGATGTTAACTTAATCTTTAAAGAACACAAAGTAATTTTCTAAGAGTTTCTTTTGCTCAGTGATGTAAATTGAATTTACAATATTAATTATTAACTGATATCATTTGTTGAGCTATAAATAATTAGAGTCATTATTCAGTTTATACAAAATAATTAATGGCCACAAATGTAAATTACATTTACATTTATTCACTATATTAATTTCGTTCCAACACGGGATATAGATAATTAGAGTAATAAACATATGATTAATTTATTAATCATAAAGTAATTAATTTATGCAAGTAATTTGCATATTATTCATTATAGTTGGGTTCAGGGGTCATGTGACCCTGATTATTTAGAATACATAGTTTTTACATTTTATACTCCAAATTACTCCCTATTTAGTACTTAACTGGACTTAAATTGATTTACAAAGTGATCGTCCTGATAGAAAGACAAGCATTTTGTTGTCTCACTTGATATGTGTGAGTGTCCTAATAGATATGTTTTCATCTTTACAAAATTCTGTTTTATAGGTCTTCAAGCAGTTTGACATTTACAAAATTATATTACAATTCATTAATCTATTTAAAATGTTGTTAACACTATAAAAATAGGGTCTATCTTAGTAATTTTACTATTTCTTACTGATTTACAGTAATTTGATAATTTACCAATAATATTATGTTGATATTGACCTATATCTTGGTACTTCCTTTGTACAATGTTCCAATTTATAAATATTATGTAGCCTGTTGGCTTAATAGATTTTGATTAATTATAATTATTCCATGATATAAAAAATAAAAACATAAACATGAAACAAACATATTAAAACAATATTATGCCCTTATGGCTAAAACTCTAATTAACATTAAACAACAAAATTAGACTTCCAACAATTGTCTAATACTTAATACTAATATTTTTTCTAGTGTCAGTCTATTATGGACTGTCCTTTCATTTAGGTACATTGACAGATAGTACTTTGTTTATTAGTTACATACATTAATTATGATTATACTTTGCATGGTACTTCTTTATTAGACATTGTGGTCATTTTCTATTTTATTTATTTTATAAATAGGTGAATTATTTTATTAAGGGTAACTTTATATTGGGCTTATTCGCTTTTTTGGTCCTTCCTCCTTCTGTCACATTTGTAACGAGCAGAAAATTTTAAAAATTTTTAAATTTTCACCTCGGCAGAGTACGTTTACACGAGGCAGTGTCAACGACTTATGGTGGAGCGATAAATAAGGAGTAATGAGAAGGTGTCAGTGAAGCGTCGCTGACTTGACAATAGAAACACATTAAGTTCAATCCAACTATAGAATTTGGTGGCGTAAGATGACAGGGAAAGTTTCGTCCAGAATGATTGCTCTCCGCAGCTGTAACAAAGTAAGCGAGGACATTCACACCCGTACCGAGAATTGTAGCAGATGTTGACCATGTTACGTCAGTAGACGATAAGCGACAAAAACGAGTGAAACTCCATACTAAAATGAAACGGATGCGCTGCACCTTAAGAAACAATACTGGAAGATAGGCTGACAAAGACTAAAGTCATGTTACGCAGCTGGAGGTATCGTCTAATTGACAGACAAGAATTTACGAAGGGAAAGTTGGGGTGACTTCAACGACCAGCAGATGTTCAAAATTGTTAATAGCCATAAAAAAGGGGTTAGGACATAGAACAATACGCCAGGGAGACTGAAAGTACAGATAATGGGAATCTATAGAAACACAGAGTTTACTCAGACAATAGGTTGATCGACTAGTGTCTAATAGCCATAGTTTCGTCGAAACGGGTCAACGATCGTCAGGGCGAAAAATCGGGGTGACCTAAGAACCTATCAGATGCCCTCAGCCAGCGAGAAATTTAGTGGTGAGGGGTGTTTCCATAGCAACTGAAACGAAGAACCTATCGGGAGAACTATGACGTAGAATCTTGACATGGTAGGGCAGTATTTTCCAAGAATATCAAAAAACTGACCAATCTCGAAATGAAGTAGGCGTGAAGCGCGCCAGAGACAAAATTTTGAGTAGGGACGAATTAAGAAAACCATCTGTCCAGGCTGGCGGAAAAGGAGTCTACACGCAATTTTTGAGAGTCTACACTCTACAGTCGACACTTAATTTTGAAACGGCCATGCTAAAGTTTTCAGACAGTTTACATTAATATTTTCAAGTAGTTTAACTTCAACTGCGAGAGACGGTATATCATAAACTTTCAACAGTTTACGCTAATTATTCGGAGTTAGTAATTATTAAATGTTCAGAAGAGTACATTAAACGGCGGAACGCTAACTCGAGTTCGGAAGTTAAAACGGTAACAAGTAACTTAAAAGACTTAATAATACATTCATATCGCGATAGTGATATTGAACCGAAGTGCGAAGTATCGGACTTAGTTAAAATTATACCAAGTGAACAATCAGACCGTTACACCAACAGACATCATCACTTAACGATATACAAATCATTTGAACTTAATATTGTGTACGACACATTATCAACAACATAACGAACACGAAACATTAAACAAACTAATAAATTATATGAACGTTTAATGAAGCAGCGACAAATGGAACTAGACATGTATATTGACATTAAAACGAACTCACAGCATACACAGTAAGATGAAACATTGATGAACACTGAACTTCAATTATTCACATATGCAAACGCCCACGCGAGTGATCGGAAGAGAAGTGTTAAGTGATAGTGATAAAGCAGCTTACGACGGAATGTGTCTACGAGCCATCTTCATCACCAGAACGAGACTTCGTCAACAACTAATGGATATTCAATAACCAAGTAACCATTACTATTAATTATTTCTAATTAATAACTTCTACTGACCTGGTTTCTTTCAAAGAATTCACACCTGAGAAAATTATTAAGAAAAGTAATGAATAAATCTGAATAAAGTAGTTAATGAACGTATAAACAAAAGCTTATTTGGGATTTAATGAACGCATTAAATAAGTAGAATATTGAATTGTAATATTATTTGATTTATATATGTATGTATGTTTTCTTTGTTTTCAGCATATATTGAGACATGTATTTGTTTATTATAAAATATGTATGTATTTCAGGTACAGCGACGTAACCTATGTACTATTATAATATGTTATGAATGATAATTAAACTAGTATTTTAGTTGATCATAAATATGCGTTCATTATTACCAATGCAACCCAAATATTAACCTAAAGTTTGAAGGAATACAAATAGATTTTAAGAGTTTCTTGTGTTCAATTAAAGTAAATGAATCGATAACTATCATCTATTAAATGATATCACGTATGTGTTGATGAGAATCAGAATAGTTAGACATAATGTTAATGGTTGCCTCACACACAGCATGAAAAGAATCAATTAAAACAAGTAAATACACATTATTTATTGCACATGAATTTATATAAAATTCAGTGTATAAACTGTGTTCCAACACGTGAGCATAGATAGTCAGAGTTATAAATAAGATTCAATTATACACATACATGTAAGAGATCGATAATTTTGTATTTAAGAGCAAACACAATAACAATATTAATTACCACAAGTGTGATTTTACATTTACTACACATTTGCATAAATTGACATTTATAATTTACCACTAATCAAATATGCAAATAAAAGTTATAAATTAATATTTATACATTACAATATATTTATTGAAATGAGTAGAATATGCATATAAAATATTACTGGGACTCAAAGCATATGATAACATGTTTAAATGAAAATTTGTGTAAGTAAAGACTGGCGATTTAGACATTGTATGCTAGTCGTCATGTTCAAATTGTTAGTTTTATACATTTTTAGACAGTAAAAATAAGCTGTGAGTGTTGTGAAATGGTTGCGAAAAGACGCATAGGCGTGTGGTGAGTGCGCGTGTGTGAGAATATTTAATTATTTACGGCATATATTAAATCGAATAACTTTTGTTTTATGTGGAATTATGAGATGGGACTTGTACTAGAATATGCCTAAAGAAATGACCTATCAGATGTCAGTAATTGTCAGTAATTTAAAATACTAAGGATTTTTCTACTATTTCTTACTTTGTTAATTTTTAACAACGAACGTTTTATGGCCCATTAAATGAGTCATAAAACTATGCAGTTTTTTTGGACAGGCCGTAAATTGCTTTCAAACAGTGTGAAGTAAGTATAGTGTTAGCTTGGCCACAGAAGCAAAGAAGGATTACGAATTAACCAATCAGCGTACGAGAATTAGGGGAAATTTTCATTTGAATTCTAATTTCTTGTTAACTTGTTGTTGTTGGAAGTCTCCGTGTAAACTCGAAAGCATGTGGACGTGTGTACTAGACTAGATGTTTGGTCTGCTAGGCGTACGAACACAGGTTACAAAGTTCGCTAATTGCTGAAATCGTAAATTTATAAAAGTGCTAATCCGGGAAAGTAGAAGATTTCCGTATAGGGATTGAAGACACTTCATGCCTGCTGGGCTGTTAACTTCGATTTATAGAATCGTTTAACCCGAGAACGACCCTGAACGTCGGACACCAGGAAGAACTCACATCGGTATCCAGAGCGAATCAACGCGTCTGTGTCCAGAGTAAAGCAACCCGCACCTGTATCCAGATTGAACGACCTACATCTGTATCCAGACTGGATCATCAACATCTCAGCGACCTACATTGGTCATTAAACGGAAGTAATTTTATTTGTTTATAAACTGTAATAAACTTATTAAACAAAAGAGATAAAAGAACTTAAAAAGAGATTTGCTGTATTAGCTTATAAGAAATAAAAATTATTTTAATTTATATTCAGGTTAACAGAGACAGAGTAATTAGTTTGTTATTTTCACATAAACTGTATTACAATCAAAATACTACAATTTGTAGTAAATAATTAATAAATTCGACAGCATTCCAATACACGGTTTACTGACTACTTATTCTATGCGACACCTGTACATCGCAGTATATATTGCAAGGTAACAGGTAGTTAGCTGACCAAACTTGCAGAAATGATGCTCAATTAGTGATTTAATACATTTATTGACCTTTTTCCAACAAGATGATTGCATTAAAATGTGTGTTTTTTTAAATTTAATACAGAGATACTTGTATTGAAAAGTTCAAAAGTTTTCTTTCAAAGTTTTTTTTATTATTTTAAAACAAATTTAGTTCTTAGAATTGCTTTCCTGAATTGACGTCTTCCTGGTTGTCCCGGTCGAATATCTCATTTCCGGTCTCCAGCGATCCGTCGTCTGTGTCCTACGCTCCAGCCGCCGCATCCAGGAATCGCTCCGTGTCTCGCGGTCCGCCTCAGCCGCCTCGGTCGGCAATCGAAGTTCAGCAACGGTAGCAGACAATCTCGTACTCCGGGCTTAACCTCCCTGCCGAAACTCGCTGCTCCCTCGACGTCTACGGGCCCCAAGGACTGCCTGGAATGGGTGTTGGACTATGCGAGGAACTCTCTCCCTAAACTGAAACTACATCGTTATAAGATGACGCCACGGTCGGCCTGCGCATAGACGTATTTCCTATACAACACATGTTAAATGTAGGAATATTCTGGAAATGCCACATGCTTAAGACTGGACCTCCGTTTCCCCGATTCTTCTAGAACATAAGTTTTCACTTACATATGAATCAATTAAATTGACCTTTTAATATTTCCTAATTGCAATAAATTGTAACTCATACGTACGTCGACATGCACAACTTGTTGCGTGTTTACCAATTGGCTAATTACAACACTGTTCACACCTCCTGATACGCGCACAACACAACACTTCGCTCAAGCACTATACTACAGTTTCGTAGTCTTTATATTGTCTTATAACAAATTTATAGTATTATTCTTAATTTAAAAACAATACTTTTTATGTCAGTCACACCCCAATTGTCCCGGACACCTAATATGGCTGGTCATAATTATGCTTCATGCATTTACATATGGTGTGAATGTCTGTCACATTGCATAAGCCTCCAGGTTAATAAAAAAAAAAGAATTTATTTTCTTTGAAAATTAAATTTTTTATTCCTTTTTTTTTACTAACTTAAAAACATCCTCCCAGTTCAACATATCCCAAACAAATGATATAACCCAAAACATAACATAACCAATACAGTAAATTTCAATAAACTAAAACATAATTAAACCTTCACTTCATATCTTATATTCATACTATGCAATGTGGCAAACATGTACAGTGGTTTCCTTATTATCACCCAGCCAATATAATGTCCAGCCAATCATACATTATGGTTTTCCATAAGTGAGTTGCGTATCTCAAAGGCATAACTATTGCATGTGCATTCTGTCATTATTATTATTATTATTATTATTATTATTCTCATTATTAATATTCTCAGGGTCTTACTTATGGATTCGGTAGCTCGCGAGGGTAATATTTCCTCAATGATGCACCAAGATATTTTCCTATAACTTTGTTTTGGTTTCCATCCACAACAATGAAAGTATTCCTGCCAACCCATTCTCTCAATTTATATGGACCGTTAAACAATCTAAAGAACTTAGCTGAAGTGTTGTCTTCAGATCGGCCTACAGGATTTGCCTTAAGAAGGACCATTTCTCCTTCCTGAAACTTCAGAGTTTTATGAGTGTCATTGAACACACGTGCCCGTTGATCAGCTGCTTGTTTTATCCGTGTTTTGGCGATGTTCTGTTTTATGTGCAACGGTAGCGGTAGGTTTTGTGTCTCCAGTTTTTTTTTTTTTAAGTGAAAACTTCTATAGGCACGTTGGGCGATTTTTGGATGGGTAAAATCTTATGAGTTCGCGTCACCGACATGCTAATGCTAACATGATATCTGTAGCTATAAGTATGACGTGTTGCGCGTGGCCAGCAGTGAAAGTATAGATTATACTTGTGTGTAATACTATTATACTACAATTATATTATACAATTGTAATACTATTTATACTATATAACACACTTTTATCGTTTACGTACTTTATTTTGGAGTTTCTTACGCTGCCGAATTTGCTATCGCATCTTCGATCCCTAGCGCGATTTCGGCTTTCCGTATTAACAATTAACGCAATACTTATGATCTATTTTACATTATTTTTATTCTTATTAATTACTTATACTATATTATATGATATTTACATAATTGTTATTTGCCCGTCTGGCTGTTAACTTAGGGTTTTTCGTCATGTCTAATGTCGAAGTATGTATTTTTAATAGTTTTTTGGAAATCTGTATTAAATAAACCATTGTTTGCAATTACATGCTGACAACTTCACAAAGAATATATCTTTGTATACGCCTATGCCTTGTGTTCTCTGTATGTTGTACAACATTACTGATGTGTTATGTTGTTGCTGCAAACAAATTATTAAAGATGGTGTTAATGAGTGTTGCAAGAAGGGCATAAACAGTTCACAATCACGTAGTTAAAAGATGTAAAGCTATAACACTTTATTTGGACTTATTTGTGATTTGATAGAAAAACTAGAACAGAATCTTATTTATTATTGTAAGATTGTAACATTAGTGCTGTGTATATGTATATAAGTAAAGTTAAATTGACTACATGGAAAGTTTAATGTGTGTATACTGTGCATTGTTTAAATTGTGTTTTAGTTTGATCATTATTTTAAATGTTCAAATGTAGGATCACTGTGCAGTACAAAAGTGAGTACTAAATATGTTAATATTTTTATATAGAAAAATGAATAACATAAACAAAGCATGTATTTTCAAATATTTCCAATATTCGTATCAATATTTCCGTTTAAAAATTTTATATTATTTATTTTTTATTTTTGATATTTGACCTCTCCCATATATCATGCAATGAGTATTTCATAGTGGCTTAGGAGTTATCTTACTAGCGTGGTAAAACAAATTTCTAGTTGTTCGATAGTATTTTTGCTGCGGATTTTAAAATTAAAAATTCTATAAAATTTTATAATAATTTTAGATTTATGTGTTGAATTTTGATAATATGGTTACTAATTCAAAATTATTTTTTATTAGCTTATATTATCAAAATTTTGGATTGGAAAATTTGCAAAAAAAGCCTTAAATTTTGCAATTCAAACCTAAACATGCAAATTGACTTTTATTTCAAATTTAGGGTTTATTAGCATAGGCCTATACTAACGAAATTTCAGGTTGAAAAATATATATATTGACACGACAAAATAATTGTTTATTACCTTATATTATTGAAATTTTTGGTTGAAAAAATTGCGAAAAAGGCTCTAATTTTCATTTCAGATAATATATTCTTTTATTGCAAAATTTATTTTTATTGAAATTTTTGGTTGAAAAAATTGCGAAAAAGGCTCTAATTTTCATTTCAGATAATATATTCTTTTATTGCAAAATTTAATTTTACGAAATTATTGTTTTTGACCAGACTGATGTTAAAGATTTTAATTTACAAACAATTTTAATTTTCGATACTACAATTAATTTGAATATCCAAAAAAACCACTGCTATTTCATAGTTTTAAGTTTTCACTTCTGTCGGCAGTCCTCAATGACTGCCTATTTTGAAATTTTTTTTTTAGGGAGGCTTAACCTCCCTGCCGAAACTCGCTGCTCCCTCGACGTCTACGGGGCCCAAGGACTGCCTGGAATGCGTGTTGGACTATGCGAGGAACTCTCTCTGCAGCCGCTCTCGACGAGTGCTATATGAAGACTCCCCACTCTTCCTAAACTGAAACATCAACGTTATAAGGTGACGTCACGGTCGGCCTGCGCATAGACGTATTTCCTATACAACACATGTTAAATGTAGGAATATTCTGGAAATGCCACGTGCTTAAGACTGGACCTCCGTTTTCCCGATTCTTCTAGAACATAAGTTTTCACTTACATATGAATCAATTAAATTGACCTTTTAATATTTCGTAATTGCAATAAATTGTAACTCATATGCACGTCGATATGCACAACTTGTTGCGTGTTTACCAATTGGCAAATTACAACACTGTTCACACCTCCTTCTGATACGCGCACAACACAACACTTCGCTCAAGCACCATACTACAGTTTCATAGTCTTTATATTGTCTTATAACTAATTTATAGTATTATTCTTAATTTATAAACAATACTTTTTATGTCAATCATATTGTCCCGGTCACCTAATATGGCTGGTCGTAGTTATGCTTGATGCATTCACATATGGTGTGAATGTCTGTCACATTGCAATATATATATATATATATATATATATATATATATATATATATATATATATATATAAATATATATGCGCGCGCGTGTGTGGTAAAGTTAGTGGGTTTCAATTATTGTCGCAGATTAGAAACACAGTTTAGGCTACGTCCACAGTCTGCGAACACTCAGTACATATGGAAACCCCTTGTTATGCCTTTCTGTTCTCACGACCGCTTTTGGTTTTAACAGTCAGTATTTAAAATAGCTGTTTTAATTTGACGTGTCATGCGTGTTTTTTAAAACAGACAAAATCAAACATCGTGGTGTGATTCTTGTGATTCTTTGTTGAAATTGTTTGCGCCAATGGAAAATCAAAACAAAATTGTAAACGTGTTAGGAGATGCTACGCCTACAGAAACAACAGTAAGTGGGGTCACACTCGAGTTTAAACTTGGTCGTAGAAGCACTGAAGGCTATCCCAACAGTGGCCGTCCAAAAAGTTCAACAAAAAATGGCATTATTGAAAAAATTTCATAGTGTGTTGGAAGACCGCAGATTGAGGAGTGGATGATGTTACTGAAATCATAGGCATCTTATATGAGCGTGTGCATCATACTTTAACTGAAGAACTTGGTGTGAAAAAGCGTTGTGCAGTATGACTGCCGGATCTGGAGTTGTTGCATGTTTTGAACGTCCAGGGCGTTTCAATGCTTGTACGAGCACGTTTAAAATCAAGTGCGTACTTACAAACCGTTGGTTTAGTAGCATCTCCGGACACATTTACAATTTCGTTTTGAATTTCCGTTGGCGCTAAACAATTTTTAACAAAGAAGCACACCACGGTGTTTGATTTCATCCGTTTTTTCAAAACACGCATGACAGCTTCTAAACAATGAATACATTGATAGATAGAATTGGAAATTAACAGGAGTTCACATAAAATACAAATCTTGCAGCACAGGAAAAATTTTAGTTTTACCACCAAGCCACAGATGTCGCTCCGCAAACTTTTCAACTGATCCTCGTAGTAGTAACTCGGTTCTGAATGTACGGGTTTATTACAGGTTTCACAGTATTTGGGAATACGTTTGAAATATGACATAGAAAAATCAATTCAATCTATAAGTAGCTTATAAACAATGTTTCAGTAGCGCGCAGTTTTATTGTTTTATTACTGTTTACTTTAATGGGATTGATTTCAGAAAGTAATCACTTTTTTTGAGCCACTTTAAATATTGCAATATCGATTAGTCTTAACCTGTTTTTTCTTTTGTATGAAGCCGACTCTACCGGTCTTCCTACCTCTTCAAAGCGCAATTCTAGATATACTACTGTGTAAATTTTGCACAGTTTTTATGATATGGTACTTTAACTTTAATTTTTATGTATTTATTTCATTATTTAGTTTCCTTAATTTTATCACGTTTATTTTTCTCTGCTGTTACTATTTCATTTGTTGTCTCATATTCGTTTTTACAATTTACAGAAGTTTATTAAATGATTCAATTGAAATTGTAAAGTAATTAAATGACTTCATCGCGTCCTCCCTTAAATTCCCATACAAAGAGTAAAATGCTCATTATGGGTGTCTAACATTGTTTATCGAATGAACAGACGTTATGCTTTTCCTTCTTCCGTCTTTTGTAGAAGTATACGCGTAGTAGATCATACAAGTAGAATGGATCTACTATACGACTAAACGCGAATTGGCAGCTTTCAAAACCTCGGTCCGTGTGGCATCATCTTATTGCCGAACGAACGGCGACAGAAGCGCGGCAACACAAAAGAGCTGTTACTACGAGATGATAAAATTGTTTCATTGTCAGAAGCGAAATTTCTGTTATACCTCTCCGGCCTCTCTTTTCCTCACGCAGGACTTTGTATCTTTCGGAGTCAGCACGGACCTTCACGATCGCTTCGCGTAGGTGGGTGTCGTCGTACTTATCCTCTCCTACTTATAGGATAGATCGCCATGCCTGGTACCACTCCACGATTAGGGACATCTACTGAACGTGACCGGCTTGCGGCTGTTCTTGACGTGTCCGACCAATTGGTTTCATGTCAGATTGAGATGATTTATCAGGCCAATAAAAACCAGTGGGTTTCTTTATTCCTGGCATCTGATCAGTAATCTCAGTGGCGGATCTTCGACTTAACTTGTAACCCCTCTTTCAACTTTTAGACTTTATTAAAAAAAAACTTTTTTTTATTTTTATTTTATTTTATTTTTATTTTTTTGAAAGAGGGGCCACTAGTTATTTAAAACTAGGCCAGAGCCTAGGGAAGCCAAAACTGCGCTGGGTCCAGTATGACGGGACTTGCAATTAAACTCGTTGTTTAGCAACAATGACAATTTTATTCACTATTTCAAATAACATGCAAGTATCACTCCCTGTCTTTACACTCCTCTGAAAATATGCACGTATCATCTCATCAAAATATAATGTATGTAAAACATCAGCATAATAGTATCTCCCAAGTGTAAATAATATATAACATCGATCAATATAAATACATAAATACACATAAATAAATAGTTACATAAATACACATAGCGCACACATATCGATATACACACAAATATATACTACACACATGTTCACCTGGCAGGCAGCTCATAGACATTTAACCATGCCGCCGAAGAATACCATCTTCAGTATCAGTGACCTAGATCCCCATCCCAAACTACTGTAAAAGGGTAAAGTGCCCAGCCTCCATAAAAAACTTTCATAAACCAAACCATTAACCAGTCCAGTTATGACTGCTTGCAACCAATGAAATTATCACAAGAATTCAAAATTTTAGAAAGGTTCCCCCAGATAGGACTGCGCCATGGCCAGGTCAACATGGCTGCACGGCCGTACGAATGTATAACAGAATTTATGATTAGAAGTAAGAATCAATAGTGTACTCATATTAACAACTGCACTAGTAGTACACTGGCTCTGGCAGTAAAAGAACTGAATGACATTTTACTCATATTGAATTATTACTGAGTTAAGATAATTTTTATAAAATATATATAATACGGTTTATGATTGAACCAATAGTGTGCTCATATTGACAACTGAACTAGTAGTACACTGGCTATGGCAGTAAAAGAACTGAATGAAATTTCACTTATATTGAATTATTACTGAGTTAAGATAATTTTTATAAAATATATATAATATGGTTTATGATTGAACCAATAGTGTGCTCATAGTAACAATTGAACTAGTAGTACACTGGCTATGTCAGTAAAAGAACTGAATGAAATTTCACTTATATTGAATTATTGCTGAGTTAAGATAATTTTTATAAAATATATATAATACGGTTTATGATTGAACCAATAGTGTGCTCATATTAACAATTGAACTAGTAGTACACTGGCTATGGCAGTAAAAGAACTGAATGAAATTTCACTTATATTGAATTATTGCTGCGTTAAGATAATTTTTATAAAATATATATAATACGGTTTATGATTGAACCAATAGTGTGCTCATATTAACAATTGAACTAGTAGTACACTGGCTATGGCAGTAAAAGAACTGAATGAAATTTCACTTATATTGAATTATTACTGAGTTAAGATAATTTTTATAAAATATATATATAATGACAATTTTAATTTAAAAAACTTTATAACATCAGCCCCTAATAAAACACATTTGAGATGTTCCTACAGAATTGGCTTGGCCACAGGCGAGGCCATGCGCACCACCAGATCCAGCAACCTAAAACATGCTATGGACCTGTTACTAACGGCACCTACGGGTGACGTTCACAGGTTACAGCACCTCCCCAAACCTTTAAATCTACAAAAAAACGAAACCCATATAGCTATGAATACCCTTAATCAATGTAAGCATAATTCACCCCCTACAAATCAGTAAACTTAAGTCACACACACTTTTACCCTTAAAGAAAATTTCTCAGCAAAATTCGGTAGCGCATGACCCCGTCCGGGCTCACACTTACTCAGGGGGCATAAGCCTTAGTAAAATACACTGACAAAATTTACAAGCACTAATTGTCTCGCTGGACTTGTGTCCCAACAACTTTAACTGGAGATGTTCCAGGAAGAGAACAGGATGTTCTACATTGTAGAGGCCACAGACGGAGAAATGGGTTAAATGTCACCTGGTAAAATCCGGCACAAAACCTGTTGTATTGTCCATTTCTTCCTCCCGACGGCACAGACGGAGAATCACTCGTTTAATACCATTGGTGGCAGAAGTTCGGCCACCCGCTGAAGTGGATCGAGAATCGTCTTAGGTCGGGAACCCTGAACAATTATATATATTGACAATTACTCAAATGTTACCCAATTCACGATCCCCCTAATATTCATGACTCCAGCATAATCACACACTACCACATGCTCAGATAAAAAAGAAAATTTTGAAAATTTTAAGAAGCACAGAAATTACCTTCAGTAAAAAAATTTAGAATTAAATGACTAGTATTTATGGACAGTTCGTCAACTAAATAAACCCTTATTACAATTTCGAGATGAGTTGCAAACTTAAACAGGTTCATAATACATATACAGTTCATATACCTCTACATTTAGTTCATAAAACATTCTCTTACACCCCCCTATGATTATAAAGAAATTATTATGATATAATTAGGAAAAATACACAGCCATAATTACTTTATAAATGCTTTAGCTCAGCCAGTGTTAACTTTCAAGACATGCATACACAGAATTTAACTCGCGCTCGCCACGTGGTGACTTTCGTATTTATATCGCATTGCATCGGCATTACTTTAAGCTAAATAACAATTCTTTTCTTAAATAATAAATAAGTTACCTTGAACAGACTTACCGAAGAGTCACGTAGTCGCTTATCTAGTCATGATAGATTTTCGCAGACAACAAAATCAAACTGATGGCCGCCGGGAGAAATTGGTAGCTGTTTCGTGTTCGGCTGCCTGACGAATGCTGCCCAGAGCAGTGACAAGTCAAACGTTACGTATCAGTCCTCATAGAGCGCGCACGGATCGCGAACAAGGCATGCAGATAACGGCTTATACTTCGCTCAAATAATTAATTCACAAACCCCCGCAATGACCGTCACATAATTAACTGGGAAAAGGGACGAGTATTCCAAAACTCGGCACAAACTAAATGCGTTATTTCTAACCGTCAGTCCGTTAGCATCTGACACGCTGTAAGGATGATCATATATAGGATATTCAATAAGAAACATATTATTTATAAAGCATTACGCATCACATTACGCCATCGAAGTTACTAGTTTTCTGTATTATTCCCGAAACAATATGTATTCTGTCCTTATTGCTACAACAGTTTGCTGTTATGTGTTACATTGTTAATTTAATATTATATTACTGTGTCGCTACAAAGTACTGACGGATAACTTGTAGCTGTCGTGTGTTATGTGAAACAAAGAAACTTATTTGTAGTGTGCGGGTTTGAAAATAACTGTACAAAGATAATGGAGCGCTACACACAGTGGCGTTGTGTACTTGGCTCTGCTCTGACAAAGGCTGACATAACGCAGTAATGTTTCATCGCAGTTAGTTTCATTGTACGCTTGGTAGTGACAAATAACCAGTTGGGGCTGCTGTAATCACGGATTACCGTATATTTATTTTGAGTGGCAGAGAAGCTTTTACTATTTTTACTCCCTTTTTTAGGCACAACATACTGTATAACTTGGGTTGGAAAGCCATTCCTTGATAATTATTTTCAAAACATTCGAACGCTTTCAGAACAAAAAGGTTTCTAAAACATTCTTATCAGCAACGGAGATTCCGTTCAAAGACAAGGCTATACTGTAGTGTTCACTCTACGTGGTCCATTCCTCCGCTGCGTCTCTGTAAAGTCTCTGTAATTTCGCCCCATCTTATATACGCCTCTTCGTCTTCCTCTCTTGGCTACAATCTTTTGCTTCTATCTCTTCCTTCCTTTTTTTTTAGACAACTATCGGCTTCGATTACACAATTCCCTTTACCTTCTAAAGTTCTTTCCCCTTCGCGAGTATTGCTTCATTCTGTGGCTTGCTGTTGCATGTTCTTCTTCCGATATCACCCTTTTGGTTCTGTTTGGTTTGCTTTCGGACAAGTTCTTCACCTCCGCAGTTTCCTTTCTGAACATATCTCTATTTTCAATATCCTTTTCCCTGAATCCACATTTTTCTAGACCCTGGTGGATTTTTTCACTGATGCTACTTGTGTATGGTATTGATATACTTGTGTATGGTATGATGCTATTCACCTGGATGGAAAGAATCTTGTGTCCTGTGCTTTCATACTTCTAATATGTCCATCAGATTCTTCTAATATAATAGAAAGCCATTCAGTTTTCTTGATCGTGGTCGAGATTTTCTAATAATTTTCATACAGCTGCTGGTTTGGTCTCAAAGAAAATGTAAATCCATCTGCAAATAGGGTCTGCTCCCAGGATTTTTTGTAAATATTTCCTTTCCTTCTTTCATATTTCCGAGAATCTTTTACTGGCTGTTGTCTCTGCCGCATATAAGCATCACAGTTTGACTCAATACTGTATTGTCCGAATTTTGCCTGATAGGATAATGATTTGTGTTTCCAAGTCTTCTGCCATTTTCATAACTCTGTGCGATCTTTATCGCTCTTCCTTATGTTATAAATTTCTGTTAACGGTCCTTTCTTATGATGTCGTCAGTCTACTTTGCTGTTCTTTCTCTATAGTAGTTTCAACCAATTTTCTGTCCCCATTCATTCTCGTTAATACTTCTTCACTTGTTGTCTCTCTAGTTAATCTTTCCCATATTTCGCATCGACTTCTCTCCGGGCATTTACTTTTTTTGTTCTTGATGGCTCACGTCACTGATATTCACGTTATAGTGCTTCATATAAAACACTGAGGAAATCTTTCCCCTAAGTCATCATGAATTCCTGTGCTAGTCGGGTTTCTTACTCTCCACAAACTGACGTTAGGCTGGATGCATTTTAGATAAAATTCTTCTGCTCTAAACAGTTTTTTCTCCTTCTCTCAATGAACACACACGTTTTCAGCAATAGATGTACACACGTGTGTGTGTGTGTGTGTCTGTGTGCGTGTTCATTAATATAGTCTGACACCCAGTGCTGGCCTAGTTTGCCAAGTTAAGCAAGTTGCTTCCTTTGTTGTTCTGACTTACTTCTGCTGTTGTTATTCTCAGCAGAGAAGTTGGCGCTCTTGTTTTGTTGAGCACCTGTTATATATACAATTTTACTCCAGTCTGCAACTTTGTCTCTTATTGAGCTGCAACTGTATAACGCATATGTATTTGCTTTACATATTGTTGTTCGGTTCGCAGAGTAGGCCTACTTGCTTCATTTCTGAAACATATAAATTTAAACTTATAAATCAAAATAAGTAGTAAACGAACAAAAAACTGATTGGCGGATTTCGGTAGGCCTACGCAGACTGGAGTACTGGCCTCATTCATTTCAGTATATACCATATGCATCAAGTGGCAGTATGAAATTCCACCCCTACATCATTTCGGTGATACAAAATTGAGTCTATTACAGTATTAATATTATTATTATAAAAATTATAATTAGAGTTACTCCTGAGAGTTACAATTATGGGTTCTTGTGAATTATAACTGAAGCACGCAGTCTACCTGTCACTATACTACGTTCAGCGAGCTGGGACACACAGACTGTTCGACATCCGTGCACGTGTTGCAGTAACCGTGTGTGATAAATAAATTCTGTGCGTTGATTCGTGTTCTGAGAATCACAGACGGTTCACACTGGAATTGAAGATAAACTAATAGTTGCCAGTTCTGCACCAGGTTATGTCAGTTTGGTTTCAATGTGAACCGGCTTTTAGAGTGTTATTGCCATCAGCTCTGATCACGTGGATTGTTGTTCATACGCTTTTTTCTGGTGCCATTGAATGAAATGTAGTATAGAATTCATATGGTATTACGATAGCGAGTAAAAGCGGCCATTCACAATAGTTAGATTTAACAAAGGCTATTTAATTGAAACAAAATCAGCTGCAAGGTGGGACTGACATCGCGCATGCGCAGTCGCACCCATTCCCGGTGCTGTTAACTCGCCTTGGCCTTGCTTCATTTATAACAGACTACCTTAAGCCGATTGGACGCACGACCAATTACACAAAGCGGATTGTGCTGGTGATTTATTTAACACCGTTTTGAATCTCTTTTTAAATACCTTAATTCCCTTTAATGTAGACATTCGCTTTAAATGGTTATGGAAATTAAATGACTTAAATCGTATTAAGAAGAATTAAGCATCGAGAGATTTTCTTTAGAAATAGCGCGCTAATACGGAGCTGTAATTTTTGTTCCATCTTTTAATGATACGAAGTTGTTCTCCTTTATATCTACTCGAAAGCGTAAAGTTTATTTCTGAACAGTTCGTGGTTTTCATACACGCGTAGACGGATTTCTATAATTCAGATCCTTTATTATGTTCTTATCTTCTTCTTACTGTTCTGCGTCTGCTTCTTAGTTATTGCGTATTACGAGACTCAGACGTAAATAAGTAATACATATAGTTTATTTGAATACTGTGTAGAGAAATTTGGTAACGAGGATGTTTCAAACACACATAGAATTATGCCAGTGTAGAAGTTGTTAGTTATGTAGATAGTCTACTGTTTTTATAGCTTCGTCTTCTTTCTGATTTTCCTTTTATAACCAACTTTATAAACACATATAATCTCTCCGTCCTATTTTTTGGTCGCTCACTTTTTCTTTTACCTTCTGGATGATTATGACGGGCCTTCTTGACTAATCTGTTTTCATTTATCCTTTAAACGCGGTCGTACCAGAATTGCGAACTTCACATATGGCCTGTGGTGCCCGGGTCACTCATGTACACCTCGCTTTCCTAGGACAGTAAACTAATTCAGCGCGTCACGAAATATGTGAAACAAAAAAGCAGTTTTGGCAGGTCAATTATATCTCTTTTCTCCACATAGCTACCCAAAATTTTCCCCACTACCACAAATATGTGTTATTTAAGCAAAGCGTAATATTTTAAAGAA
The DNA here is from genome assembly GCA_034769895.1 of Magicicada septendecula. Taxonomy (NCBI): domain Eukaryota; kingdom Metazoa; phylum Arthropoda; class Insecta; order Hemiptera; family Cicadidae; genus Magicicada; species Magicicada septendecula. Next base: position 345,840,158 of record CM068369.1, on the reverse strand, counting down.
GTGAGCATATTCTAAACGTTTAAATACTATTGAAAGAACAACGTAAATGTTAAAAATAATTTTATTTATGATATAAGGAAACATAGTCATATGGTGAGAGATCGGGCGGAATACTATTGAAATCCTTTCCTTGTACTTAGTTCGTTTTCAGCATAATGAATTTACACAATTCTGCAATTGTTTAGTTTATAAAAAACAATTTGAAATCTGTGACATCTGTTTTTTATTATAGCATTTATACTATCGACAGTGAGCATGTTTGGGTACTTGTTTGAAAGCTCGAAAGAGTATCATTTTGTATATTTGTTTACTTTCTACTTGATCCTTAAGTTGATTTTTAAGTTCGATTCTGCTTTTTATAATGTATTTGGCTGGAAATTGTTTTATGTTTTAAAATTTGATTTATCAATTTATCTATTTTGTAATTATTATTATAATTTGTAATCTATTATTATTATTATTATTATTATTATTATTATTATTATTATAATTATTATATTTGTAATCTATCTAACATCGAATTATTATCCGTCCGGCTGTGTTCCTGAAAGTTCTGAGTATATTAATTTCCCTATTATACGGTAGGGTACTGAGTTATTTTTTGGGTATGATAAGAATGTTGTTCTTATTGATGTTATGTTATTGATGTTAAGTTAGGTAAGTTCCAAAAGATCTGTGGGACAATCAACCGTATTTTTAGGAATAAGGTATGTCAAAACACAAAACTAAAGTGTTTCAAAGTTATGGCAATCCCTGTACTGTCCTATGGGTGTCAATTATGGACAAAAACTGAAAAAAGAAAGTAAAATACATGCATCATAAATGGCCTTCTTAAAAGGAGTTAAAAAGTGTTCTAAACATTACCGTATGTAGAATAAGACCATAAGAGAAAAATTGCAAGTTTTTAACTTGAATGAAAGACTAAAAGATTATAAACAACGATGGAAACAACACACATAGAATGTCAGATTCAAGACTGTCTAAATTAGTCTGGAAATGTAAACCTATACAATACATGTGTATGGGTAGACCAAGGAAGAGATGGCTGGAGAATCTGAAGGCAGCACCTTGACTATGGCATGATGTGAAGATGATGATGATTGAATTAATATACAGGGCATATCACATTCTACTTTTCAACTAAATATTCCGTAAATCATATTGTTGAATTGAAAAAATTATTTATTACATATTGTATATGTAGGTATTATGAAAATAATACGACGTATGATATGATTCTATTTATGTTCATTGTAAATATCGACTTCTTATAATAAATACCTCGTCTCGTTTAATTATCCGTTCACTCTTTTTTTAATTTTACTTCTGTATAGCAAAATCTCTCTTACTCCAGACAGATACGAGCAAACTTTTACACGTTGAATCAGTTCACTCGCGACTGAAGTTCTCACTTCTAGCGTGTGTCCCACGACACGCCCGTTATCTTACTTCCATTATTTCCAGAACCCGTTCATTTATTGTAACAATTTCCTATAGACCACATCTCAATTATTTCTGTTGCGCATCTGACAGTTTCCACTGTTATTCAATTCTTGTATTCGCATTATGAAATGCTTTAAACTTATAACTCGAGGACTTTCTATTATGTACCGTCATTTTTTTACGAGGGTATACTCCAAACGCGTTGTAATATTGAGTTCCGTACGTATCACGGCACAGCCGCAGTGTTTTTAAATTTTTGTTTTTGAAATTTTGAATTTTTTCTGTAGTACTTTTGCTGGTGTTGGCTCCCCGCAGTTACGCTCCGTAGATCCCTATGGGTGTTTCAATATTATGTGTGTTGCATATTAATAGCTTATGTTCCGTTGACAATTCTGACTACCCGCCAATCAACTGTCTTTAATACTTTCTTAGTTGAACACATTTATCGAATATGTGTACGTACTTTCCAAATAATACAGGCCAGAATAATTGGCGAGCTCTGCATCGTGGTGTGATTATTTTCCGTTGTGTCCTACGGAAGTGGGGACAGTTTTCTCTTCTGAAATCGCTTATCTTGTCTGGTACTAAACTTTCTTCACTGACTCTAAGCTCTAAGTTCCTATGGGCGAATTCTTAAGGGAGTCATGTAGTGCGAGCAATCCATAACTCGCAGAACCTTACTTGTAGACCGTATCGTGCAAAGAAATCCGCATCACAACATCGTTTGGTACGAGCACGTGACTGGTATGCACCGCGAGAACCCAGGAAGCGACCGGGGCAACGCGACCACTCACACAGCGTGGCGCTAATACGTCCCGAACTCTCTCGTCTGTCCATATTTGCCTTCATTCGCTACATTTCAGACTTATTGCTGCCTATAAAGTGCGTGTTGTGCAATAGCAGTTTGTTAATAATGTTTTCTCTAGTCACACTGATCAAATACGAGTACATTTTAAAAGCAAATCTCAAACAGAGAAATCTACGATGAAAATGTATTTCAATTACTTAAAACGATTTCACTATTAAAACTCTTGTCTGTTATTGATAACCACAGTTAGATTTCACGCTCAGGTCTCTCAGACAATATTTCATTTACGGTTGAGGGAGCGCGTCAGGAGTATAATTAAATAGGGTGGCAAGAAACTACGGCTGAATTAATCAGCTGACTCTTAACCAAAAGTGTACTGATAATAATATACTAACCGGTGTGATTACAATTGGAATTTACACGTTACAGAACAAAGACATGATAGATGGGCTCCAAGTCTAGCGGTTCTCTCTCAACCTGAATTTTGCAGTTACAGCTCTTCTTTAATATCAAAACTGTTCGTTTAGTCACGATCAACATAGAGGTAGACTCCAATATTATATAGAACAGCATTAAGAAATATGTGTTGACAATTATTATATTAAATTGGAAATAAACAGTCCAATAAAATGAAAGATTAATAGAATAGTAATCTAAAATATACTAATTATATGGATAATGTAAAAAAGCAAATAAATGTAATTAATAATAATTAATAAAATTATATATGTTGTTAAGCGTCATATGATGGAAAGATATGACGAATGTAGTTAGGTATCTAAATGGCAAATTGTAAATTGTTAGATTTGAATTGTATTCGAATGAAAGAAAATTTGTTAGTCAATATTTATATTTAAGAAGAGCCACATAAAAAAAGTCTAATTTTATATTTAAGAAGAGCCACATCAAAAAGTCTAATTTTATATGTAATAAGATACACATTAAAAGAGTTTAAGTTTTATAAAAGAGTTTAATTTTGTATTTAATAAAGGGAACCTTTAAATTAAGGGAGTTAACATTGATATTGAAGTTTCTTCCTCTTCAGCACTATTACTCCTTAATTCATATCTTTGCTCTGGTTTGTTAGCCATGTTACAATATTTAAATTAACTTAATTACGAGTATATTTTTTATTCTAATTAAATTTAACAAAATTATTTTATTGTAATTTAATTAATTCAGTTCGGCACTATTGCCTATTATTTAATTTATGTCATTTGGTGATGGCTTAAAGAAAATCTTTGCTTTCACGTGTGGGCGCCATTAAATGTGCTGTTATTTTTTACAGATATTGTAATTCTTATATGCCACACGTTGGTGACGTCATTTTGTGTGCTGTAATTTATTTATAAGTATTGTAATTAATATATTTAATTACAGATATTACTTTTTCTGTCTGCACATGAAAAATGAAAAGAAAACTCTATCTCAGGGTTAACAATTATTAAGTTGATTTATTATTTAATACTGTGTGTGATTTATTGTTTTCTTTAATCCGTACCAAATAACGTTGGTGTATAAATTTTTTAATAAATAACAAGGTAAGAATATCTACCATATAAATGTAAATAGCTTGAATCTGAACTCTTCACAACTGCAACGGGTTCAATTCTAGTTGATGTTTATCATCTTAAAGGTAATGATAGGCTTCGTGATCTCTTCGTTCTATGGGATTTCGTATTAGATTAAATGTTGAATTATATTTTCTTCTATTATTACTAAATTGATACTTCTTCGGAATATCGAATTTTATTGTATTGACACTCAAACTATCTTCCAGTACAGGCTTCTTCTTTTAGTTCGGCGTTCTCTAAATGATATACTCAGACTTCTTGAAATATTGTTGTTTATTAAGTTGTATACAAATTATGATTCTTTCAAAGTTATAGATTTATATTCTCGTATGTTTATTAAATTCAATATCAATGTTAACTCCCTTCCTTTAAAGGTTTCCTTTATTAAATACAAAATTAAACTCTTTTATAAAAATTAAACTCTTTTAATGTGTATCTTATTACATATAAAATTAGACTTTTTGATGTGGCTCTTCGTAAATATAAAATTAGACTTTCTTGATGTGGCTCTTCTTAAATATAAATATTGACTAACAAATTTTCTTTCATTTGAATACAATTCAAATCTAACAATTTACAATTAGCCATTTTGATACCTAACTACATTCGTCACATTTTTCCATTATATAACTCTTAACAACATATATAATTTTATTAATTATTATTAATTACATTTATTTGCTTTTTTACATTATCCATATAATTAGTATATTTTAGATTACTATTCTATTAATCTTTCATTGTATTTGAATGTTTATTTCCAATTTAATATAATAATTGTCAACACATATTTCTTAATGCTGTTCTATATAATATTGGAGTCTACCTCTATTGTTGATCGTGACTAACATTCAGTTTTTTTGTTTACAATCCTAACATATGTTCATAATACTATTAATTTTATACCTTTTCTCTTTTAAAATTATTATTTGATTCTTATGTACTGCGGTGTATTTTAACAGCAGTACAACACACACACACACACACACGCGATGACTCCATACGTGGGATCTCAAGCGTGAGTCAGTAAATTAGTCTACACAGTGTGTGGTTATTGAGTGCATTTAATTTGATTTATAATCTACAACTGATGTGCACCAAAGTAAACATGTAGTAGACTGCTTTACTATGTGAGGATTTGTCTGCTGAGACGCGAACTTTGCTTAGACGAGTGGTTTTACATAACTGCGTTATCGATAGCAATCAGTGTGAAGATACAGTCTCGTAATAGAGCATATTCTTACACGGACAGCTACCATTAATGTGAAGACTTCATTAACTACCAGAGAAAGCAACACAGAAAAAAAAATTAAGGCAGTGGAAATGTAATTGCTTCTCTGGTTTGCCGGATAGGTATATTTTACTAGATCGGGAAAATAAAAATATTCGAAAGGCATTTGATATTTTTGTGATGATTGCACAGATCGTGATAACAAGCAAAGCGAGTTCTCAGTTTTAACTCGACCGTTTGGTATTTGTCTGTGTATTTGAGTTATGTCTCAACTTTTGGATGTAGGCCTAACGCCTGATTTTTGTAAAACGTAGCGTGCGTGTCCATAATTTTAACCCAAAGACCCCTGTTGGTTTTCAGATTGATCCTCCGAAAAATAGAGAGCAAGAGCAAAAATCTGAGGGGGAACAATTTTGAAAAAAATCGCAAAAAATCCTCATGCCGATATCAATTTAAAAGGAATTTAACCGAAATCTGAATATAATGTTCAGGTTTAGAAGTTTCAAAATTTCGTGACCCCGGGATCTAAAAAATGCACCAAAATTTCAACAACATCAACAACAACAACAAAAATATAAAAACCAATGCTGGACATCAGACTGAATTGAATTTTAACCACCTTTGTATATAGTATTTACATTGTAAGTTTTTAACACCACGTGCCAAAATGAAAGTGAAAATTTTGAAGAAATTGTAAAAGTCTACAAAAATGAAAGACACCAGATTGTGAGAATTTGATTAAAAATACAGATTCGGTGTCAATAATAATTGCGAGAAATATGTGACACCCCTGTCGGCAAATTTTGGATCGCCTTGAAAAAGTTTGTGAAAAACGTTACGTACTGTTATCGGTGATGTTGGCCTATATTTGTGGAAAGGAGGCCTAGAGATATCTACAAAACACGCGTAAACTAAAAGCTAAGTTTTAACTTTTTAATGGAAATCGGGTTTGAGTAACAGAACTAAGAGTATTTGCAAAATGATTTGTAGATACCGGGGAGTTAGGCCGTGTCGGTTGCTATTATTTATTGACATCTCGTCGGCAACGTTTCGATTCCTCCTCGGGGATCTTTTTCAGGCCGCAAGCTTTAGACAGAAGACAAGTAAGAGTGTTGACACTAAGAAGTACAGGCTCGTGAGCCTCGTTTGCTCAAAGCTTTCCGCCTCGGATATTTGACTGTGGTCGGGGGTTGCCGGCTTTGACTGTAGCTTGAATGAAGTGAGCAGACTGAACACTGGCTTTGTCAGACCGCGGTTAACCCAACCTTCAGTTCATCGAGTAGATTTGTGTAGGCTATATTGAAAGAGTACGACCGATTTTTATACTATTTTTTCAATGTTTTGATGTTTTATTTTTTAAATGTTTTTTAATGTTTTGTTTTCTCGATGGAGGATTGGCAGGAGGATTTCTCGTTGATCTTATTGGCTCGTCATCAGTACTACAGTAATCTTACTCATCACCATCATCATCAATATCCAAAACCGTTTCTGATTTATTCCGTCTTCACTACAGCTGCTAATTTTATATTTTCCTTGGTCGACCTACGCAACTTCTACCACACGTGGCTTATAATATCTAATGACCTTCGGAACTTGAGAATCCGCCATACGATCAGTGTGTTTCCTATATTTTTCCACCTCACAGTTGAAATGAAATATTCAACGCCTTTCTTGATTGAGTAAATTAATCTTTGTATCCGCTAATTCGGCGACAGTTCTCATAAATATCGAGTCAACGGCTCCTTCCATTGTTTGCTGTTCTTTTATTAATGTCACAAAATAGACGAGGACTGAAACGGCTAATACTGTTTTATCTATATTTCAATTTTGTGTGAGTAAATGAGTTAGTATGTTTTGCTGCGACTTTCGTTTCATCACCTCTACTTGCTGAGGAAACAACGTGTGAAACTAGCCTTCCGTTGTACTGCGTAGCAACTACGATATATCCGTTTTCTTCTTTTTTCTTGTTTTTGGTTTCTCGTTCTTGTAAAATAGTAGTGCTGTCATAAGAAATTACAGGTCAGCCGGTATGTGTGTCGTTTAGACAATACCAAAAATGTCCGCGGTACCAAAAATCAGTGGCGTAGTGTAAACGTTTCTATTGGGAACGCTTATGGTACTTGTACGAGATACACAGAGTGCCGTGCTCTCGTCGAAAAGTAGGTATATATCGGCACCACGAAACGCAGCACCAATACTCGAATAGGTGAACACAAGCGACACTGCCGTCTGGGCCAAACGCAGAAGTCTGCTATAGTGGAACATGCGCTGTCTAATGAAGACCACGAGATGTGTAGTACCACGAGTCTCAGTTAGGACTCCTGCCACTTGGTCAGGTTGAGTTCTATTTTATATGTTTTTACTTAATCGATGGCCTGAAGCGACGATGGTGGATTATACAACCAGGGCGAGCAAACAGGGTCGCTTCCTAGACTCATCGGGCCTTGGATGGTAATTACCGAGCCCGGCGATCAGGAGATTGCGGGTTATGCAAACAGCCCGATAATAAAATCTACGGGCCAGGTGTTTCAAGGTGTCCTCAAAAGAGAGGACACCTATATCTCTTCTCAGTGCACGAGAAGAGAATCGTTGGAGGACTTTACACGCGAGCTTACGTCCCTTGTCGAGAACGCGCTGAATATATGTCCGATCTGTGACAGCATGAAAGGTAACGGGTCAGGCGTAGGTAATCACCAGCCACACGTACGTGTTGACTATGAGCTTACCTAGCGTGGGGGGGGGGTTATCACCTGATTCGAAAGCACGGGCCAAAGTCTACTGAGTTGCGCCGTGGCGTGTAGGTATATCTTCTGTGCGTGGGTTCGCCAGGTGAGTCGGGAGTCTACAAGAAGCCTAGGGTACTTGACGCTTTTGGTCCAGGGCAACTTGACGGGGCTTACGGTAAGCGGCCGAGGTCACGAGTATATTACCGCTGCGCTCTTAGTAGCGTTAACGGCAACTCACCAGTCCTCGGCCTACCCGACAAATGCGTCGAGTTGGCGCTTGAGCTGTATGGTCGCAAAGTTTGCTTTCGGCTCCGCGGCAAAAGCCGCGGTGTCATCCGCAAACAGAAACAGCCTTACACCAGCCACTCAGGGCGTGTCGTTAACAAACACCGAAACCAGGAGAGGCCCAACGACGCTGGGTTGAGGGCCACGCCTCTCCGAAGGGAGAGAATGGTCTGTTATCACTCGGAAGGTACGCTCTCACAGAAAACTGCTGATCAGATGATCGTAGAAATCTGGGAGAAGGACTTCCGTGAGCTTGTAAAGGACACCCTCATGCCACACGCGGTCGAAGGCTTTCTCTGCGTGTAGGAAGAACGCAATCGTCTGTTTGCCCTGGCAGCCAGAGGTTCTCCGCGCGAGAAGAATTCTTCCCCAGCTTAGGTGTCATTACTAAAACTGTTACCGTTTTCAATTTTGCCGGAAAATAGGTCAACCTGAGACAAGCGTTGAACAACTCCGACAAAAAGCGACTTGCACGGTCCGGAAGTTGTTGGAGCGTGGAATTCGTAACTCTGTGTGGGCCTGGCGCCTTCCGGGGCTTGTGTTGCACGATCTTCTCAGTGACATCCTCCGGCGAGATGTGCTCCGGCTGGACGGTCATACCGGCCGAAAGAAAGCGCTCTACCTCGCGGCAGATGTGCTTATTGAAGGGCGGGTTCTTGGATGCGTTGGGGGCGAACTGTCGCTCGAAAATAGGGTTGCAGCTCAGCTCCAACTCTGCTCAGAATATATGTAAATGAAGGACGGAGTAGGAAACATGCCAGCTTGGAAACTTTAAGAGAAAATAATAAACTTCATCGCTTTAATTTTGGTGATGATCTGGTTACTTTTGCGGAAGACAAGAAAGATGCTCATTATGTGCTCCGCTTATTATGCAAGCAATATCAGCAGTATGGCCTCAATATGAAACACGCAATATCTGGTTGCCGGCGGAATAGGGGTAAAACCTACAAATATTGGACGGCGCAATAGTCACACTGTGCCACCAAAGCTATACTTGTTTTGCCACTGTCCCATCTGCAGAAGCGAAAGTGCGCAGGAAATAAAGCAAGTGATTGGTAAAGGTGGTGAGGCGATTCGAAAGTGCCCTCAGTACTTTGGAATAGCAACATCCCGAAACGTGTAAAAAAGAACTGCACAACTTGTACACCAGAAATCCACTTCCATTGTCTTAGGCTTTTTCGCGGTCTTATTCATACGATACTGCACGAGAGGGCACTGGAAAATTTTACCACGCAAGTGTTTCTACTGTGTCAGTTTTTTAATGGCTCGTATAAATGTTTGTTGTTGCTTGTCTCACACCAAAGGTAATATCTACATACAGCAACTTCCTCTGATCCTCGACGTCGATAAATAATATTTATAAATGTGGTTTAAGAATTTTCCCTTTAAATGAGTCTAGTAACTCTAAGTTTAAGTTTATACGTAAATTTATATATAATGTTAAAGGAACCAAATATAAATAAGGATTATAAATTGTAAAGTGTTAAACAACAAAGATTATTTTACAGATTATTTACACGTTTTTTTAATTTGTATTTTCCACGAAATTTTGATAAGATTTCGTTCTCCACAGCTAGTTGTATTGTTCGCCGTTGCGTTACGCGTCATGAATTTGACACTTCATTTTTGCATTGTACATGGCGTGATTTGTGTGTCGAGCAAGGTGTTGGGAGCTATAGAATACCAAATTTATATGAGGTGTCAAAGCCACGCCACGTCAATTCAGCTGGCAATAGGAAAGAGTTCATTGGACACGGCTTCTTTGCTTCAGGTAACAAAAAATCCGCGCAAATTAAAAAAAAAAATTAATAATCCACGTCGTGCCCGTCATGTAATGTAAAAACTAAGGTTTTCAACATAGAACTATGCAATTTGATATGAAAATATATGATAAAATGTATACTTTGCATTAAATACATGATCTTGTTATGGCGTTATTGGCGTTAATGTTAGGTTTCAAATTTGCAAGCTTTTAAACCAACTCCCTCTGTGACGATTTAAATGGTAATAAAAAAAAATTAATAATAAAAAAGAAAAGAAAACGAAAGTAAGTAAGTATTTTAAATCGCACGATTAAACCAAATACCCCTGAACTAACTCAGAATAGTTGTGAGAATTAAATTAAGAAAATCTAACTAAATAAGTAATAAAAAAATAGTAATGTAAAAAGTTAAGAATAATACAGTTAACCCTTTAGTAAATTATCATGCGTTGACCTGCTTAATTCCGGACACAACGTGCATAGCGAACCGGCTGTAACTTAGAAATATCTGAAAATCGTAATGTAAATAATTAATAATTTGAAGTCACAAGAAGTAGTTATAATAATCCCTGTAAACTAAATAAGTTTAGATAATTTGTTTTGTCTTACTATAAGAATGTATATTTAATAAAAAGTTGGAACTATATTATGGCGGAGTACTCACTCCGCTTTGTTGCAATCTACCTGTCGTAGCAATGCAAGAGTTAGGATGCGGCGTTCAGACTGTAAACACCTCCAAGCGAGGGCTCTTCAAAAATGTTTGTTTTAAAATTTTAAATGAGTGTTAGCTACCACTAAAAACGTGGAGAGCTAGTTCTAATTATATATAAGATGTAGTGAGGAATTCGTTAAAGAAATGTGCTAATGTAAAATAAAAGAACTCGTATATAAGGTGATGTCTCAAGTTAATTAAAAGACGATCTCTCGAATATTGTTCGAGTGATGTAATTCAGATAGTAATGTAAAAAGAAGAAGATGCAAACTCCAGTACTACTCTACCAGTGAATATGTGACGTGCTCGACTGCATATACGGACGACTACCACCTATACAACACTTACCAGAACCGCCGAGGATCAACCCGACTTCACGCAGCATAACATACATCTCCTCATAAATACACCTAGAAAACTTTCACCGGAAACACGACCCAGATGACTACCCCGACTACCAGAGTTCCGAAGATTCACGCTCCAGGACACGGACAGCAAAAGCTTATTTGAGAGGTGACTCGGTGGCTTGCCTACCGAGAATTATGTACATTTAAGATATAACTTTTCATACACGCCATAGACTTTTCAAAAGACAATAATTTTCTCTAAGCATTAAAGAAAACAAAAAGAAATGTAAACAGTAATTTCTAAAATCATACATTGTAACATTAATCTTGAAATATAAGTATAATCCCTTAACTAAATAATACCATTCTTCAAATGGTTTAAGTAATCTTGCAAGCTCCTTGATAAGCAAAGTAAAATTCAGACGTCTTTACTAGATTTAAAGAGACTCGGATCCGAGGTAAATTACATGATCAATATGATCCCTTGTTTGACAGAAAACCCTTTTTAAATATTTCAGTATAAATTTTTATGTAATGGGATCTATATATATAATTTGTTAATAAAGAGATGTCATCTTATTACAGATTGAAGTGAGTGCATAAATCGGTGAAAATACCTTCCCTTGTGTCCTAATAATTATAGTAAATATTATTATTCTATGTGTTGAGTTGATTTTCAGTTTGTTACAACGTAGGCAGCCTGTATAATTGGCTAGCGTCAATTATCACGGGTTCCCTGGATTTGTAACGTAGCCCGGAACGTTACAAAGTTGCGCCACTCTGCTTAATAAAAAAGGTTTGTGAGCATCGTGACGTATAAAGTTGCGTGTGTAAAATAATTGTTACGTAGTAAAATAAAATAGATAACTCTCTGCTGATCTGTGCACTCAGTTAAAGTATTTCATGTTAATATTAATTTACATAATGTATTTCATATATTAGCGGTTAATACTGTCGCTACCATTAATAGATTATTATCCTATATTAATTGACCATTGTGAATTTATTTTGTATAAGATTACGCAAAATAATACAAACTATCATTGTATTACACCAATGCAAGTACGTACATGAATTTTAGTGCTTGTCAAACTGTTCAGTCTTTAACAGGTTTATATTGCGACAATTCAAGACCTGTAGTTTCCTGAATATGCCTGCATAGAATATAAGTTGTATGTCTGTCGTCACGGTGAAACATATAAACTCTTGACTAAAGTAGACCAGGTTAATTACGTGTAAATAAATTCGTAACTTAATTTTGTTACTAAAAAAAAATAAAAATTAAAATTACAAAAATTAAAATTAGAACGTAAGACAATTAATAACTAAACTCAGCTTGTTACAGCCCGTAATACACCCTGTAACTTGTAAAGCATGTATCAGTGCATCGGATTCACCCCTTGTTGAGACTGGCTTCCCCAGTTGAAACCGGTCGATAAACATAGCCGTCAGCTATTGTTATAGAGAACAATACCTGAGTGTGTTTCTCGCGTTCCCACGCATACAACAAGTATGCCATTGTTTACAAAGTAAATTAGGGTGACCTACATTCCAGCAAACAGCTGATCGTTGACTTTACAATGACGTCTGTGTGGAATTTTTGTCTTTCCCTTAGAAGAGAGATTATTCTCTTATGAACGTTGCAAATGCTCTAACCATGAAATAAATTATCTATGTAATTGTGTATAGTATAAGTAGAGCAAGTATTTTCACCGTGACAACAATTAAATAATATTGTGACTTAAATTTCAAATAAATAAATGACTTAGTTAACCCTCCATTGTTAGATAAAGTGTAAAACCCCATGCCCCAAAACAGTAAACTTTTAAACTGAGTAAAATGAAAACAAAGTAAATAAAGTGTCCTAAATAAATATGGTAATTCCATAGGAAATAATTCTAGGTAAGTTTCTTAGAAAGAGACCAAAAGGAAAATAATAATAAGTGAATAATAATTGCTTTAAATAATAAGGCTGAATAAATCTGAATTTAAACTAAATTGTGTAAAGTGTAGCAGTAAATAGAAAAAAATAAAATAATAATAAAAGTATAGTTGAATAGTGTAAAAACCCGGTCGTGGCCTGTTCGAGAAAAATAAAGCGTATTGAGAAATGTAGTAAGCAGCCACCCTCCCCCTATTGTTATGAAATGGTAGCATCGCTAGACAATGAAAACCACCCCTGTGTATATTACAATGCATTGTGTAAAAATGTTTGTCCCCTCCTGCATAGTTTGTAACAGCTGATCATTTAAAGAGAGAATAAGAATTATCTTCGTGAAATTCCGCTTCTCTCACTAGCGTAAGTAATTAGGATTAGAAATAATCTAAAGTGGAGTATGGGATCCGCTTTAGGTTATATTAGAGGTAATTTTATAATATATAAAAGAATTATATATGTAACGTAACATAGTCACAACGGCGCCGACTGAAAAGGGTAATGATGGTGCAGAAAGCTAACTGATATAGTTAGAGTGTGCCAAGGTACACACTAGAGAGTACTAGATGATTAGAGAGTGGTGAAAGCTAACTGATGTAGTTAGAGTAAGCCGATGTCAGTCGGGCCACGATATTGTGAGTTACGGAAAGTAGGGAAATTAGTATTAAGAATTAAAATCTAAGTTAGCGTTTTAAGAAACGAGATAAAGGGAATTTCACGAATGAGAAAAAGACAAGAAATAAATAAATTTCAAGAGAGATAGAGAAAACAAATTGTGTACTAAATTAAACTTCACACAGTAACGGCAAGCATACTCCCGGTACACCACTTTCGAATTTTCCCTATTAAGATTCCCCATGTCGATTTTAAGCGGCGGAGTATGTGACGATTTAAATGGTAATAAAAAAAATTAATAATAAAAAAGAAAAGAAAACGAAAGTAAGTAAGTATTTTAAATCGCACGATTAAACCAAATACCCCTGAACTAACTCAGAATAGTTATGAGAATTAAATTAAGAAAATCTAACTAAATAATTAATAAAAAAATCGTAATGTAAAAAGTTAAGAATAATACAGTTAACCCTTTAGTAAATTATCATGCGTTGACCTGCTTAATTCCGGACACAACGTGCATAGCGAACCGGCTGTAACTTAGAAATATCTGAAAATCGTAATGTAAATAATTAATAATTAGGAGTCACAAGAAGTAGTTATAATAATCCCTGTAAACTAAATAAGTTTAGATAATTTGTTTTGTCTTACTATAAGAATGTATATTTAATAAAAAGTTGGAACTATATTATGGCGGAGTACTCACTCCGCTTCGTTGCAATCTACCTGTCGTAGCAATGCAAGAGTTACGATGCGGCGTTCAGACTGTAAACACCTCCAAGCGAGGGCTCTTCAAAAATGTTTGTTTTAAAATTTTAAATGAGTGTTAGCTACCACTAAAAACGTGGAGAGCTAGTTCTAATTATATATAAGATGTAGTGAGGAATTCGTTAAAGAAATGTGCTAATGTAAAATAAAAGAACTCGTATATAAGGTGTCTCAAGTTAATTAAAAGACGATCTCTCGAATATTGTTCGAGTGATGTAATTCAGATAGTAATGTAAAAAGAAGAAGATGCAAACTCCAGTACTACTCTACCAGTGAATATGTGACGTGCTCAACTGCATATACGGACGACTACCACCTATACAACACTTACCAGAACCGCCGAGGATCAACCCGACTTCACGCAGCATAACATACATCTCCTCATAAATACACCTAGAAAACTTTCACCGGAAACACGACCCAGATGACTACCCCGACTACCAGAGTTCCGAAGATTCACGCCCCAGGACACGGACAGCAAAAGCTTATTTGAGAGGTGACTCGGTGGCTTGCCTACCGAGAATTATGTACATTTAAGATATAACTTTCCATACACGCCACAGACTTTTCAAAAGACAATAATTTTCTCTAAGCATTAAAGAAAACAAAAAGAAATGTAAACAGTAATTTCTAAAATCATACGTTGTAACATTAATCTTGAAATATAAGTATAATCCCTTAACTAAATAATACCATTCTTCAAATGGTTTAAGTAATCTTGCAAGCTCCTTGATAAGCAAAGTAAAATTCAGACGTCTTTACTAGATTTAAAGAGACTCGGATCCGAGGTAAATTACATGATCAATATGATCCCTTGTTTGACAGAAAACCCTTTTTAATATTTCAGTATAAATTTTTATGTAATGGGATCTATATATATAATTTGTTAATAAAGAGATGTCATCTTATTACAGATTGAAGTGAGTGCATAAATCGGTGAAAATACCTTCCCTTGTGTCCTAATAATTATAGTAAATATTATTATTCTATGTGTTGAGTTGATTTTCAGTTTGTTACAACGTAGGTAGCCTGTATAATTGGCTAGCGTCAATTATCACGGGTTCCCTGGATTTGTAACGTAGCCCGGAACGTTACAAAGTTGCGCCACTCTGCTTAATAAAAAAGGTTTGTGAGCATCGTGACGTATAAAGTTGCGTGTGTAAAATAATTGTTACGTAGTAAAATAAAATAGATAACTCTCTGCTGATCTGTGCACTCAGTTAAAGTATTTCATGTTAATATTAATTTACATAATGTATTTCATATATTAGCGGTTAATACTGTCGCTACCATTAATAGATTATTATCCTATATTAATTGACCATTGTGAATTTATTTTGTATAAGATTACGCAAAATAATACAAACTATCATTGTATTACACCAATGCAAGTACGTACATGAATTTTAGTGCTTGTCAAACTGTTCAGTCTTTAACAGGTTTATATTGCGACAATTCAAGACCTGTAGTTTCCTGAATATGCCTGCATAGAATATAAGTTGTATGTCTGTCGTCACGGTGAAACATATAAACTCTTGACTAAAGTAGACCAGGTTAATTACGTGTAAATAAATTCGTAACTTAATTTTGTTACTAAAAAAAAATAAAAATTAAAATTACAAAAATTAAAATTAGAACGTAAGACAATTAATAACTAAACTCAGCTTGTTACAGCCCGTAATACACCCTGTAACTTGTAAAGCATGTATCAGTGCATCGGATTCACCCCTTGTTGAGACTGGCTTCCCCAGTTGAAACCGGTCGATAAACATAGCCGTCAGCTATTGTTATAGAGAACAATACCTGAGTGTGTTTCTCGCGTTCCCACGCATACAACAAGTATGCCATTGTTTACAAAGTAAACTAGGGTGACCTACATTCCAGCAAACAGCTGATCGTTGACTTTACAATGACGTCTGTGTGGAATTTTTGTCTTTCCCTTAGAAGAGAGATTATTCTCTTATGAACATTGCAAATGCTCTAACCATGAAATAAATTATCTATGTAATTGTGTATAGTATAAGTAGAGCAAGTATTTTCACCGTGACAACAATTAAATAATATTGTGACTTAAATTTCAAATAAATAAATGACTTAGTTAACCCTCCATTGTTAGATAAAGTGTAAAACCCCATGCCCCAAAACAGTAAACTTTTAAACTGAGTAAAATGAAAACAAAGTAAATAAAGTGTCCTAAATAAATATGGTAATTCCATAGGAAATAATTCTAGGTAAGTTTCTTAGAAAGAGACCAAAAGGAAAATAATAATAAGTGAATAATAATTGCTTTAAATAATAAGGCTGAATAAATCTTAATTTAAACTAAATTGTGTAAAGTGTAGCAGTAAATAGAAAAAAATAAAATAATAATAAAAGTATAGTTGAATAGTGTAAAAACCCGGTCGTGGCCTGTTCGAGAAAAATAAAGCGTATTGAGAAATGTAGTAAGCAGCCACCCTCCCCCTATTGTTATGAAATGGTAGCATCGCTAGACAATGAAAACCACCCCTGTGTATATTACAATGCATTGTGTAAAAATGTTTGTCCCCTCCTGCATAGTTTGTAACAGCTGATCATTTAAAGAGAGAATAAGAATTATCTTCGTGAAATTCCGCTTCTCTCACTAGCGTAAGTAATTAGGATTAGAAATAATCTAAAGTGGAGTATGGGATCCGCTTTAGGTTATATTAGAGGTAATTTTATAATATATAAAAGAATTATATATGTAACGTAACATAGTCACAACGGCGCCGACTGAAAAGGGTAATGATGGTGCAGAAAGCTAACTGATATAGTTAGAGTGTGCCAAGGTACACACTAGAGAGTACTAGATGATTAGAGAGTGGTGAAAGCTAACTGATGTAGTTAGAGTAAGCCGATGTCAGTCGGGCCACGATATTGTGAGTTACGGAAAGTAGGGAAATTAGTATTAAGAATTAAAATCTAAGTTAGCGTTTTAAGAAACGAGATAAAGGGAATTTCACGAATGAGAAAAAGACAAGAAATAAATAAATTTCAAGAGAGATAGAGAAAACAAATTGTGTACTAAATTAAACTTCACACAGTAACGGCAAGCATACTCCCGGTACACCACTTTCGAATTTTCCCTATTAAGATTCCCCATGTCGATTTTAAGCGGCGGAGTATGTGACGATTTAAATGGTAATAAAAAAAATTAATAATAAAAAAGAAAAGAAAACGAAAGTAAGTAAGTATTTTAAATCGCACGATTAAACCAAATACCCCTGAACTAACTCAGAATAGTTATGAGAATTAAATTAAGAAAATCTAACTAAATAATTAATAAAAAAATCGTAATGTAAAAAGTTAAGAATAATACAGTTAACCCTTTAGTAAATTATCATGCGTTGACCTGCTTAATTCCGGACACAACGTGCATAGCGAACCGGCTGTAACTTAGAAATATCTGAAAATCGTAATGTAAATAATTAATAATTAGGAGTCACAAGAAGTAGTTATAATAATCCCTGTAAACTAAATAAGTTTAGATAATTTGTTTTGTCTTACTATAAGAATGTATATTTAATAAAAAGTTGGAACTATATTATGGCGGAGTACTCACTCCGCTTCGTTGCAATCTACCTGTCGTAGCAATGCAAGAGTTACGATGCGGCGTTCAGACTGTAAACACCTCCAAGCGAGGGCTCTTCAAAAATGTTTGTTTTAAAATTTTAAATGAGTGTTAGCTACCACTAAAAACGTGGAGAGCTAGTTCTAATTATATATAAGATGTAGTGAGGAATTCGTTAAAGAAATGTGCTAATGTAAAATAAAAGAACTCGTATATAAGGTGTCTCAAGTTAATTAAAAGACGATCTCTCGAATATTGTTCGAGTGATGTAATTCAGATAGTAATGTAAAAAGAAGAAGATGCAAACTCCAGTACTACTCTACCAGTGAATATGTGACGTGCTCAACTGCATATACGGACGACTACCACCTATACAACACTTACCAGAACCGCCGAGGATCAACCCGACTTCACGCAGCATAACATACATCTCCTCATAAATACACCTAGAAAACTTTCACCGGAAACACGACCCAGATGACTACCCCGACTACCAGAGTTCCGAAGATTCACGCCCCAGGACACGGACAGCAAAAGCTTATTTGAGAGGTGACTCGGTGGCTTGCCTACCGAGAATTATGTACATTTAAGATATAACTTTCCATACACGCCACAGACTTTTCAAAAGACAATAATTTTCTCTAAGCATTAAAGAAAACAAAAAGAAATGTAAACAGTAATTTCTAAAATCATACGTTGTAACATTAATCTTGAAATATAAGTATAATCCCTTAACTAAATAATACCATTCTTCAAATGGTTTAAGTAATCTTGCAAGCTCCTTGATAAGCAAAGTAAAATTCAGACGTCTTTACTAGATTTAAAGAGACTCGGATCCGAGGTAAATTACATGATCAATATGATCCCTTGTTTGACAGAAAACCCTTTTTAATATTTCAGTATAAATTTTTATGTAATGGGATCTATATATATATAATTTGTTAATAAAGAGATGTCATCTTATTACAGATTGAAGTGAGTGCATAAATCGGTGAAAATACCTTCCCTTGTGTCCTAATAATTATAGTAAATATTATTATTCTATGTGTTGAGTTGATTTTCAGTTTGTTACAACGTAGGCAGCCTGTATAATTGGCTAGCGTCAATTATCACGGGTTCCCTGGATTTGTAATGTAGCCCGGAACGTTAGATACATACATAGCCTCCTATGTAAGATAAAATTACAAAATACGTTTTGCATCAGATTTTTAGTTTATCCTCTCTAATGGCACTGCTGACTTGCTGGCTGTCGGTTTCTACACAAATTTGTTAATTTTAGATTTGATTTGTGTTGAGTCAGCGCAGACATAACTTGTCGTTTTGATGACTGAATATTAATATCACATCATATTTTTCTATAATTTTTCCTGGTGCGTACATACTTGGTTTTTGTTTAGTTTTCTTCCCGTTTGCATAATTTTTTCACACAAGTTCCGTATTTTGGGTTCAATATTAGATGTAGAATATGACAAACCGGTTCTTCTCATAATGTTAAGTCATAAAACCCTGCTTATATAGCATAATAAAAAACTTTGCTCTTTATTCCTTTTCCAGTTTAAAACCTACGGCTCTGTGTATTATTTTAGATACCTATAGGCCTATGATTGGTAATTGCCTTTATATAACAATACGAACTGCCTTAATTGTACTTACAGTCGAATTGTAATGTAATTACATGTCAAGGTTTTTATGTTATACGGTACGTCTATTTAATCCAAACTAAGGCCCCTCTTTAGCTACATTTTTTCTCTCAAATTTGAGAGAGTCGTACGTTTGATTTAGGTCGTGGAATCGAATACATAGGCACTAAAACGCAAGTGAGAACGAAGAGTGTAACTGAATAATATTATCGGTGTTTATTAAAACAAATTTTACTGCAACCATTATAGTTGCATTCTGGTGTTTATGGCAATAATATAACACTGTAATCAGGATAAGATTTTAACAAAATTCATGACAAGATGTAGGGGGGACTTATGTTTGTTTGAGTACTATAATTCTTATGATTATAATTCTCTCTTCTTCTTTCCCTCCTCCTTCTTTTCCTCAACCCAGAGTTTGTTGGTCTTGCAATTTCTTCCTTTCCGTAGACAGTCCCTTGATAACCACATATTTCTTCCTTTTCTTACCCCATCCATGTACACCTTCCTGGGTCTTTCCCTCCCACTTCGTCACTAGATTATTTCCTCGATCAGGAAGGTGAACCAGTTTGAATAGCGTAGCAGATGACCAACCATATTGCCTCTAATTTCCACAATGGATCAGTCAGCGTCTTTTTTCAACACTTTCTTCAAAAGTTCATCATTAGGTACTCTTTCCGTCCACGATATTCTTAAAGGCCCTCTTCCAGTACCATGTTTCTAAAGCTTCAAGGTAGTTCCTCTTCCGTAAGATCTTACACAGACCCCGAGATGAAACTGCAGTTTACTTTTGTTACCTTGCTTCTTGCAGAAAAACGCTGATTATGATTCGGAGCGGTCGAATGTTGTCGGTTGTGCAAGTCTAGGATGCTTGAAACAGTAGCACGGCATCGAAGTTAGAAAATCGCTTGGAACAATGAAGTTAACGCCACATTAACAACTATATTTGCTCAGCCCAACAATTTCAGCTGACCAAACCCGACTTCATTTGTGTCAGGTTATTCTGTTTCAACTGTACAAGACGATCTAAACGACCGTCGTTACAATGTAATTGTCCCTGCCTTTAACCCCCTTTTAGCTTTTCGAATTCTTTTGCCTAATTTACTTTCGACCACCCCCCTCTTTTACATTCTATCCATACTCATCTAAGATATGTATAGTAATCCGTTCTGCTGGTAGTCTTTGGATGTGCTCGTAATAAAACAGTTGCCTCTTTTACGTTCTATGCATACTCATTCCAAGGTATGTATAGTAATCCGTTCTGCTGGTATTCATTGGATGTGCTCGTAATAAAACAGTTGCCTCTTTTACGTTCTATGCATACTCATTCCAAGATATGTATAGTAATCCGTTCTGCTGGTATTCTTTGCATGTGCTCGTAATAAAACAGTTGCCTCTTTTACGTTCTATGCATACTCATTACAAGATATGTATAGTAATCCGTTCTGCTGGTATTCTTTGGATGTGCTCGTACTAAAACAGTTGCCTCCGTTCTCAGCCCTCTATTACCGTAGCTTTAACGTTCGCCACTTTCTACCATTAATCAGTTTATCTCTAGTTTTCCTACCAGGCGTTAATTCTGTTGCTAACTCTCGCAAACATGTAAAACGACCACATAAATGCGCGAGTAAATGTTTCGTTTCCTTTCATTGAATACTTTTGTTAGTTACAAATATATATAATGTTAATTTTAATATAAATTTATAACGTTTTAATCGAGATGAACTATATTAGAAGAAATCACAAGAAAAATAAAGTGTGTGTCAAGAAAAAGTGTGTTTGGATGCGAAGGTGAGTGTCAAGGAAGCAGTGAGTGAGTGAGTGAATGAGAGACAAAGAGAGAGAGATAGACAGATAGATAGATATATAGGCCTATATATATATATATATATATATATATATATATAGAGAGAGAGAGAGAGAGAGAGAGAGAGAGAGAGAGCGAGAGAGAGAGAAGGAGAGGGAGAAAGGGAGGGAGAGCAAGAGGAGATAACTGTAGGGCCGGAGTGAGTTGTATCAGGGGATGGGAACAGGACGGTACTGTTTACGTAACGAAGAAACAATAAAGACAATCAGAACAATTCAGCCAAAGTTTACAACTTTTCCTTAAACAACAAACAAAAACACCCTTATCAACAAGACTTTTAAAAATACAGAAACTTTAAATATTTTCTTCTTCTTCTTACTCCGCGCTAAGAAAAGTTCCTGATTTTTTTTACTTAAAATTTGTGCGACTACAAATAAAATGTAACAGTAGCTCTTGACTGTGCAAGGTTGTAGGTATTCGTGTGTAAATAAGAAGTGACAAATGTGCTGGTTGTGGCTTGTCCAGTGCAACAGTAAGCGAATGTTTAACGGTTGTTGTGTCCGTTTTCCGCACTTTGAATACAGATGAGAGTTCAAGAATTCAAATGTCAACATGATCAAAATGTGGTATTGTCAGAGTTAGTAATGTTCTATAGCTCTTTTGAGCAACTATTAGTGATCAAGAAATAAAACATCCTCCTACCGTCTAGGTGAAAAAGTATTCCAGTCGTCAAAAGAAGTTATTATTTACTTTCGCTTGCAAAAGTAAGAAGAAAAGGTCCCAGGCGTAGCCTAATACGGAAGCTATGCAATACAGAATGGTCCAAAATTGCTGAATAATAAAGCGGTTTTTAGTAACAACTTGTGCCAGAGCTAGGGGTGTCTGTCCGAAACGGAATCTTTATAGATTACAGACATGAAATCCTTTAATTCTGAGCAAATTCAATAATTAACGTTGATTAAGCAATCCAACTCATTACTTTTGCGTTGATGTATTATAAGACATACCAAAGCAATGGTAGTCAACTCTATGGTGCGTACCACGGGACAGTTACGTGTGAAGCGGAAAACTGGATAATAAACAAAAAGTATAAAGGGAACATAACGACGACTGAAATGGACTACTGAAGGCGGAGCAATAGACTCTCAAGCATGGACAGGATCAACAACGATGAAATATGAAGGAGAATAAAGGAAGTAAAATATATTCTTAGTTATTATATCGAAGAGAGAAGACTGGCGTGGTATGAGCACGTAAGAAGAGATGGATATGATAGGTAGATACCAAGAGTTTTTTAAGTGAAGTCCTTTGGAAAGATGAAGAATAGAGAGGTCTTGAAGTTCCTGGTGAAATGACGTGAATGAGGAGAGAGAAAAACGATATCCCAAGACGCAGAATAGGAAAATATGGTGAATGTGGTTGAGGGAAAGAAGTCAACGACACCTACGAAAACATGTTTTGTGTGTTACAACAATTTATACCAGTGCTTTATAATGTGCAATTAACAAATTTGACTCAAATTTAAATTTGTTGTGTAATTATGCTAATTTATGAAATTTAATTATGTAATTATCCAATTAGGTTAATTTATGTCAAATTAATTCAAATTACGTAATATATTAATTACTTTGATGTGATTGACTGTGTTCATTAACGTTTAGCATAATTACTGCACTGAGACTCTTATAATTGTATAAAAACGATATAGGAAAATTTACTACAATAATTCAATTGACGTTAGAGTCTGTTACAAGGTAAAATGACAATAATGAACGCATAAATACTTAGCAAATAAATACTTATTTATTTAACATTATTCAAATAAAGAAAACTTCCGATATATGGATATAAATTATGCCCTGTAAGTACATTCATAAAAGAAAACATATACATGAGAATACAAATTACAATATGAATTCATTACGTCGCTCGCTGAAAAACAAACATATATATATATATATATATATATAATATAACACAATGAATATACATAAACATAGACAATCAATATATTAATCTTACACTAATGCGTTCATTTTGCCTCAGATGAGTAGCTTTATATTTAATATTACCATAGTAATCAATCTAAATTCTCAAAGTGTGACTTCTTTGAAAAGAGTCAGGACAGTAGAGTTATTATAACAGTAATAACATGAAGGTTTACTTGTGATAATGGATTATCACAAAAACTCCATCGGCGAAACTCCTTTCCATTGATGATCCGGATAAGTAAAGGTTGTGTAGATTTGATGTTTGTCATCACTTAGCACTCGCGGATAAGATTCACTCGCGGTGTGTGTGTGTCCTCCGTTGGTGTCGGCCGTTAATATGAAAGTCTATAAAGTTTTGTGTTGCATGAGTGCATTCATTGTTAATGATCGTGTATATATAACTGTCTATCGTCAAACTTCTTCGTGCGTCTATATACGTTAATGTATTGTGTTTAGTTTACGTGACGTATTGTTCCATTAAAATATCGTGCTTGAATCTTAGCGGTATTTATAACACTTCACACTGCGCTACCACGGTACACTTCCATAACTCGGTAAAATATTGACGTAACGTTTTGTGAGTCTGTTATTAAATGAAGACTGAATAACTGAATAACTTGTGAATAAATAACTTAGTTCTTAACAAGCGGTAGCTGAGTAAAACTTAGTAACTGAAAGTTTTTAACACGAAGTATACTGCATGACTGAGTAACTGCTAATACACTAAGAATGAATAACTGGTTAATAATTGAAAGTACTATGTTAACTGACTAAAGTACTGCGTAACTGAGTTTTAGTGAGACTGAAAATTAGAGTAAGACTGAGGCTCCGCGTGCCCTGTAAACAGTTTTTATTAAGCTTCATTTACCATAATGCAATGTCCTGGCAAATACGCCTTTGGTCAATCACGATAGGTCAGATAAATTCCTACCACTACGAAGAACTATGGTTCTCGACCCCTGATTCGCTGTTCTCCTTGCCCTCATAACGACAGTTCTCTCCACTTGCGTCCTGGGAAGATGCTAGAATCTGGTTGGTTGTTGCACATCCCCTCAAGTACACGACGAAAGGGCTCCGTACCATTTCTTAGAATGTAGAGCAATTCCGCGCCTGTCTATCAAGCTTTTGTCCAAGTACGCTCCGAAGGTCTGCTGTTATTCTCACGCGAACAATACGACGCATTTCGTTATTGTTTGACTCCCTATGACCCTTTTTCTGTCAATTAGCAGCTCCTTGCGTGTCGTCATCCCCAAGATGCCACTCCGGTGTCCCGTCATAAATACTAGTTGTCATCCTTACGATGTTTTCATACTGTGCACACTTCCTAGCTGCATTCACTCGGTGTAAACTGCTTTGTTTTCATACGGGGTAAGACTCTCCTAAACCCTTTGTGTGAGTATCCTTTTCTAATTGCTGGCACGCTTCAAATTAACTTTACAGCGTGTGTTCGCTACAATTTCTCCGTATCTGCGCCACCGTGCTGTATCCTTTGTTTAGTTTGTTGTGGTGCTGTAAATCTGAGTTGGACCGAGTCTGTCACAGTCGAACCTACTTTCTATTGTAGTGTTGTGTCAGGCATTTTCTCATTGTTTCTTAGCAAGCGTCCAGTTGACATGTGTTAAGTTGTTCCTTTATTTATTACTTCTGGCTTGGGTTGGGGTGACTCGACCTGAGTAACGCACTTCTTGATCAAAATTTATAAAATTAAAATTTTTGGTCATTATAGCTTGTTACTTCTATTTTACGTACAAAACTGTTATTATGGGGGGATATGCAAATATACATTGTTGCATATATTATATAAAATAAAACGTTTTGTACAAGAATATATTTTTTTTTATTTTGGGAATATTACAATATTACAATGTTTCAATAGCATTTATCTAAGCAAATATGAATGTACTACACACACACACACACACACACACACTCACACACACACACACACACACACAAAGTTATGTGTGGAATGTAGCATTGTACGCATCCGAGTTCTTAGGTTGTTAACAAAGGGGCGAATATTAATGTAGAGACTCTTAGGATGCTTGGAATTATCTCGAATACATAAGTGCAGAAGCTCTAAGACTAGTGAATGAAATAAAGAGGAATTTAAAAGGCACATAAGGGGAAAGTGGCTGTTGCGTATTATGATTACATATTTATTTTTGGGGGAAGAACAGGGCTGGAAAGGTCGAAGAATTGCATGGCGTGATACAGAATTTGGCAGTTGCGAGCAACCAGGATTTCAACAAGTCAACAATGTGGATTGTTAACCTCTGAGGACACAGAAGATGCACCAGACGCATAGGAAGGCTAGTGTGAAGTGACCTAGTCTTATACCTTATATGGCGAACTCTCTCTGCTGATTTATACTGTGGACTGAGTGGAAAGGAGGAGACGTAAGGAATGGGATGAGTAGTAAGTATAACGGCGGATGATAGAATGGCGAAACACGTACGAGATGCGAGACGGTAGGCAAGAGAAATAGAGAGTAGACAAGAAAGTGGTAGTGGGAACTCAGGAGTGAACAGGCTGTGAGCTGAACGCAGCTACAGCAGAAAGTGGTAGTGGGAACTCAGGAGTGAACAGGCTATGAGCTGAACGCAGCTACAGCAGACAGTGGTAGTGAGAACTCAGAAGTGAACAGGCTGTGAGCTGAACGCAGCTACAGCAGAAACAGGTAGTGGGAACTCAGGAGTGAACAGGCTGTGAGCTGAACGCAGCTACAGCAGAAAGTGGTAGTGGGAAGTCAGGAGTGAACAGGCTGTGAGCTGAACGCAGCTACAGCAGAAAGTGGTAGTGGCAACTCAGGAGTGAACAGGCTGTGAGCTGAACGCAGCTACAGCAGACAGTGGTAGTGGGAACTCAGGAGTGAACAGGCTGTGAGCTGAACGCAGCTACAGCAGAAAAAGTTAGCAAAGGCAAAGAGAGATTTGTATTTATATAAGTTCTTATAGTCGAAATTTAATCTTGTATTCTTTATAGACTTCGATGGATGCTACCCATTGTTTGATCTCTATTTAATGGATGACTTCTATCGAGTATATCCTCTTCCCGCACTGCTTCTATCGTAATATTTTTCGCTTGACGTTTCGATCCCTAGAATCTGGGATCGTTCTTATAAACTATTATTGGCGGTTGAAAGCAGTACAATGGAAGCAGTATAATTGCAGCATGCTTTGCTTCAAGATCGCAAAAGAAATGTCGACGTACGGCAGGAGCTGAATGTTACGCGTATACTTGATAGAATTGCCTAGTATCGGCTAGAATGGTTGGAAGATATTAACTGAGTGGATGACTGCCGCATCCCCAAACAATTGTGGAATTACATGCCGAAAGGACGGAGAGGCGTGGGGCGTTCGGAGAAGCGTTGGAGTTGCCAACTGTAATCTGTCTCCTTGGGCCTGCTACAAATCATTTGTTTTAATCCTTCTTGAAGATGATTGCGATGACTAAATAACTACAAAATAATTTTGTCCCGTTCATACAGTTCCCTTGGGAAGCCATATAGGCCTACTTATGGAGACGTTATTTCCATTGATTGAAATAGTGCCTGTTGATGCCTTTAGCTGGCCAATTACATTCGTGTGTGCGGTCTCCACAATGGAAGCGTTGGAGTTCGTTTAATTTTTGAGAACAGAAAACAATCGCGTTATCTAAAATTAAGAACTAAGCAGGCTGGGGCACTATTACAGAAATGCCTGATCACCGAAAGTGCGATTGAGCATTAACATGATCAAGAATTTAGGAGTGAACAGTGTCTGGTCAGACTCATATCGTGAAAGAAAATTTAGTGAGCAGTGTGACAATTTAAACGACGTTAACAAATAAATAATTCGTGCCATTAAACTATGGTATAACTTGATAATTAGTCCCAGTTTCAACATATTTTCGTCAGTTCTTTCTGTGATTTGTCGTCCAGGGTAGGATTCGTTCTCCACTTTTTCATGGTTTCCAAAAATTGACTTGTGACACCTCAAACCTGAGACGAAGATAGAAGTATCCACAGTGTTTTGGAAGGGTGTTCTATCTGATAACTGTTTTGTTGGTAAGTGTTTAACAATAAATTCAAATAAGACTACATGTATTCTTGTCATAAGTACACTTTATGGAGCAGTCAGTGGAGACCCTAAATTAAAAATTAAAATATGTAAGACATAAGTAGAAAGTACTGAAACATATGGACCGAAGTGCGGGAAACTACAGAACATAATATAAGAGGAAAAGGTGGGAGTAAAAGAATGGAAATGCGATATTGGAGACAGTGCTCTAGACTTATTTTGCATTGTGTGGTTAAAAATGGAGAAATGAGAGAAAGAAGTAATATATTCTATGCCAGTATGAATGACACAATTTATGCAAAAAGATTAAGATGGTTCCAGCGTTATGCCGTGTGGGAATGATAGATGGCAAAAGAAATTACTAGATTGGATTCCTCCTGAAATAGAAAGAAGATAAACGTCACGGAATACTTGGATAGAAGGTTTAAGGCCGCCAGAAGGTAAAGTTTGGACGCTAGGATGCAAAACGAACTTTCAAAGTTGTTCGAAAATTGTAAATATTTATAAATTTGTTACTCCGTATTGAATTTTGATAACAGAATTTGATGGGAAACGCGGCGCAGTGTTATTGAACTTCTTTTTAAACGTGAGACAAATGAAACAATTACAGCAACTATGGCACAGTAAAATGTAGTAAGGTTAAGAACCTGAAAATTTTACGAAAATAATCAAAAGTTATAGGTAGTCTTATTCTTAAAGTGACCATTCTCCATAATAATTTTAATATATACTCCTTTCGTCCTTTGAGGTGGCGTTGTGGCCGACAAATTTCAACTATAGTTTTGCTACCTTACGTAAAATGTCTTTCACTTTCGTTGTGTTTCCTAGCAATTCATTCATTTCCCGGATATTGTTGTAATTGTTCAGCTGCATGAGACACACGTGAAAAATCGGAAAACTCACTGAACAACATCTTTTGCTTTTCAATACTGTTGACATTTATTAATCGCTACGTAATAGTTTCTAATTAATTGTTTGTTGTTTCAGATGCCGGAAGAAGAAATGGCGGACAGACTTGCCAGCGACCAGCGTCATTATCACGTTCCATAACGAGGCCAGGTCCACTCTACTGAGAACTGTCGTCAGGTATGTTGTCACACCATTGTATACTTGTAGGTTTCCGTACTTTTTGATCAATGTCTTCTTATCATTTTCCCTCCTTCTTCCCTTCCTCCTCATTCTTCTCCTTCTTTTCCTCCTAACTGCAAGGAGTGGGATGGCTAAATGTATTCCGTTATCCATCTCGTTGCTGGAATATCCACATCTTTTCTTACCCCCGAGTTCTTTACTGAACTATTCGTTTAGGCAATCTATCCTCCGCCATTCGTTACTGGTACTGACATAGTCTTTTAGATGATACTTACACTATACTATGATATACTATGATACTTTATAGTCTTATAGCATTTTACTTCAGCCAAATCCTTCCCTTATTTATCCAAGTCCCTTTGACCTTATTGCCTTTTACCGATAAACATATTCAATTATGTTCACAGTATATATTATGTATTTAGCTTTCTGAGGAAAAAGTTTCATAAATATGTACATCAAATCTGGGTTTTGAAATAAATGTTCGTGACTGACAAGCGAAAGTTCTTCCTCAATCAGTCGTAAGCGGTCTGCTTCTCTCAAAGTATTCACCACGATGATCAGTTGTTGACGTACACTACTACAGAGGTATAATATAATTAACTACCGGTATATATGCGTATATTATACCTTTATGGGCACAATCAACCGACAACCTAAGTAGAGGGAACATACCTAGCAAATACGGCGCCAGTTATACAATTTGCTGCCGTGTTGTGTACGTGGTTTCCTACGTAACGTTAAGAAGGCGCTGAGTGCTATTTTTCTGTCGTTGTGATATATATTTCATTACATGAGGGTTGTTTATAATACAATATTATGTTTTACATAATGAATTATATTTTATTTAAGTTTATATTTTTTATAAACATAATCACGTTATATTTATGGTTATCGCTTTTATGTATACTATAATTTTACTTTAACTTATTTAATCAACATTTTTTACACATGTATGCCACTGTCATTACCAAGAGTATAACCAGCCATGTCAGTTATATAGGACGTGAAATAACCTATCGTTATAGAAAGAACAGGGAACTGAAAATAAAAAAATTTTCCCGTATTTGCAGAACCTGTAAGCACAATTTTGAAGAACAAAGTACGGAAAGAACGTACGCTTGAGTTCTACAGACGTGTGGGTAGAATCAAAGGCTACTGGAAGTCGAATGCAGTATCCATAAGTGGAATTTACGAGAAGAGTGATAGAGTGTAGTCGGGACAGGTCAAGAAATAAAAGTGTGAGGAAAGATTTAAAAGTATTTAGCCTCCGTGTATACATTCAGCGGAGGTGACAACGACGGAATGAGCATATAGAAAAAATGAACAAGTTAGGATAGCCACTCAGAGCAATCCAACCAATTTTAATTTAATAAAAAAAACACTTGATATAGTTTTACAGATATTTTTCATTTTTCTTACAATCGTTTTAACAGTTTTGGGAACTTCAGAGGTTAGAGTTGAACTGAGAGATTTGAAATATAAATACCACTGTACAACCGTTTACCTGAGACTTTCCCGTTGCTTCCGTAGTCATACACTACTTACATCCCTCCCCCGGCAACAATACAATTCAAATCTCTCAGTTCAAATCTACCCTCTGAAGCTGCCGTAATACGTGAAACAATTGTCAGAAAAATAAAAAGCGGCTGCAGAACAATAGAAAGTGTTTATTTATTAATTTCAAATATTAATAAAATATTCTACCAGGTTCCGAACTACCATTCGATCAGAACAGTCTAACATAATGCATGTAAAGCGTAATGAAGTGTAATGATATCGAAGTGCAGGTAATGATGTTTGTCTATTAATTATAATTTACTATTCCAGTCCCCAAGTCGTCTCTTCTGACCCGCATCATGGTGACTTATTTAATTTCCCTGGATTGTCCCAACGCTTCGCCGCTCGAGGATTGTTCTTCTCCGTTTCATCCTCTGTCGTTGAATGATCACAGACTCAGCGAACAAAAGTAATTTACAGTCACTTTTAGTGAACAACAAAGAGCTACCAAAAGATCCACTGCAATAATTATGATGCCATCTACCTCGGTCCGCCGTTGACTAAAACACCTGATTAAGGGGACTCGTAACCGCCTATGTTAACCATGTTAAATTTATCAATTTTGAGACCCATTATCTCAGAACCTATAAAAGATAGAAGTATGAAAATTCTGCAGGCAGTTAATCACATCATACACTATTTACGCAACTAGAATTATAAAAATATGTCAGTTTACTGATTTTTAATAATTTTTTATGTTTTGTACTAAATATTTGTGTGGAAAAAACATACTTACATTTTTATTACGTTTTTATTTTTCAGTGAAACTGTATAATTCTAGTTGTATAATTGCATCTCTATGTATCCAATAGCAACAAAAACTTTCAGCTTGAGAGTTCACGTGGTTCCTGAGATAATGGGTCATTTATGTAAAAAAATTGATTTCCGGAAAAACGCATTTAAAGTTTTTAAAACAGTTTTTTATTTGTTTTACCTGATTTAAAATAGTCCAGCTCCATACTCAGGGTCACCAGTTACTTCCATCTGGTCCTCTAGTCTTCTCTTTACATTCCTGGTTGACTGTCTAACCTTTTTCATTAATTCATCAACTGCTTTCTCTGCCTGAAGGATTCGTTGCAAGTCAATTTTTTTCATTATCGTAACCATATTTGATCCTGGTTTGATCCCTAATTTTTGTAACACGTGACATTTACTTATATTACCTTCATTGAAGGTTAACACAGCATCATGTACACCCAAAACCAAAATATCCAGTCCAACAAATATATTTTTTGGCAATCTATTCCAAATCAAATGGTTCAGTGACTCATTTTCATTCTGTGTACTACCATGAAGGCATTTTTTTAACAAATCAGGATGACTAAGAACAGCAAATATTGGCTTTATGATGGACATTACAGACATAGGTAATGAATTTTTATGTGAATAAGTTTCACCAGTTAGGACTGCCCGGTTATATTTGCACCAAGAGTCTTCAGTTTTAGGGCAAAAGTAGTGTTGTGGATTATCGTCTGTTGACGATTTGTGCAAGAAGATAGCCCATACATCCTTCCGCATATTTTCTAAATCATTTTTATTTCAACGTATGGCTAAGCCATAGCAATTTTGAATTTTATCTATTTCTGATTTAGATAATCTGCCGTTACCAGTTAAAATTTTACCGTCGTCCAATTTCTTGCCTTTCATTTCATTTACTAATTTTCGAAGGCGAGATCCAAACCTCTTCTGCACGTGTCCTACACATTCTAATTTACTTATTTCACACTCCCCATATGGTTTGGAATTAACTACACCCATGTAGGCTTTACTGTCCCCACCACCAAGGTTCTGTACGTAACGAACACCTCTTGATTCAACAGAACGATGAAACAACTTGATAGCCCCAGCAACCTCCATTCCCCCACTGCTGCCCGAATAATTTGATTTACAGTCATGGGTTTGGTCTTATACATTTTTACAAAATTGACAATATTTTGTAAGTATTTCTATGTCTAATATTTTACCTGTATCAAAGCTGCTTACGGACATAATACCATTTAGTGGTGTGTGTCCCCTCTTTTGCCAGCTTCCGTCTAGGGCGACTGCAAGATCAGTGTCACCATCATTGGCTTTTCACAGCTTCTTCTGCAGCTTGTTGCATACTACATTCACTGATCTCTTTTACAGCTGGTATAAGGCTTGTAAGAATTTTCTCAAAACGCTTTGGTGGGTCTGGCTAATTTAAAATACCACATAACATTTTACCTCCAGCTATGCCTTTACCAATTGATCTGAGGCCATAAACTATCCTAGTGTTTATCTCATATGATTTATTAGGTTGTGGTTTATCAGAAGTCATAAAAGCAGAAGAAAAAGTACAGTTTGTACATTTAATTAGAATTTTTGATGCTAGTCCTCTCCTAGCACTAACTTCTTCATCTAGGTAAACCCTACTGTCAGCTTGACAGTTTTTACATTGTACTGCTTTCATAATTGCATTTGATAAAATTTCTAAATTTACTATAATATTAACATTATTATTATCATTAGAAATACTGAAATCACTGTACTTATCAACGCACGGCGATAGCTTACAAAATGATGAACTTTTCTTCTTACTTGACGGAGACGTCTCAGAACTAACCTCCATATTACTTTTTTGTACCGATGTATCAATGATTTTTGTGAATTTATTTCCTTTGAAAACACATTTTTTAAATGTACTCTTTCGTTTAGTCATGTTTAATAAACACTTTTATACTATTGCAACGAAAAACTGAACACAAATTGAAAATAAATATCACCAGGCAGAAACACAAGCACGATCAAAACAAACTCAGCAATGTGATAAACACATTTCTTTTGTTATGTTCAGGTTGACCGTTTGTTGTCATACAAAATTTACCTTTATAAACACAAAAATTCCCTTTCCAATGATGAAAACCGTATGTCTCTGCGATTTGTTATAATAGAGTTACAACTTTTGATAACTTTATCAAACATTCTAACAAAACTGTCTGGGATCTCAAGTTTTTAAAAAATCATAAAAAATTTAATTTTGGGCGTACTGACATAAATTTGGTATCAAATTACTCAGAAAATATCAAAGATTTTTTTAAGACAAAAAACTAAAAATCGATTTTTTGATCGATTTGCCGGTTACGAGTCCCCCAGGATAGGTCTATAATTAATAAAACATGGAATACAGGTTTTGCTGAACATTGTATAATACAATAAGACATATAGAGGTAGAAAATGTAAAATTATTACACCGAAGCAGTAAATAGAAAGTTCTAAATCTTTTAGAGATAATAGACATTAGAAAGTTGAAATCAGAAATAGAATTAGAGAGTTGACATCAGAAGTGAACAAGTAGATTTTGCAATATTCCTGTTAATTAAAACAATAACTTAAAATTGTATAATTTTATTTATAGGCCTACATTAGTTTATATAGAGGACAGCCTCAAATTGAGTCAGTTATTAAATCTGATTTATGTATACTAGTTTAATATTATTAATAAGTAATACTTTATATTTTTAAAAAAAGAATTTTTAAAAATATTTTTGACAATATTTCGACAGTTTTAATTGTCATCATTAGAAATGTAATGTATATTATAATGATATTTTATAATATATAATGATACATTAAATATTATACTGTAATGTTACAACTGTATACTGATAATGTTACAACTGTCGAAAAATTGTGAAAACAATAAAAAATATAATCTTGTTTTAAAGGGTAAAGTATTATTTATTCTTAATTTGAATAACAAGAATAATGTGAGTGAATATCAATAGTTTAATACTACACAATTTTTTATATATTTTTATTGTAAAACAATTAAAAAAGTAAAATATTATTTATTATTAATTTTAATAAATAGAATAATGTGTGTGAATGTTTAATATTACATAGGCCTATATTTTTTATATATTTTACATTATACTGGGAATTACATATTGTTTTACTTGTAAATTGGTCACTGTAGATTAGACACAAAAGCTTACTGTATGTCATTCATAATCACCTAGTAATTATACTATAACATACAGTACGTAGGCAATAATAATAAATCTGTACAAGGAAAACATTTGGCCGCGTGCTATGACAATCTGAATGAAACTATGCAACGTTTAGTGGCTACTTTGAAGAAAGAGTTAGTCTTTGGTTCATGTCACAATCGTAAAAAGGAGCCGAGTTAGACAAAGTAGACAAATCGTGTGTTTCAGCAGAAATAGTCAGATGGTCAGAAATGTCATCTCCATGGTTGACACAACAACTATGTGAGCCTCAGTGAATGGCTTGTGATGCGTTATCGTCTTCTGGTGTTCTGAGAGCGTGGCCCAGCCAACTCCAATTTCGTTTGTGAATTTATTTTACAACCAGTTTCTGGCATGTTCTTGTCCAGGATTTCATACGATCATTCACAAAAACATGATGTCGTAAATTGAAGGACGTGTTTTTATAACAGAGTGACTCATTTTGCACTATAAGCCTATATGTACTGCTTGTTACATTTGACGGAATAGCATTTTGAACTATCCTGTAGACAATGTTTTATCGATATATCTGTTCATGTTAGTCGCGATACCTAAAAACGAACTCCAATTTGAAACAAGCCTCTTCTTCTTCTTCTTCTTTTTCGCTCCCACAATCTTTAGACTGTTTGCTCCTTTGCGGCCCATCTTGCTTTCGTCTTGCCAATGTTTTTTTTGTTCCTCTATGTCTATAAGGTTAGATTTATTTTGGAAGGCGTTCGTTCTTAACCCGTGGTCCTTCCATCCTTCTTTATATTCTTCTCTTTTTTCTAAACGAGATTGAACACCCTATTTAATTTTAGATATTTTTAAACAATTGGATGGTATTTTGCATCACTAGACCAAGTGCCATTTTAAAAAGTGATATAATGGCGCATGCTTCGAGACAAACATTACAACTGACGTATTTTAATAATGCAAAAATTTGAAAAACTGTAAAATTTCATAATGTAAAATAGTAACTGTGTATTTTGTATATTCATATTATATCCAATTTTTAATAGCCAGTTATCTTTGAAATACTGGAAATTTTTGAAAACTGTATTTTGGCGATTGGTCTAGTTATGCATGACACTGTCCAGTTATAAACTCCGAGGCTTTCCCTGGTCTCCTCATTTTCAAGTCGATCCCTTTTGTTACTACCAGAACTGACGTCACAAACCTCATGTCAACCATATAGACTCTACTACGAGCATTTGGGTTGTAGGACAGTGGTTTACAACCTAAAATCGCCTGAGGGCTACAGTTAAACTCAGGAAAATTCCGGTGAGCCGCATCATGAATAATGTTATTTCGACAAGTAACTTGAAATTAAGCAGGCAGTATTTAATTGTTAATGAGCAAAAAGAGGTAATTCACACACATAACTTATCTTACTACATATTATTAACTGTACAATCTTTGTTATGTCAGTGTAATAATAAAGGCATAAGAAAGATATTAAACATTTTATGTGAAAACTGAGGTGGATCTTCTGCAGCCACTAAAGCAGGAATGTCCATATCGAGTTGCTAATCTCAGTAGTTGAAACAGAGAAGAATATGTGAGTCGACGTCTGCAGTGGTCCGTCATTAACTTCACTGTGGAGAACTGGCTTTCACAGATGTAGTATGTGTATTCTTAAACATCGGCGTCATTTTCTGCCAAACTTTTTCTCAGCTTCGGAAATCGTTCATCAGGTAATTGCTTAAGGAAATTCGGCCTCTTTTCTTGCCTAGTCACTATGAGAGGTCAGCTTGTAAATCACAGAATTTTAGTTGAATGTCAGATATTAGTATTGTTGTTCTTAAATGGCAGTACCAAAAAGATTTTCAGTAGCGATATACTATTTTTCACCATTTCAATTTCTTTGAATTTATGCTAAATTTGTAAGTATTTCGTCATTTTTAAACTCTTATGCTATTTTCCTACAAACACTGTCTCACTGTTTGTTGTTTAAAGTTATCAGTCTACTTGTAGTGTAGTAGACTGCACACTTTTATTATCTCTAATGCGTTTTAAGGAATTAGAAGAACTCAATGGGGGGGGGTCTTTTTTGTGTGACGAGTTTGAGTTGTAGTTTGAAAACACGTAAACGTAACTTTGAATAGCAGGATTACAAATCAAGGATGAAAAATCGGACTAAAGCAAATACACATGAAATTAAACAAAATAAAGTAAAATCCAGTATAGTTTATTAGTGAATCAGTGGAGCATTTTTTCTGAGGTTTCTCCTGCAATACTATTCTTTGTTAAGATTATGTTTTATTATTCATTTACTTGTTAAAAGTATATAGAGTAATTATAAATTGATATGCCAAGATAAAGTCTCGGACCACCAGTTGGAAATCACTGGCCTACGACTTGGGATTTTACATGCATGCACCCCACGGCCAAAACTTTATGGAAACATCACATTGTGTCCTTTTTTACTTTACCGTTGAGCGATCTTTAGATTCTGCTACACCAGAGGTTACATTTCTCTGTTTTTGATAACTTCGCCATGCTGAGGAATCTGATGTACTCGTAAGTCACTTAAAGTAAGCTCAAAAAAATGAAAATCTAATATTCTGATGTATAGTTTTGAAATTGCAAAAGAGCACCCGAAACTTTTTGGCATGCTATAAAAATATCGCATTTATAAAATATCACTCATGAAGGTGGATTTCTTGTTTTCTTATATATCTATTATGTCGTCCGCTCTTTAAAAACTAATACTGGAAAATTAAATTTTACAGGTTATGTGTGCGGCTGATGAAGCAAACAGTCAGAACAAAAGAAACAGCTGAAGAAGTGATAAATGTGCCAGTTCAGTTTAGAGTTTGTCGCCTGCGTGTGCGAAATGAATATTCATGAGGCCGTGGCGCACCGCAACGCTGTGATTTCACTCCGCTAAAGTTTTGCTCGAGATAAATTATCCAGACACGGCTTATATTTAGTTAAACCAAATGAGCGTCTCTCTGAGCTATTTAATCTTCTACAGAAGCAAGAAAAAACTATACTGGTCAAACAGACAGGGTTTTCATAAGTAGATACAAATACAAAGAATATTTACGTAAAAAAACAACTCTATCCATTTTCTGATGGAATTTAATAAACAATAATCGCAAATACATAGCTTTTGTCAGAAAGTATGAACCCATTCAAATATGCAATTTAAGTAGACGGGCGCAAGCGAAATATTCGAAATAATAAGACATTTAAAACTACTATACCAAATGATTAACTTCGTGTTTTTAATTCTGACCCTCAGTATGAAAATACTGGGTCCAGATTATGCGTTGCGGTAATATGAAATTTCGGGGTTAGTATTCGTCTAATTAGAAGAATCCTCTTTGAAAAAGTTACTTAAAATTCTGAAAGGAGAGTATCGAAATCGAGCGACTTTGCTTGGCAATGTCAATGTCATGTGAACAAACTGTTACGCCCAATTGTACAAATCTAGAGATCTCTTTACTTTGGCTGCGATCCAACCAATCTTGTCTGCCAAATTACACTGGCTGATACTACCGAGTTTCACTTTTATATCTTACATATTTTTTTTTTTTCAAATTGCGACTTTCAAGTAACTATTCTAAGAAATGTAATCATGGTAAAATATAGTTTCCTTTTTAATTTTTAATTTTCTTATCACCAGAAAGTCTGTGTTGAGGTAGGATGCATTTATTTACAAGACCTGATGATAGTGTCTTTGATTAAAGTCAGCAACTGGTTCATAAGTTACGTCGTCGAGTCCACGGATCTGTTCCATTCACAGCTTTTCAGTGGACATCTCACACTAGACGCGCCTCAGGCAAATCTCTTGGTATGCGGTATACATGCAATCCGGTCAGGTATTCTTCCCATGGTCGTCTTATCCCGTTGAAATTTCTCTTCTCGTGGTACCACATTCAACTCGTTTCGTATGGTTGCGTGTCTCAACCTATTATATTTCATAAGTTTTTTTAATTGTTCTTAAAAGATGTTGGAAGTCTTTGTTTCTTTGCCGATGTCGACGTTTGACTTCCGTCCAGCATTGCAGGAAAGCCAAAGTATTATATAAGCGGACTTTTACCACCTGTCTAGCTTCACATACGGATTGATACTTACTATTTTACTTGAAGGTTATAGTTTTTGTAGTTCCCTAAGTTGACAAACTCGCTCACTACTTTGTATGAAGTTCATTTATCTCTGCATAAATTTCAGAATTTGATAATTTTTAATTATCAGTAAAATTACGAAAACTCTGATTACTCTAATTTTTTTTTAAGTGAAATGACAATTGTGAAGCAAACATGCAATAAACACTAAAAGTTCCGAACTTCTGGGCTGCTTTTTATATTTAAATTTATATCATAACGCCTAGACGACAAATAATTTAGTTTTAGGGTTTTTAAGTTTCTGTATATTTCCGTAGTAAACTCCACTCTGAATATCGAAATTGTCAGTACATGTCTTGTCCATAACGTTATAATATCATACTGAGTTCTTGTGGGTTTTGACAGGCTGCGACACGGATGAAATAGAAATAGAATGCAAAAGTATTACACGAAAAGCTGCTCCAAAACACTTAAAACGAACAGTTGTATTTATATTCAGATCTGGTTTTAGTAAACTATTTATAATACATCCCTAAACATAGTTTAGTGTTTGCCTATTATGTCTATACTTTACGCGTTCTATATGTTTTTTTCATAGTAGGCTATATACATAAAATAATTTGGTGTTGTGGGATCTCCAAGTTTTTAGTCACAAAAATGTTTCATGGCACGAAAATGTTAGCCACTCCGGAGCTAGGTGTTTGGAAGGATTGTTTATAATCAGGAAGTATAAAAGATGCCGACATTTTATATTGCTACGTTGGGCTGAAAAAATAACGCC
This sequence comes from Magicicada septendecula, assembly GCA_034769895.1. Taxonomy (NCBI): domain Eukaryota; kingdom Metazoa; phylum Arthropoda; class Insecta; order Hemiptera; family Cicadidae; genus Magicicada; species Magicicada septendecula. The sequence continues at coordinate 345,801,389 of CM068369.1, read as the reverse complement.
GCGGCGCGCGACACTTTTCCAGTCATTTGGGGATCATTTTGAGCGGCAAAGTTGCGTTACGTTGTGGATTGTTCGATGTTGCCCCCTTGTACACATTGCTCGACTACTCTTCCCGCATCCAGGCCCGCTATGACACTGCAGTGCAAAACGGCGAGGTATAAGTACTGGATTTCGAAGTGGCCGACAGTTCAGTTACACCTGGTGATATCACAGTGCGGATAGAATTTATTGTTGTAGTTTAGTTGAAAGTGATTATTGTGTTGATTATTGCGAAACTGTAATAAGGCGACATTTATTCTTGTATGTTGGACAAATTTTCACGTGAGTAAAAGTGTCTTTGTGTATTTTAATCGTTGTTTATGTCTAATTAATGTTGTTCATTTGCAACTCCATTGGCGTCAGTTATTCTGTTTCCACTGTACAACACGATGGTCTGTGTAACAGTCGTAACAATTTGTACAAGAAGACAAATCATGACAGCCAGTAGACGACGATTGAAATTGCAGTTGTAACTCTGTTTTTTTTTACCCTCCTCCTCCTCTTCCCCCTTTTCCCTATCCTTCTGCTCTTCCTATTTTTTCGTCTTGTTTTTTCATATTATTCTGTCCCTCCTTATTTTCTGTTTCCCCTAATCTGCTATTAATTTTTTATGTATCAAGAAGTCATGTTCTGCCTTTTCCTGGCAGGACCTCACACAACAGCGCTCATTGATAGCATTCTTTAAATTAAGTGTATCCCGAAGAAACAAGCAAACAGTATTGAACGATTCAAATTCAAGCCCCATCGTTATTTCACACTCTTCATGCCGGTACTGCAACAGAGAAATTGAGTTCTGTGTGTTATTCTTCATTATCCGTGAAGCAAACTGTTACGAATGTTTGCTAATCAGTTACATGGGCGACTGATGTTTCAGACTTAAACGGACGCGGTAATAGTCAGAATTGTTTTAATTGTCAGCCAAGAAGTTATTCAACAGGAGTTCAATGCCCCTTTTGTTACGCTATGTAGAGATGTTCATTGGTTGAATAGTTACTTTTATTTTGAGGGAATCATTACCACTGTAGCTTACTGAAAATGCTGAATAAAGTACGTCCAATATCTACAGCAGCCATCGGAGCTGGAAAACAGTGTCGATTATGGAAACAAACACTTCTCTAGCAACAGGATGGAGGTCGTGATTTTAGAACGGATAGAATTTTTTTAAATTAAAAATTTTTTGAATGGGTAGAGCATGGATGTACTATCGATTAGTCAACATGTGCTACTTGACACCATGTGATTTTTGCTTTCTGGTGTTTTATTGAGAATGTGGTAGTTCTTCACTTTCGAAAACCCTGTATGAACTGAAACGGTTAACTGAAAATGCGTTTGATATCGTTAATCATGATAATTAATTCTTATTTTCAAATCAGTCGCATATCGTGTATTCATGTAGTCATTGTTATTTTTGTATTTCATTATCAACTTTATTATATTGTACCGATATGTTACTGCATTCACTTTTTCTGTCTCACGTAAATTCACGTGACTGATTTATTTATTGGTAGCAGTTGGTATTTTTCGTTTTGACGTACAACAGGCTGTGTATCTGAGATGATAGGTGGGGAGGGGGATCAAAATTGCGACCGTCAACGTCGTGCGCGACAACTGTTACATCCACTCCGTACAAATCAAGCGTCTGCGCTTACTTTGGCCACGGCCCAAGCAATCTTCTCTGCCAAATTGGTTTTCCGTTACTAGGATTTTTCACTTTTGTATATCTCGTGCGCTGCCAGGCTTTAAAGCTTGTGTAAACTTTTCGGATATTTTGTATTACTTTATAATAGTATCAAGTTATTTACATTTGACTGTATGTTGTATGTACACAGTTTTCACAATTGCAGTATTAGATTCTGAAAATACAACAGTCTGGATGAGAGAAACGTATGTCAGTCAGCAACAAACGCCATATCTGGTCTTCACCGTACAGAGCCCCTCTCATCTCGCAGCTCGTCGGTAGATGTCAAGTGCAGTACTGTTTTCTGTGGCGATGGTGTTTTGAGTTGTACCACGGTGAAAAGACGCAAGAGTCTGTGGGCCTAATTTTTCACGGATGGTGATGACGACGACGATAATAATTATTTTAAAATTATATTTGCTTTTAGAATATTAGTAGATACACCTCGTTAAAGCCATAAACATTCTTTATGTGCAGAACCAAGTCTTAATTGAGACAGGAAGACGGAGCACAACTCCTAGTGTGGGGTACAACAATGTTGCCAGTTGTCACCTTTATATATAGACGATATCATATAGAATAGGCAGATGAACCTTCTAGAACATTTTGTGATTGGTAGGCCTAAATCTGAAGATGACATGTTGTTATTTGCTGACGACTAATCTACCCTATCAAACTCGGAAAGCGACTTGAGGATGGTTGTACACTAATCGAATCTGAAAGCATTTTTGGATTACAGATCTCCACATTGAAGCCCAAGGTGATATCTTTTCATGGAGCTGATCGCGTACGCAACAAAAATTGTTGTAAATAGTATTGTTCTGGAGCAGGTCAGTAATATTGAATGTCTGGGCTGTAAGGTGTCTTACATTACACACAATGATGTGGTGAAGAAGCTGCACAAACAACCATGTGAGTGGCTCCAGCAGGCGAACTCTAAATCAACGAGTAAAGACGAACGGACACAATTCTACAACATGACGGGCCTCCACACACATTACTGAGAATTGGACTTTAACGAAGTACCTGGTCAGTCGTATTCAAGCGGCCGAAGTAATATTTCTTAGGTACGTGGCAATATACTTTCCAAGATCGCAAAAGAAATGTCGGTGCACGGTAGGAGCTCTTTATTATGAGTATACTTGGTAGGATTCCAAAGTCTCAGGTTACATTGTGGGAACATCTTAACTGAATTGATGACTGCCATATTCCCAAACAACTATTAGGCCTAAATTATAAGCCGAAAGGATGGAGAGGTGTGGGACGTCCGAAGAATCGTTGGAGCTCTAGCCTACCTGCTTGGAACTCCAACAAACATTCCTGTTTTACCTGCTTGCAAGGTAAAATATTTTTGCTTTAATCCTTGCTGAAGATGATGGTGATGAATATTAGTAGATGACAAAACACCGTAGCTAAACTTTTACAATGTTAATGATTTCCAATATGGTTTGTTATGAGTTGTCTAGATTTTACCAATTGTTAGTTGTGAATACTTTTGGATGCAGATATAATAATAAAGTTTTTTTTGAAGTGTCGTATCAGGTTGTTTGAAATTTGAAATGTCAGGTTATAAACTGAAAACGAAACCCTAGGAGTGTGGAAATCGTAAAGTTAAGTGTTAATGAGAAGACGGAGATTTCCAAACGTTAAAAGATTTTAGGTTGAACAGATTACCTGGTGAGTGCCCAGGTCAGGGAAATTACAAAATATTATTCACTCTACTGTATACTTATAACAATATACACATGTATAAGAGAGGGTGGACAGACATGTAAAATGCAGTTACGTGTTTATTCTGGATTAGTTGAGACCAGTATTTTGTGCACGCTGTTGTAGGGCAAGAGAACCCGCCAGAGGCGCTGTTGTGAAGTGTTCATAGTGATAGTACAATGTGTAGTGTAGCGGCACACTTGATAGTGCGTTGACAGAGAGGTCACGCCTCCGACCCGACACTTACCCTCAACTTCAACACCACTATAGTATATTGTGCTCCGTTTGTTTAGAACAATAATACTGAGAAACCTTCATTATTTGCGTATACCGTATTTTCGCCTTATAACGCATAGCCGTCTTATATCGGATAATTTTGCAGAGAAAATTATAAACTACAATTATATACTATGACAAGATGTATTTCAAAACATTTGGTAGAATTGTATACTAATTTACAGTTTAAATATAAAACAGACTGTATATGGAAGTGTTTCGTTAAAAATAATTGGAGAATTTTAATCCACTAATTAGCTAACCTACAAGTTAGGTATATTTTTCTTGAAACAATTTTGTAGAATTGTTACAATTCTTTTAAAGTATGGAACAATTTATGCTTAATACAGTTGACAGAATTTGAGATTTTCATATTAAAATTTCTTTAGAATAGTTATTTTAATCGTTTCTTCAAAATCCCGCAACGATGAAGTACTGCAGCAAGCTGTTTATCAGAACAATCAGGTTAAATATATGACTGCTATGGCCTACGTCTGCCGTATCTATCTTTGTATGCATAAAGTTACTTATGTGTACGTTGTATGTATTATATTAGTCGTGAATATAAGAAACAGAGTTCACAGAGTTTAGGAAGAAAAATTTAAGAAATTTACAACTTTAGGGAATTACTACCAAACCCAACCTCGCTAATCCTCAAAAGGTTTTAGACCAAATGCTCCCAAGCCCAAAATGTCCAATATCAAAAGGTTTCAAACCAAGGTGCTGCATGCTGAAATGCAGTTCACATCCCCAAATCCTACATGTGTGGCCGTTAATGCAACTCGTTAACATAAAAAGTGGCTCCATCTGTCTGCAACACATGGCGTTATCGGTTTCGTGTAGCCTGAAACACAATAACAAGTTTAGGACGAACGCCCACTTTTTGTTTTTTGTCTACTTTGAATAATGTGGGCGAATGGACAGAAACGCTTATGGAAGAGGTTTTGAACTTTATTATTTGGAATTCGCAACTGTTAGCTCCGATGAGCAGTTACTTTTTGAGGCTCCTAACACAAGATAATCTAATGCTGTCGACTCTGGAAAGCCTTGTTTGTTTGTTAGTGTATCATCGGAAAAATAATCCACTGGATTGAGGTTACGATAGGAACTTCAAGGAAGTCCACAGCTAGAGGTTAACCATGAAAATTTGACACGGTTAAGCCTATTGTCTGCTTCAAATTCTTGGTAAGTTTTATAGTCGTACAGACACACACTTATGGAAACAATTTTGAAATATAGTTTTTTGTATTTGTAAATGCAAACTTTGACGAGAAATTGTTAATTGTTTTTGCGTTCTTAGCACAAGATAAACGAATGCTCTAGACATTCTCCTATGATATGTTTGGCCAGCCTGCACAGCTTTGTGTACACCTCCTATTTCACGAAACTGGTTAAACCATCTACACATAATTTTATCGTCAGCGTAACTTACGCACAGCTGTCTCTGCGCATGTCATGCGTTCACGACTTCTTATACTACAACAAGACGTAGACTATTTTTAAAAATTGTTTACCTTTTAAATCAATCTATTATATTCTTCAGTTGTACGGTAGGAAATGTTTAAACATGTATTTTTTTAATGTGTTTGATATTTTTTATTAGACTTTCTTAATTTCGTCTATCTGTGTACTGTGAAATTGTTAAAGACTGAGCTAATTTGGAAGTAAAACCTCTCACGTTGTCGGCCTTATTTTGGAAATTATATGAGCATAGTGTATTCAGCGTAAATGTCGCCATAAACCCGCAAGGGATTAAAGAGACAACACGCCCGTTGCGTATAACTGACATTTTAAGGGACCCGGTTCTTTGAGCCAAAAGGGAGAAAATGGAATTATGTTTGCTGTAAATAAAGGATTTGTGTTTGTGTGCGTGTGTTTGTAGGGATGATTTGTGTCCACAACTCTCTTATAAGGGGATTCTATTTGCCGCACGAATCCGAGAAAATCTCGCACGGCGTTTGTTTTGTAACATATCATTTCTTTGCGTCCAGTCTTCATTTATAACTAAATAAATGAATGTGTGTCCACATGTATTATATAAATTTAGCAAAATAATAGTTTTTTCTGCAAGTAAATATTTTATATTATTGTTCACCGTACATACAGAGATAAACTTCATCGTCAGACATTTAAAATATACAGTATATTATATTGAGCATGCAGTACATTACAATAATTCGTAAAATATAAAAATTGGAAAATTATTCCAAACTAAAGTTACTTACAAAAATTATTTATAATAGTAATGAAGCAGATTTTGACAGAACCAAACTTAAAACAAGTAATTCAATTTAATTTAAATGCTATATATAAAATTGAATATCCTGACTATATTGTGTAGGCCAAACTAAAAACATTTCAAAGAAAGAAAGATTTGTTCTACAACGGAACTGGTATTTAAAACTAAAAAGTTAACAAATAAAATTTAGCTACACACTCATAAAAAAAATCATACATTTCCAAATTTAAATAATATTCCTTTTTTAAAAAACATTTCCAAAGGTCAAAAAATGGGAAAGTCTGGAAATGTTTAAACATAAAACAAATAATAAATGAATACCTGAACAATGCCAAATTAATAACAATAATAATGATATTTTCAAAATTACTAATTTAATAAAATATTAAATATTTTTACTATATTTCTATATTTGTTTATATAACGCATCTTTTATATAAGTACATATAAAACATACATTAATCATTTTCTATGCACATAACTCAAAGTTTCTTGCAGCAAATATGTAGTACGTATTATGGTATTATTCAATATAGTTTCTTCTGCTAGTATTGGATTACGTTTTTGTCGTTTCAATACCTGACGCACGTTTTACTGAAATTCATCAGCATCATCAGAGGTTTGTAAATAAGTCAACAAAAAATAATTCTACGTTAATATAAAAACTAACGAAAAATCAAATTTGTTTCGATTTCAATGTAAAATAACGGATAGTCTATTTAATTCCATTAATCAACGAATGTATTAATGTTTATTTACTTAAGCAGCTGTTATGTCGATTATATTGGAAATATTTAATATTTATATTTTATTGTAATAACTTTATAATTTTAAATAGATCATCTTGTTTTGTTTATATTTGAGTTGGTCCGTTAATTAATAAATTATTATTATTATTATATTTGTTATTATTATTATTAAGATTTTCCTAAATATTCAATTCTTGACCTTTTTGTATGGTTTGATTAACTTATATTTTCAATGCCGGGAAATTGGTGGTTATTATTTAGAAAATGTGTGGCTAAATTAGATTTATAAATATTTGGTTTTAAAAATGCATTGCGTTGTTCAAGGAATCTTTCGAGTTTTTTTTCTTTATGTGGCCTACGTAAAATGTATTACAATCTGGACGTTATGAATATTCGATTTTTATTGTGAATGTTGGATTTAATTTTTAAATTTGTAACTTTAAATATTTAACGTAGTTTTCGAGTTAGATTTCCATAGTAAGTAAAGGTTGTATATTTTATATTATCATTAATACGTGGATTTTTAGATGTAATGTTATTGGAAATCTGATTAGTGAGTTTATGTTTTATTGTATTTACTAATTTATTGATAGTTTTTATTTTGTATTCATTTTAACTGCTACTTATTGGATAATATTTCTTTTTTTGTTTCTTCCTTTGTCATTTAGTAAGATCCTAAGCATACGGTAAATAATGGAATTAAATATTGCCAATTTAAGGTGGGGGGGATGGTTAGAATTATTTGGTATTACTAAAGCAGATTGAGAAGGTTTCCTGTGTACTGAGTATTCAAAATTTGTTTCATTTTTCTTTATTGTTATGTATAAATAATTTAATTTATTATTAGATTATTCTTCTAATGTGAATTTTATTTTGGAATTTAAATTATTTATTGAGTTGAATATATTAGTTATGTTTATACCATTGTTTTGGGAAATGTATAGCTTATCAATTGATATTAATTTATTGATTTATTTATAAACCTCTGATGATGCTGATGCGTTTCAGTGAAACGTGCGTCAGTATTGAAACTACAAAAACGTAGTACACTACTTGGGGAAAAAACTATTGTGAATAGTATCATAATATTATATTAACCTACATTAAATATAGTCTATATAAAACGATGTTAACGAAAATTGGTTACAAAATGTTGTTACTTTATATATATTCAGAAGATGACAGTTCATCCTGTTGAAACAGTGTACATATATAAAAACTATATAAATATATTATTTTAAAAAACAAATAATATTTATTATCAGTAATAATAATTACACAAGGATAGTTGTGAGAAGATAAATATATATATATATATATCACATTTGTAAATTGCTTTATAACGATTTCAGGAATAGTTAACGGATTTATTTACCATATTTTCAGTCAGATCCTCCTCATATACTGTAATTAAATGAAGCATTTTCATTTTTTATAAGTAATTCGTATTTACCATCTCGTGTTTGGAGAAGAAGCTCATTTTCTCTTAATCCGGTTCCAGGACGATACAGACGGAGAGAGGAAGCGGGGATTACAGAGATGTCTGTTCATTGAGATAGGTTTCATTTACGCCAAGTAATCCCGACGTTGTATTTTCTCGCGGTTCTCACTCTAAAGCTTTTCACTATGTAGCATACATATGGAAACGTTCGTCTCAGATCTTGCGGTTTATATGTACTCTTTTGGAAAGTGTACTCATTCGGATTACGTTGTGTGAACCATTTGAATTGCACGTGTGTGTAGTTTGTATTAAAACAACATATATATATATATATATACTGTGACGGAAGCGGTATGCGAACATCTGCTCTCCGGTACCAGCGGTGGACACAGCGAGCCAATCCGGCATCAGCATTCGGAGCGAGCGAATCAGCGATCCCGGTTAGTTAATAAAACCCGGGCCGGCAGAAATTTTGCGCAAGCAGACAGAGGTCCAGACAGCTTTTTTTTGTGACAGACGAGACAGGACTTCGCTTTAGCTTCTTGAACAGGAAGGACCTCCTCTCTGGATCAGCTCTTCACTGGACATTTGCGGAAGCTACTCGCTGTTGTACAGCTGCTGCCCTGCTGCCTTCACTTGAAGAGGACAGACAAACCACATCTGCTGCCCTGCTTGCTGGACTATCAGGCCTTAGAAGACAGAAGACAACAACTCAGCTGGCTGGTGAACTGAGTAGCTAGCACACACAGCTGAGTTCGTCGGACCTTCTAAGGGCCACCAGCCGAGTGACCCTTTTCAGGACCACCAACTGCCGTGAAGAGGAAGCACTATCAGCCTGCCAGAGCTTTAAGGTTGCGCAGCGCATCTTGCCCGTTGACGCTCAGGCTCTTAGGTAGCGCTGCCTAGGACGATCCTTGCGAGCCCCCACCAGTGGTAAGCGAGCTTGGATATCGCCTAGGTAAAGAGGCCGGTGGACACCTCTCTTGGTAAGGAGAGGTATCTAACGAAGCCGGTCATTAGCCCAGCTCGTAGAAAGCCTGAGCGTTCCAGTTGTCCCGCAAGCGATCCGGCTCGGGCCGGACCCTAGGTCCCTGGTTACCGCCGGAGGCAGCCTGGCTGCCTCTGGTCGGCGAACCTCCCGCTCATTGGCGGAAATGCCCGGTTCGGGCGCGTCAACGAGCACGCAGTCGCTCGCCTCCTCCATACCCCACACGAGCGATTCGCCGTGTTCTCCGGTTATAGATGCAGACCAAATCGTAGATCCCCGGACGGTTCCGCTGCCCGGTGACGAGACCGACGCTTTCGTGGCGGTTGGGCCACGGGGGCGCCCGGTTAAGAAACCGAGGCGGAATCGGTCCTCCTCAACCTCTTCCTCGGCGTCCGCCATGGAAGTTGTCCCCGCCGATGGCGAATCCGGCTCGGGGCCGACTGTGCCCGGCGCTGCCCAAGCACCGCCGGCCACTCGTCGCATCCCGCCCGTGTTCGTTCACGGTGTGAACACCGTCACCGGTTTTTACCGGCGACTGATAGTGGCTCCCGGACTTTCCCCGGCCAACCTTGACTTGAAGCTCCTTGGGGGCGATACTGTCAAGATCGTTGTCAGAGGAATGGACGAGTACCGCAGCGTCATGGCGTTTGTCGAATCCGCCAACCTGCAGTTCCACACCTTTACCCCGAAACACGTGAAGCCTCTGTCCTTTGTGCTCAGAGGCTTAGACGTGGAATCTCCTCTCGAGGAAATCCTCGATGAGCTGCGCGAGCTGGGATATCCGGTTCGCGCGGTACATCGTGTATTTGCTCCCGCCGGACCAAGGCGTCCAATTCCCCTGGTTCGCATCATGGCCGAGAACAGCGAGGCAGGCGCAAGCCTACTCTCTCTTACGCGGCTTTTTGGTTTCCGCGTAAAAGTGGAAAGAAGCCGCTCTCCCGGGGCTCTGCCTCAGTGCTATAGGTGCCAACGCTTCGGGCACCACTCAGAGACTTGTTCAAACGCTCCGGCGTGCGTGAGGTGCTCTTTACCTCACGCTAGTAAACACTGCGATGCACCTGCTTTTAAAAGGTGCATCAACTGCGGCGGAAGTCACCCCGCCAACTATCGGGCATGTCCGGTGTTTCAGCGGGAGCTCGAGCGGCGAAAGCCGAAAGGGCGCCTGCCACCACCGAGGCATCCGGAAGCTGGTTCTAGACCTGCAACCGAGCAGCCAGGCCCTTCGCCTCCTGCTACGGCTGCCGTGTCTTTCGCTGCAGTTGCTACCAAGCAACGTAAACGCAGCAAAGGCCCGAAGCAAACACTTGCAGCTCAGGCAACTCCAACTCAGGCTCCTTCACAGGCCCCTGTCCCACCTATGGCGAAAAAGCGCCGAAACCTCGTGGCATCTAAAAGTGAGACCACCCAGCCAACAGAAAACATCTCGGTTGTGGAGCCTGAGGATTCTCAACCCTCCCCAGCACCGGAGAATCCTGCCCCTGCTTTAGAAGCAGCCTCGCCTGACCTCCCGCCCCCGCGGTTTCCCAACGCAGGCATAAAGAAGCGGCATCGAAAGCCCCGTGGCGCTCGTTCCCGGGCTCCTGCCAACCCGGCCGCACAGTCAGGACAGCCTGCACAGCGCGTAAAGACCGACGAGCTCGCATCTGTCCCTCTTCCTAGCACCTCCGCTAGAGGCGCTACACCTGGCCCTAAGAAACACCTGGCTTCCACCAATCCCCCGATTGATAAGCCTCGGCGCTCTTATGCGCACACAGTCTCCGGGCACTCTGCCTCAAAAACCGTACCTGACGACTACCAAGTCGTCCACAACTTCCTTGCTGAGTTCGATCTCAACAAAGTTGCCCAGACCTTCAGGTTCAACCGCTCCCGCTTGGAGACTGCCAATATAACCGAGAGATTCATGCTCTTGGTGGAAGCCGCCACTTGTGTAGGTCTTCTATGAGTCGGGTCCTCAAACGAGATCTCTCAATTCTTTCCTGGAACGCCAACGGGTTGTCCAACAAGATCCACGAACTCCAAGAATTACTGGCCCGACTCAAACCCGATGTAGTGCTTCTCAATGAGACCCACTTGACTCCTGCGAACCGGTTACGACTGGCCAACTTTGTGTGCTATCGAAACGACAGACCGGGCACTGCTGGTGGCGGTACTGCCGTCGCGGTGAGGCTCAATCTCGAGCATCACCGAGTCGTCTTGCCTGCAATGACTCACCTCGAAGGCACCGCTGTGGAGTTGTTAAACACTCTAGGCGGTGTACAGATGGTCGCGGCGTATAAACCGCCGCAAAAAGAGCTCCTTCACCCCGATCTAGCTGTCGCGTTCGATGCACACAGGAGGGTCATCATGGCCGGAGACCTGAACTGTAAACATCGCGATTGGAACAGTCGCTTGACTGCCCCAAACGGGAAACGTTTACGCAGGTTTGCTGATTCTCGCAGGATAACAGTGATTGGGCCTACCCAACCTACGTTCTACCCCTCACAACGCCACGCGGCTCCCGATGTCTTGGACATAGCGGTGATCCAAGGAATTGACTGCCCGGTCCATGTGTCCGCGCTAACGGAACTATCGTCCGATCATCTCCTCATCTTGCTACACGTCGCTACCCAGCACGTCGTACGCAGAGATGTTAGGAAGGTGGTAGAATGGGACCGCTATGGCCCGGCGTTAAGTCGTCGATTGCCAGTGGCGGGACCACTCGAAACCGTCCGCAAAGTCGATGAGGCAGTTGCCGCGTTTGACGAGGCTGTCGTATCTGCGATCGACGCGTCTTCCAGGATGAAGCCTGGCGTCATGCCCCACTGGCAGCGGATCCCAGAGGAGACGAGTGCTCTCGCTTGGGAGAGAAATCGCCTCCGGAGACGCTGGCAACGGACCCGTGATCCTGCCGACACGGCAGCGTACAACCGGGCGACCGGCATTTTACGTCGTGAAATGCAGGCCTACCGGAGACGATGTTGGGAACTCGCCGTGGCCCAAGCAGGGGACGGATCGGACGAAAGTAGCCCTTACCGGATACCTTCGGCGTTGGTAGGGAAGAGGCGCCGGCCCTCGCATCCCAGCCGTTGCTGGACCTTTCGGTCAAATCCTGGCTCGCCCGGAGGCGAAGGCCGAGTACTTGGCCGCGTGTTTTGAGCGACAGTTCGCACCTAACCCGCCCATGGACTGGGACTTCGATGAAGAAGTCGAGAACGAAGTGGAAGACTTTCTGTCTCTTCCGATCACTGCGGAGCCCGAACCCATTACCAGGGAAGTGGTCACAGATCGGCTCGTTGAACTCGTACCGAGAAAAGCTCCAGGCCCGGACGGCGTCTCGAACGCTGCTCTTACTCGACTCCCGGAGCAAGGAGTACCTTCTTGGTCGCGCTGTTCAACGCGTGTCTTAGACTGGCCTATTTTCCCCAGAAATGGCGTAAGGCGACGGTCATAGTGATCCTGAAGCAGGGAAAGGATGCTTCCCGTCCCGGCAACCTCCGGCCCATCAGTATACTGTCAGCCATGTCAAAGGTTCTCGAACGTCTCGTACAACGGAGAGTACTAGACCATCTACGAAATTTCGATGTACTGGTCCCCGAACAGTTCGGCTTCCGTGTGGGGCATTCCACCACTCATCAGCTGATGAGACTGGTGGAATAGATCACGGGCGCCGGGTGTCGGAAAGAGCAGACTGTCGCCTGTTTCCTAGATGTGGAAAAGGCCTTTGATAGTGTCTGGCACGACGGGCTCTTGTTCAAGCTCCGGGAAATCCAGCTCCCAGATTGCTACCTTCGCTTGATTGCTAGCTTTATGACGGAGAGGACTTTCTGCGTGAGAATAGACAACCATGTCTCTTCCGAGAGACGCATTACAGCCGGGGTACCTCAAGGTAGCGTGCTAGGGCTTCTCCTGTTCTCCGTGTACGTCAACGACGCACACAGAGAGCCTGGAGTCCAGATGGCCCTGTTTGCCGACGACACGGCGGTCTATACCGCTGATCGGAACGCTGACAGGGCTATCCTACGACTCCAGCGCGCACTCGATGCGTTTTCGACGTGGACGGAAAGCTGGAAAGTTGCCGTCAACGACACCAAGAGCTCCGCGGTGCTATTCTCAAAGCGCCTGAAAGAACCACGAGGCCGAGTGAGACTCGGTAGAACGTACTTGCCCTGGTCGAGAGAAGTTAAGTACCTCGGTGTCCACCTTGATCGTCGGCTCACCTGGCGTGCCCACGCTGAGACGATGCGAAAGAAAGCGTCCGCTCGTCTCGCGCAACTGTTTCCGATACTTGTCAACAAGGCTATGACCCGCAAGCTGGGTAAGTTGATCGTTAACGCGTATCTGTTGCCGATCATTACCTATGCTCTTCCCGTCTGGGGTTACCTCGCAACCGTTCATAAAAGAAGGTTGCAAAGCGTTCTCGATAGAGGTCTTCGGCTAGCGGCCAAAGTCCCCTATCGGTTTTCTTCTCGTCTCTTGAGAAGAGGACTCGGTGTCCGCTCCTTGGATGACACCGCAAGGCGACTTGCACGTAAATTTTACGTCCGAGCTGCGAGGACCCAGACAAACCCACTCATAGCTGGCCTTGGCAAGTACCGAACACGTCCAGGTGAATCTTGGAAACGGCCTCGACAAATACTGTACTAGTCAACCTAGTACGAGCATGTCGTTGTAGCGACCAATAAAAATTAATTAATAATATTCCGTCTGGACAGGACCACTAGGCAGGAGCCCCTACCGGAGGCTCGGTACTAGGAAACCATTGGGTCGTCTCACGACGCACAACCCAACAGCTCTGGTAGTAAATTTTGCGCACTCTTCATCGCAACGCCATCGGACGCACTTCATCTCCTCTCCTTTCTCGAACGACATCGGCGCGAAGTCAGCCGGAAGGAACGGCCGAAGAATAGAACCGGCGTTCTTGCGTCTTCGCCCTCCAGTTCCGCGCCAGCGATGGATTTCGCAGGGCCGGCAGCCGACTCTACAACCGGTGCCGGAAGAAGAGGAGGACTGCAGTACGCCACGAACAGCGGGCGCAGCCGCCGAACATCTCAGCGCGGTACTACCAACATCACCGTTCTCGCCACTCGGTCCTTTTTAGGGCCACCAAAATAACTAGCGTGTAGGATTGGCGCCATTTGTCATGCGGCAAGCCTTTTGTCCGGTGACAAGTGGCGCCCAACGTGGGGCGACGATCATCTTGCGGATGCAAGATCCAGCCACGCCAGCGAGCTACCAGCCGGCACACCAATCAACGTGGTGCCCAACAGACACCTCCACAACATCGGGAGAAGAGCAGTAGGCTGGCTGCTGGAGAGCATTCAAGACCCGGTGGAGTTGTGACGGCAGCGGTATGCGAACATCTGCTCTCCGGTACCAGCGGTGGACACAGCGAGCCAATCCGGCATCAGCATTCGGAGCGAGCGAATCAGCGATCCCGGTTAGTTAATAAAACCCGGGCCGGCAGAATCGAACGCACTTCATCTCGTCTTCTCTCTCGGACGATATCGGCGCGAAGTCAGCCGGAAGGAACGGCTGAAGAATAGAACCGGCGTTCTTGCGTCTTCGCCCTCCAGGTCCGCGCCAGCGATGGATTTCGCTGGGCCGGCAGCCGACTCTACAACCGGTGCCGGAAGAAGAGGAGGACTGCAGTACGTCACGAACAGCGGGCGCAGCCGCCGAACATCTCAGCGCGGCACTACCAACATCACCGTTCTCGCCACTCGGTCCTTTTTAGGGCCACCAAAATAACTAGAGTGTACGATTGGCGCCATTTGTCATGCGGCAAGCCTTTTGTCCGGTAACAATACACACGCGCGCGCGCGTGTGTATTGTATATATTGTAAAGTATGTCGCATCAGAATGCGAAACGGTAAGTAAATTTTACCAAAACAAGTAAGCCATAAAATCAATGATGTGGACAACTCAATTAAAAAATTTTGCGTTGTATCTCACGTTTATTTGGTAATTTTGGTCCATCTGAATTTTACTTTTCTTTTCCTTTTTAGTACCACCAAAATAATTTAGGAATTAGGCAGCGTAGGCTTCCTAATAGGTGGCCGTCGGTATGTAAGAAAGGTAATGTGACAAGCGCTATCCTTCAGGCGCCCATATTAAGCCAGGATGTTTCCCGGGTACTCATTTTTACAGGCTGAAGCGAACTGGGGGCTGAAAAGTGGACGTTGAATTTTTTCTCTCCCAGGAGCCGAACCAGAAGGAGTTGTTGGTTAATAACCAAATACCATACTCACTATAATACTAAGTCCTCTTCCTTTTCCTTATCTATAATTATATAAATATTTTTCTAAATTTTTACTTCCTTTTGTTATTCTTCATTCTTTATTTCTTTGTTGCATTCTCTCTTACTGTAGGTTTTATTAACTTATTGTTATGACGGTCACACTGGATCGTTGTCGGCACAGTGGAAACAGAATAACTGACACCAAAGAAGTTGCTATTTAACATTTATAATTAGACATAGAACAGCTGTTATAAATCACCGCAAGGCACTCTTACACAATAATTCAAGTTAAATTTGTCTAACAACAGTCAATATTACCTTTTTGTAGTTCCGCACTAATTAAAACAATAATCACTTTCCAGTGAACCGCAACAATAACTACGAACAACACTTCTAAAATCGTCAGATGTAAGTGGACTAAGCCGGCCACGAGATGCTTAAATTTATACCTTGCTGGGATTCCAGAATAATCTTCCACGTCCCGGGTGGCGTGCCGAGATAATTTTTGTATATTACAGGCACTAGAACAATGTGGAGGCTAGGTTAAAGTCCGACCTAGAACGCAACGTGCTGAGGAACGTCTGGAAGGGGCATCTCCCATGACCAATGACAATGCACAGCGTTACTTAATTCTGCTGCAAGACATCACGTAATCATTCAGCGATGCGGTATTATCTATTTCCTCGGCGTATCAGTATATTTACATTGTCCACCTTAAGTAAATATGGGTCGATTCGTACATTTCGTGTGATTTAAAAAAAAAATCACACAGAAAATATAACTTTTCTGCTTTAAAAAATTCGCCGTAAATACGAATTCATGACGTAGAAGGTGCAAAAAAATTGTTGAAATATGTATAAAACATAATGGTAAGAGTTACGTATTTGTGCCACGTGATAACAACTTTTAAGATATTAATCGGTACGAGGAAAATTAAAACTGTCAGTTGTAGAGACTTGGTGTTCATTTTCTTGTTAATCTATCAACGTCGCCGCATGTCGCTGCCACTGCGATAGCAGGGAAAACTATGACAGGCTTTATCTGGAGGCGTCACGCTGTCAATCCCCACCAAATTTCTTGTTCCACACAGTAAAGTTGCTCTACATATCTGTAATTACACGCCTTGTGTTTAATCTCATCGTGTGATTAGTTTGTACAATACGTGCCTGTTGTTCTTACCCTACTTAATTTCTCTGTGTTTCTGAGTTCTTGCCTTTAGATTAAACTAAGGCGTGCTTTGTTTCTTTCTTGAGGCACTTTTTGCCGCTGTAACTTTCATTTGTCACTACAACTGTGAAGTTACTGCTGGTTTGGAAAACGCAAACATATTGCACATTTATGTAAATATATAAAAATTGTAAACACACACGCGCGCGCACGCGTATATGTAAACCATATAGATGCCTATATAATATTATAAAATAGGTTAATTACCTTCTGTCAGCGCTTCTTATAATCCTTTTCGGGATAACTCGAGTTTCGACACCAATGGTGTCATCATCAGATCAGATACGAATTAGGTTAAAACATTATTGGTGTATATACATCTCGTCAGATATTAAAAATTAAAAAACAACACATACATCATACAAATAATAAATAAAATATATTATAACAAAATAACTATAAAACAACGAAATATAAAAACACGCGGACGCAACGAACCTGCACAGGAACGCCCCCACGGTAAGACTAATCAATGCCGGTTTGACCTTGGTTCAATTTTATCGATCTGATATAGCCGATTTCTCGTTCTATATGATCGATTCTATTAAATAAAATATTATTTGTATGTATTGATTTCATTTAGGACACGATTGTGATCCTCCTTTATAGCTTTATATATCTCGAACCTTTCAAGGGTGTCCAGCTTTAGTGACTTTTTACATTTATGTAGGATATCTAAATTTTCACCAATACTTTTTATATTATGGTCATGTAAGCTTAGATGTTCTGCAAATGTAGATCTTCTTACATTTGACTTGGAGCTTGGGATATGTTCTTTATAGCGTAATTTGAAGGAACGACCTGTTTGTCCTATATAGAACTGTGTGCAATCAGAACAATTAAGTCTATATACACCTGTACCGTCAAATATATCGGAGGGTATATTTTTGTTAGTAAATGTAAGTTTTTTCTCAAGTTTATTACTCGCCTTTGAGGCCAAAGTAATATTATGCTTTTTTAATTGGTTTTTAAAATATGGTGTAGAATTTCACCATATTCTATTGCAATGTATTTGTTTACTTTTTCTTTGGATACATCAATATTTATTGGTTTATTTTGTTTTTTATTAATTATTCTATCTACTATATGACTTTTGTATCCATTGGCTAATGCTATGTGTTTGATAATGTTTAGTTCATTGTTATAATCTTCCGTAGATAGGGGCAATGCCAGCAATCTATGAATCATACAATTGAAAAATGCCATTTTATGTGAAATAGGGTGATACGATGAGGCGTGAATAGCATGATCTGTGACTGTCGGTTTTCTGTAAATATTATAGTTAATTTTATTATTTATTTTTGTTAAAGTTAAATCTAAAAAATTAATTTTATTATTCATTTCCGTCTCTAATGTGAATTGCAAATTATTTGTAATAGTATTCATATATTTTTTAAGCATTTCCAATTGCCTGCAATTGCCATTGTAAATCATTATTGTGTCATCCACATATCGTCGGTAAAATACAATTTTTGTATAATGTTTGTTTTTAGTCGATAAAATTTCGTTTGTTTCAGTGTGATTTAGGAAAATTTCCGCCAGGATGCCTGACAATGGGAATCCCATTGCTAAACCATCCCGTTGTAAATAATATTTGTTGTCAAAAGTGAAATAATTTTGTTCTAATATTACTTTTGTCAAATTGATTAACTCATCAACTGTTTCATGATTTAATGTGGATTTAGATAGTAATAAATTTTTTGCTATTTCTAACGTTTCAGTAATAGGTACGTTCGTGTATAGATTTACTATGTCGAATGAGGCGAGAGTGTGTCTCGGCTCGATTGTAATAGTTTTTGTAAGTTCGACCAGTTCTAAACTGTTTTTCAAGCTATAATTTTTATTGAACGTTATGTGTTGTCTAAAAATTTTTTCGAGTTTTTTGGCAATTTTATATGAAGGTGCAGACATAAAATTAACTAAAGGACGGACAGGCATATTATTTTTATGTATTTTAGGAAGGCCCTTAAGTCTAGGTGCCTTGGGATCTATCATTTTTAGGTATTTTTTCTCATCCTTCGTTATGACGTATTTGGTTTTATTTAATATTGATTTCACTTTATTATTAAATATAAGAGTGGGATCGCTATGAATCTCAATAATGTTTTTGTTTTTAATGAAGTCCAGTATCTTGTTTTTATAATCATCATAAGTTAAAATTACGAGAGTTTGACCTTTGTCCGCTTTGGTGACGATTGGGTTATGGTCTATTAATTTCGCCTTTATCTCATTAAGCACCCTTGTTTCGTTATGGTAAATAGTTTTTGTATTATTTATATTTTCGGCCTTCATAACTTTTTTTATTTTATTATCAATTGCATGTCTTATTACTGTTTTCGTTTCTTCATCGGATATGGAAATTATTGCGGTTTCAGCGTTCAATATTTCATTAACGAGTGATTGTTTGAAACTATTGTTTTTAAAATTGTATTTTAGGCCTTTACTCAATAAGTTAGTTTCTTCATTGTTGAATTTAATTTCAGTAAGATTAACAATACGAGGGTAAAACTGGTGACTTATATTGTTCTCTTGCGTGTCGTTCTGTTTTTTCAATAAGTTACGAATTTTTTTATTTTGTGTCTTCTTTTTCTTTATAATGGTATTATTTATTTGTTTGTCAATCAAATATGTTACATTGTGGACTTGTGAGGCATGCAAGTTTTGTAAAAGTTCAAGATGTTTTTTCATGAGCATCGTATTGAGTAAGTTCTTTTTACTATGTAATTGTTTTATTTCGTTTTTGATCCATAATTTAGTGGCTATTTCTTTAGTTTTTTTATTATTATTTTTTTCTTTTTTATAGCGCTATAAGATTTGGATGTTATTTTTATCTGGACATAACTCGGCACGATTTGCAAACCTAAATATGTTTTGTTATATCTAATATTTAGTGCCGTTTTTAATAGTTTCAACCTTAAATTCATATATTGAAAGGCAATTTTTACCTGACTGGCATCCAATTTAAACATTTTTTCTTGCCTCCAGAAACGATTAAGACTATAAAATAGGTTAATTATGATTGTTTGAAACTATTGTTTTTAATTTTAGCTATTTCTATAGTTTTTTTAGCGCTATAAGATTTGGATGTTATTTTTATCTGGACATAACTCGGCACGATTTGCAAACCTAAACATGTTTTGTTATATCTAATATACCGTGGGGGCGTTCCTGTGCAGGTTCGTTGCGGCCGCGTGTTTTTATATTTCGTTGTTTTATAGTTATTTTGTTATAATATATTTTATTTATTATTTGTATGATGTATGTGTTGTTTTTTAATTTTTAATATCTGACGAGATGTATATACATCAATAATGTTTTAACCTAATTCGTATCTGATCTGATGATGACACCATTGGTGTCGAAACTCGAGTTATCCCGAAAAGGATTATAAGAAGCGTTGACAGAAGGTAATTAACCTATTTTATAGTCTTAATCGTTTCTGGAGGCAAGAAAAAATGTTTAAACTATATAATATGCGGAAGTAATTTAGTATGTACTATTGTCATATACAACACAAATTACGGCACGGAACTCAAAACATATGAAGTTAAATATATACACTAAAACTCGTTTATCCGAATCGCGTTTATTCGAAAAAATGGTTTATCCGAAACAATTTTTAGTAAATTTTAAAAATACACAAAAGCATTTTCCTGTCACTATAGTCTATATGTAATGGCGTAGACAAGCTATTCTACGTGAATTAAAGTAGAAAGTCAATACAGTAAATCAGAACTAATTGGGATAAGGGGTCCTCCGAATTATCGATTTGTTCGGATTTTCGAACATTAAGTAGGATGTTCATACATTGTAAGCATTAAGTACTGTATACTGTTATGTATTATAACAGTATATTTTTTCTTCCTTTTAGAAGCCGAAAGTGACGCAATAACAACAGTTCACATAAAACAATTCTATGTTAATAAACAACTGTAATCCGACTACTGTATTATTATTCAATAAAGTTACTATACTTACATATGTATTATTATTTAAATAGGAGTTTCGGTTAATCCGAAATTTCGTTTATCCGGAACGGGCACGGTCTCATCAAATTCGGATAAACGAGTTTTTACTGTAATAATAAAATCCGTTATAGACTACAGTGTTATGTATAAAATATATAATAGTAGTCACGATCAGTATTAGTACTCTCCTGCTGAACTGATGTCTTTAGTTATTTTTCTCATTAGCAGTTGTTCAGTTTACAGTATCGCAGTTGTCGAAGAACTACATTGTGAACATCGATTAGGCGCGCGTGCACGCGAGAGAGAGAGGGAGAGAGAGAGAGAGAGAATTGGAGAATGAGGGTAAGAAGTTTCTTTT
Source organism: Magicicada septendecula (assembly GCA_034769895.1). Lineage (NCBI taxonomy): Eukaryota > Metazoa > Arthropoda > Insecta > Hemiptera > Cicadidae > Magicicada > Magicicada septendecula. The sequence goes on along the minus strand of CM068369.1, from coordinate 345,780,499 downwards.
AGACTATTTTCAAAGTGAAAAGCGTGTTCAAATTTGTAAGTAAAACTGCCGGGCTATCGTGCCACAGTCTATGGCGTAATAATTTTCGACATTGCTGCTCCCACTGTGGGAGTCATATTCAGTGGTTACCCGTTTCCGAATCGACTGATGTTCCATTGGCGTCAGGTTGTCTGGCGCGTTGGTTGTATTACTAGGGCGTCTTTGTTTCCGCGTCTTGATTTCAGTGCCCGATGACTGCCTAAGGAAAACTGAACTGATCAATAGATAAGTGTAGTGAGAGATGTGAGTTGAAACGTTGGTAAAGCGGAACAGGTCCAGTTATCTAAGCCGGAAAAGAACACGGTGACGATTATTCAAATTAATAGACAAAACATTCTTCTTCTTCTTCTTCTTCTTCTTCTTCTTCTTCTTCTTCTTCTTCTTCTTCTTCTTCTTCTTCTTCTTCTTCTTCTTCTTCTTCTTCTTCTTCATTAAACGGCTTGGGGTATAGCGCGTTTCGACTTCACAGAGCCTCCGACCATTTTTCCAGGGTCTTCCACCTGCCTATAAACGAAAAAATTATATTTAACTTTTTGGCTTAAAATAAATGAATTCTGTTATGAAAACAAATTAATTCTTAAACGTAACACGTCATACGGTTAAAGCGGCAGTACTTTTGTTAGAGATACAATGTTTTAAATTTCACTGATAATTACTAAAAAGCAATATGCACATTTGTTTACATGATGTTACTATTATTTTATTGGCGATGGCTCCAATGGATTAATCAATATTTGTCTGTCTTACTGTTTCAGTGTTTTGAATCGAAGTCCCGAACACTTACTGAAGGAAATCATTCTGGTAGATGACTTCAGCGACCACCGTAAGTAATGCATTCATTATTACATACACATGAATACATAACTGTAGTAAGGCCTAAATTAATTGGCAGCTACCATATACAATGCTGTATTTGAGAGTGTTGCGTACATTAAACAACTTTCTTGTAGACTAACGCGCCTCTCGCGTTATTTGCTAATTCTTTCAATTAATGTAAATAAATACAGTATAACTCCAATTATCCGGTCTTCAGTCATTCATATTTCCAATTATACGGATCGTCTGTTAGTACAGAAATATATTCGTTTTCAATGTTGTTAAACGGTATTTAGGATAGGCACCACTGTAGGATAGGATAGCGACGGCAGAACCACTGTAAGAGGGAACAGTCAATGTCGGAGATAATTGTTTGGACGAGAATATTCAATAAATTATAGTAGTAGAGCTTATGTTAACGGTACGTAGGCCTGTATGACAACACTTAACGTCTGCTGTAACTGCAGTATCGACGATTGCTTTTACACATCATACGTTTCCATTGTAACACTGTTAACATTTCTCTTTCTTGTCATCTCCTTTCACTTCTCTCTGTCTCTATGATTGTCTGTCTGTCTACTTGTCTATCTCTCTCTCCCCCTCTATTTTTCTGTCTATCTTATCTATCCATGTATCCAGAACAAGTTAATTGGCTCTAACAAAGTTTTTTTGTAAGGCCTGTATTACATTAGGCAAGTAATTACAGAAAAAGTTATGAGGCAGTGATTTAAAAGAGACCTAAAACACATACTGCAATCGGTTACACGGCCCGCAATCGATTGCATGACAGTTACAGCAATCCTACTGCTCGTGCAACTTTCAGTTTTACGCGATCAATTTGAAGCATTGATTCATATAATGTAGACAATTACACTATGTAGGCGATTGTATACTACGGACGGCTCAGGAGACGTCACCAAGACTGCGTGTTTGTGTTGTTTGGTCGTTTGTGCTTGTTTGTTGTGTTATGTTGTTCCTTATCTTTGAATAACAAAAATATAGATAAATAAAAATGTAAATTGTTTTATTAAACTTAAATAATATACTTGTAATATGGAAATGTAAATAATATTGTGAACATAATTTTTTGTTCCTGATTAAATTGGACATTGGTTAAAACGAATACTTTTTCTCTAATTTATACAACTGACATTAAGAAAAATATCTTTAGCCATGCAGTTTCATTATTAAATTCATAGAAATAGCTACAATGTTAATTTCACTTTACATAACAAAAATGACAACACACGTACTGTGCAACTGATAGCGGAGCAGTTGCTGCCAGAGAGTTTTTACTAGCCTGCTAGTTTCACATAGCGTTGCAATCAGTTCCTGTATAGTGTAATACACGCATAATTAATGTCGGTTGATTTTGTAACCTATTGTTACGAGATTTAGTGTTTTATACAATAGAGTAGAACTCCGATTATCCGGATTAACTGGCATTGGAAATACGGACAACTGAGGTAGTAATATACACGAATACAATATCATACGGAAACTGCATTCTAAATGAACAGACTCAGTTCAAATCACATAATACTTTTTGAACACCCCCCCACACATACACACACAAATAACATATGAACATATGATGACCACTCCAAACAGCGGCATCTGAACTGACACTGTCTAAAAATAAGTGTTCCGCAGCCAGCAGAGTGCTTTACTTATTATTTAATACTTAGACACGTCACAAACAACAAAATCAATGGATTTTAAAAAATACACTATCATGAATAACTCTGACAGTAGGCTATATACGAGTATATACATTGAATTTTTTCAAATTTATTTAAAAATTATTGTGTCGTAATGTTTTAGTACACAGGAAAACAGAAATAATTGTTTTTAAATTATAGTTAAGTACTGTGAACATATAAAATTAAATACTGTGAACAAATGTTTCGTGATTATTGGTTTGACTAAACAAAACAGAATATTATTAAACATAACCACTAAAAAATCTGAAATTTTGTTCTATTTAGTAGTGTTTACACTTTTTACTGCTGTCAAATCGCGTAGGTGCTTCGTGCTAAGATTTGCAATGCCATTCCCAAACCAGACCGTCATTCTGTGATGTTTTCTGCTCCATCCTCACTCTCTTTTCCTTTCTTTTGCATATCTTCCATACCATTTCTTACAAAAGCCTCATAGATCAGATCGGCCAAAAATTGAATGCCACGATCATAATCATTTTTAACCATTCATGAAAGTCCTCCACGTCATGTGTATCACGAGGGGAGGGTGAAATATTAGACGAAAATCATTAGATATTGATGGTAGCAGTAGATTTGCTTCTTGTATTGGTATTTACAAAATGACATACGTAGAACGAGGTGATGATCTGAGCCACATTTGGGCCCTCGTCGAACATGTACTTTCGTTTTCTCCTTATAACATAATGTACAATGGATTTTGGGCCACGGGTAGGCTGTGTCTACGTATACTTATGGAACTGTAAAATCCGTTCATAATAGAAGTTCGTGTTGTTGGCAAAACTCTATAAGCCTTTCACCGCTATCATTGGTGGTTACTTCTCCGTATCTCCCAACAGTTAGATCGCTTCTTCGTTTTTGCTCGTGCTTTGAAATCCCCTAATAATATTATTTATCTTCGCTGACGAATACTCTGTATTGTTCTTGTCAGTGTCTCATAAATCTTCTCCTTAACATCATTTCTTTTTAATCCTCTGTTGTGGCATAAATTCCTCTCGTTATTAGTTCGTAAATTTAACATGATACATAACCTTTAAAATCCTTTCATTTATTTCTTCCCACCTTTTCAGATACTTGGCGAGTTTTTTGTTTATTAGAAACTATACCCCGCCTTTGCCCGTTTGACCTTATATACGCCACTGTAAAAATACAGTATATAACGTTATATATTTTTTAATTACATTTTCCCTTTTTTGTTTTTATTTATATTTTGTTAATTCATTGGTGACTTCTTTTGATTTCTCATTCCATCCTTGTATACTTAGTGCAGTCAAAATCAAGTTCATTTTTCGTTTGCGTTTTCGTCGGCAATTAGAGCAGTCTGGTTGTTTTTTCTATTAGGATTTTTAGCATGTAAAAAGGTTCTGTGAATAAAGGGGAGCTGACCCTATACCTCAACCATCTGCCAGGAGTACCAGGATTTTCTGGTAGTGTTTACTCCCTTAACCGATCTGTTCCAGTTAATTATGGGCGCCAAAAATATCGCCTTTCACCCTCTCTTGTCTGCTACATAACGTGGTCATTCGTGAATAGAAACGTGTATAGAGAGTCATCACTTACATGGCAGCAGTACCTAAGTTCTGATGTCCTCCCTTAATAAACCGTTACCCGATAGCTTCAAGATTTAATTATAGTATTTCCAATCATATCTTTTATTGTACTGTGTTGAAATGTTTCTTATTGTACTTTTTTTGGTTTTTTAATTTGGAGAGGAAGAACATTTTCTATCAATCCAGTTGCGAGGCAATAAAGACAGAGAAGAACCGAGATGTCTTTAGTCTGAGATAAGTTTTGTTTGTGCTAAATAATTCCGAAATTGCACTTCCTCGCGCTTCTCACGCTAAAGCTTAAACAATATATCGCTACAGGCCTGCTATATTTCACAGGTTACTTCTTCTTGGATGTACATATTCGTTTCATCTTGTACAGGACAGTTTAGGATTACAAAGTACGAGTCATTTCCAGTGATAAAAACGCATCGTCGACCGGTTTAATTTGGGTATGAGCATGTCTAGAAAGTCGTATTTCCGGATAATTAGTGTATCTATAAAAAGCAAGAAAATACCAACAGAAGTACGTTTGTCATTCTACTCATGTATACTTCGACGGTTACAGATGGTTATAAATTAAAAAAACATCACTACAACACGCGAAAATCAGATTTTTATTGCCACTTATAAATACTATACTTTTTCACATTTAAATACTAAATTTTAATCTTACGATTAGAAATCATTTTAAAATAAATAAAGATTTTTTTTCACCGAACCATCTAACGTGTTTCTAGCTCTTAATTCTCGCAGCTTCTTCCAAGGACTGTAACTGAAATGCTTAGCACTCTTTTTGGTAATGAAACCACTTCATTGCTATCTCAAGGCATTCAATGTTTCGTCATTGGTTGGTCCATTTCTTTCACTGTCGCTTTCACTTTCAGCAACCCAATTCTCATTTATGTACGTAGACAGCTGTGGTTTTGTATGATTATAACCTTCTCCGTTTGTTTATGTGTTTTGTTTTCACTAATTTTCAGTTTTTAGTGCTTACTTTGTATTCATGAAATATGCATCCACATCCTTGAAGATTTCTTTCTATATAATGTCCTTGAGAAGGTGACAACACGATGCTCTGCACAATGTTCATAGACTATTGATTTGTGGACGCGTTGTTGCGATGAAAATCGAATTTTTCCTTTGGTGGTACTTTTGCTGTTGTTGCGCCGAATAAGGAGAAGTAAAGGAAACACTGCTAAAAAGAAAAAAACAACTATACGTTAAATCTGATAAAAATATAACGAAGTAGTACAGAGAGCGAGAAAGTCTGAGAGACGTAAGGAAAGGAGAATTTTTATAGTACGTGTATTTGGGAAAAGTTTGTTTTGAAATACAGACTGTGAGTTGATTGCCAGCCGCGCTATAGAAGAATGAATTCAAACACAACTTTCGTATGCTAATGATAGAATGAAGGCAAACTTATTGGCGGTAGCGAGTTCTGTGGGTCTCGGTTTTAAACTATGACGCTTTTACTTTGTTTAGGATATATTTTGGACGTTTTACACACACACACACACACACACACACACACACACACACACACACACACACACACACACACACACACACACACACACACACACACACACACACACACACACACACACACACACACACACACACACACACACACACACACACACACACACACACACACACACACACACACACACACACACACACACACGCGCACACACACACACACACACCAAACGAAAGTGTGTTTATAACTTTAACTTCAGGTCACACCACGGTTAAACCTGATTCTCAAGCGCCTGAACACTGTTGAGCGTGTATTCTCGATTGGTGCAAAGCGTGAACCGTTCTCACGAAGAGTGTCATTTCAGTCGTAGTGACGAGATAATTGCTAAAGGGGGGGGTATGTTCAGAGCGTTGTTCATTTCTTCCAAAAAAACGTAGGAGAAAGGGGTACTTGGTGGGGTAGTTGATAACAAAGCATTATTTTTGGGTGCAACAAGATATAGTGATTCAAAAATTAAACGTTACTGCTCAGAAGATTACAATTTTACCTGAACTGAGATAAGAATGTTACCTCAACTGTTTGGATTTGTCAAGTTTAAACTTGAGTTGATCAAGTGTTTTAACTTTAGTATAACATAAAAAAATCAAATCCAGGTAAGTTCATTGCATCGATATTCGATTTACTACACAGATCGAATGACATGTTCAGTAAGTACATTGCCCAACACTGTCTACACCGTCCGTCATTGTTTTAATTTTTATTTTGAAATTTTCTTATTGAAAACTTCACGTGTGTCATTTTATTCACACACCGTGTCTGTGTGAGTCATATTTATTTCTGTCGACGCCATGACACTGAAATTAATCCTAATGCTACCCAATCTGTAGGCGATCATGTTTTTACGGTTTATATTATTTCATCCATAATAAAACTGAAAATTAAAGGGCTTGCTGGGTCCTTTGTAGAATGTTACTTTCAACTAGAGTGATGTAAATTAACAAACAATTAAGTATGTCACTATAATCAGTAAAGTTTTATGTATGCTTAGACGCATATAATTAAATTTTAAAAATAAAATAAAGAAATTCTTCTTCCTCTATTCTCAACCATATTTTGAAGTCATGAGATGTCAAGGTTCATTGCTTCCAATCCTGTCTCTCCAGATATTTAATCCAGGAACTTTTCCTTCCCAATAATTCTTCCATCAATTTCTCTTCTTTTACCGTAGATGTATATCTGTAATGGCTAGTTAAGTGCTTCAACTATCGGCGATTCCTCGCGGTGATATTTCACCACAGCATTTGTCTTTCATTTCCGTGACTTTCGCCTTCCAGGATGTCATCATTGCTTACTCGATTCCTCCACGTTGCGTCTAATATGTCACGTCTCTATTTATTCTTTATCTTCTTTCTCCGTGGTCCCTCCTTCAGAACCATACAGAACAAGACTTCGTACAAACGATTCTATACGATTTTTCGTGGTGTCGAAACCATTGTTCGTAGAAGTTAGTATTCCATGAAGTATTCGTAGAAGTTAGTGTTCATCTTTATTCCATGAAGGCTACTTTTACTAAATCACAGACTTTTTTAAAATTCTCCAGACCTGCCTAAGTTTTGTCTCTATAAGTCAAACGTCTGTCACTGTAGTGTGGCCTCCACTTAGCATTACTACAGTCATTCTTGTTAATTTCCATACCTAATTCGTGTAGTCTGTTTTACATAGTAAGCAGACTGTTTTGTACTGTTTCTCTTACGTATGAACTAATGTTCAGTTGTGTGTTTCAGCGTCTGACGGAGAGGAACTGGCCAAGATACACAAAGTGAGAGTTATCAGAAACGAGAAACGGGAAGGTAAGTTGCATTAATTACTTTAAATCAGTAGAACATATCTATAAAACTTAAGTCAATAAGTTATACGAAATTAATTATTATATCTTCAGACCAATTACAAGAGGATTTAGTGAGACCTGACATGACAGTGGTTGTAAGTGACGGAAACAAAATTTTACATGAAAAAAACAACGTTTTACTTAAGAATAATTGAGTAAAAATTTAAAATGACATTTTAGTGCTCAATATGGGCTTGTCAAGTAGTGTAAAATTATTTTTTAAACGACATGTAATGAGAAATTAAGATTTATAAAATAGTTTTAAAACAATGGTTGTACGTAGCTGCATGTTTTATGAGTTTGTTGTGTGTCTAATGCAGTATACATAATCTTACCTTTGCATTTCGTTTTGCTTATCATCACATCTGGTTAACTCTGGTGTGATGTTATATTTCTTAAATTCAATAACCTCACAAATATTCCTGTTTTTGATGTTATATTACTGAAAATGAATTCAGGCATAAAGGTTTGAAGCCATTTCCAAAGGGACTGTAACGAAAAAGTGAAAGGAGCAGTGAAAAAAGACAGACAGTTTGAATAAAATGCAATTTCATAGTTTCTTTGCTACAGAGGTGATTATATTTAAAATATATAATAACTAAAAAACGTTATGACAAAAATTACATTTTATTTTTAATACGTTTTCATAAAAATCTTGTGATCTTATTTTTAGAAACTGGTTTCATTGATTTATATATTCCTCTTCTTTACATCTTTTTTTAATGAATTTTTTTTTTATCTCTCATTCTCCCCTTTTATTTCTTACTGAGCTCATTGTTAGAAAAAATCATTCAATAATATACAAGTTTACAAGACATTGCATATAAACCTCAGTAACCTCAAATATTACAACAGTCTTTATCGTAACCTTTGTTGTAAAATTAGCCCTACACATATAACTACTAACATCTTTGGATTTTTTAAAACTACTTGCAGACCATATTTCAACATGAAACTTAGGTTTCATGACATGCGGCTTAAACACTTTCGTCTCCTTCTATATTTCTTGGAGATCTCATTTAAACAGTGGATCTCTAATTCCTTTCCCATTTACTCATTCTATTTCTTGTCCAGGAGGAAGTACCCCTGAATACTTCTCAGGAACTTTATTTCTGCAGCCTGAATCTTCATTCCTACTTATCCACAGCTATAAAGTAATGTCGGGACAGCTAGTCGGTGACTGGCTAATTTCGAGGTCCTATAATAGCCTCGGATCTCGGGCTGTCTTTTTAAAATTTAAAAACTAATACAGAATGTAAACCCGATTAATCTGACCTGTTTGAAAAAAGACTAAAAAGGTTAATAAAGATATTTTACTTTCATCAGTTCTAGCCTTGTAATTACAATAAAACGTGTACCTAAGGTAAGATAAACTGTTTCTTTTTAATACCGTTGTTTCCAGAACACTTTTTGTTGTGAACTTTACAATAATTAAATAGTAAAACTGAGTCGTTTTTACTTATAATATCTACGAGCGTAATTTATTCGCACAGAGTAAATAACGTTGCCTTTCATCATTACTTTGTAGATAAAAACAAAGCTTCACATATATTATGAAGACTACACATGTAACAGTAGTAATATGCGGAAATATCTTATAATAATTAAAGCTTGCGCCGCGTTGATTATGTCTGTTTCATCAAGTTAATTGAAAATGATTTTTAATTATATTAGACTTCTTTTCCTGTGTACAAGCTCGGACGAGACGCAAGTGAACATATTAGTATTATGTAAATTAATACTTGTGTATTTCATACGCGGATTGAACTATACCCCGTTCAAAGAAATAAGGACCATGCATATGGCTCTAAAGGAAGAAGGATTTTAGAAGTTCATGTGGTCACTCAAAATATCTGAAAATATCATTGAAATCCTTGTTCATTTCTCCAGTCGATCGTGAGGTTTCAGTTTCCTTCCCTATTATACCGAAACGATCATTTTTGTCTAACTGTTGTAGATGAAATTGGTATAATTTGAAAGTTTTCATCTTAACACGTTGTTTGTTATTGTGTTCTGGACGTTGTCAAATTTTATTCTACTGTAAGTAATGTGTTAATAGTTATTAATGTTTATAGCAATAGTCTTCAAATTTCCTAACTATTACATTTCAAGAAGTTGTGACGATTTAAAAAAATATTTAAATCGCACAAATAAAAAATTGCTTTCAATATAAGTAAGAGTATTATCCACCCCTTACCTGTGCCTAGATTCATGCAACAACGTGCAAATTGTCCCGTACCAACACGTTAAGAACGGTGTTATTTAGCTAATAATAATAATTACTTTAATTAAATAAAATATGTACAAAATAAATAAAGAAATTCATAATTCGTAACCAGAAGGTAAAATAATGTATTACGTCTTACTTAGTAAATAATTAATATAACTTAAAAGAACGAACTATTTTCTCAGTGCGTAAAACCGCGCCAGCTACTGACCCCTTGCCGCTAAACATTGTACTGACTCGCCCCATAGACACCGAGATGTAAGGATGTAGCTGCTGTGTTGTGAACATACACATAGGTGTATACCGTTAAATAATATTTAATCACGTTTATAATGAGTTCGAATTGACCTATGTAGTATAATAATAATAATAATAATAATAAAACAAAATTATAATGTAGTGCGTGAGGAAACATGTATAGAATAAAAAAGGAAACTTAGCCGACACATCTCTTAGCAAGCTGTAAATGGTGAGAAATGTTAATTACCAGATTTTAGTGCTGATAAAATAAAAACTGTAACTAAAAGTAAAATGTGAACTACCGACTCCAAAAGAAGATAACACAAACAGCAACCGGATGAACTTCTAGAACCCAAAATCTAATCGTCTAGGAAGAGACTACCAGAAACAATCAACATCATGGAACTTCAAGAGCAACCGTGGATCACACCCTAGAAGAGGACTGAAGATGACCATCATGGCCCCCACAGCATACGCGTTGTTATATTCAGGTGATATCAAAACATAATATTTGTAACACAAATTCATTGTAAAACAACAAGACCAGTAACAAAAGAACAGTAAAGAACTTTTGATAATTTAAAGTTTAATATATAGATTTTTGTAATCACTGTAATGAAGTAGTAAGGACATTACGATGTTTAAATTTAAATTAATTTTAAAATTTACAACCAAAATTATTCTTCTAATAATTTGGTTGAAGTTGTAATAAAAACATAACTAAGTTGAGTCCCGGATCCGTGGTACTGAAAACTATATCTAGCTGAATGTTTTTGATATAAAAAGAGTAAGAAGTAAATTTACAAAATAATTAATGCAGACATTTTAGAATCTGAGTTTTAAAAGTAAAGTAAAGTATGAGAGATAAATATGTTAATAAAGAGATGTTTTTGCTAACACCCAACGAGTGAATAAATTTATACAATCCTTGCTTAATTCCTGAATAACACAGTGTTATAATTTGTTAGTGATTAAGGTTTACTAACAACGGCAGCTAGTTCAATTAACAGGTAACAAATTGAACTGGTTCCCGACATTTGTGATATCTTAACAAGGGAGACGTCACAAAGTACTTCTTGCACTATAATTGGCAAAAAATGTGTTACGTATATTAATACACATAAAATGAAGTGCAGATCTACAAATCGCTTGACAAAAATTAATTTTTTTATAACTTTTAGTAATAATGTTCAGTCATTAAGCTGACACAATTTTAAAATAGTTGTGACACTTTATTGTCTTGGTTCGAAATTTATTCCAATTGTCAGAACCTGTATATGGAGAATAGAGAAATAATTAATATTCCTAAATATAAATTAATATTAATATTTATGGAATGTTATAATGCTTGCTATAGTATGAGGATAATAAAACAATACACAAAACACTCATGATGATTGTATTGTTACGACGGGTCTCACGGATCGTCGTGTTTTACAGTGGAAACAAAAAACTGACACCAATGAAGTCTAATTACAAAAATTAATTAGACCAAAACAACAGTTATAAATCATCAAAGACACTCTTATACAATAATTCAAGTTAAAGTAGTCAAACAAACGACAACAACTGTCGCCTTATTACACTGTCGCACTATTTGAAGACGTGGTATTCAGGAATCGTTAACAAGTTTCAGCAAGTTAAAAACAAGTATATAAAACAAGGGTAAGCGAAGTCCATAAAAGTTTAGAAAATTGATAGTCATGGAAAAGAAAATGGGAAACAGATAAATGTCATGAAGGAAAACTAGGAAGGTGAAAGATGTGGAAGAAAAACCAGTGAGAACCAAAATGTTGAAGCAATGTCATGGACTTTGGTTTTTAGGCGGTACAAAGTATTTTAGCACAAAGTGATAAAAGTATGTGGACAGTGAGTCTGACATCAGTCCTGATCGTCGTCAGATTGTAAACAGTTATTGGTTACGAACTAAAATTAAATCGCCAGACATTTCAATGATGAAATTGGTGCATGAGTTGAATCTGATCAATCATAAAATTTTGGCCTTTGAATGCGTAGTCACGATGTTTGGTCACATCGTACTTTCTGTGAACAATTGTTTGGCCAAAAACGGCATCATGTTGTACTCCAACCATCTTACTCCCCTCACATAGGTCCATGTGATTATCTGCTGTTTCGAAATATCAAGAGCTAACTCGGTCTGTCGTTACGAAAGTGTGTAGAACATTAAAAAAACTTGTGTCGGACCAACTAAAGGTTATGCGAGTGTGCATAAAGGTTACGACGAAACAGAATGCAGAGAGATTCAGAGTGCTGAAATGAAGTTTCTTCGAAATATTTTAAACTATACATTGCAAGATAGAAGAAGGAACGATGATACAAGAGCAGACCTGAAAGTAAAAGATATAAAAGCACTTACTTGAATTTGTAGAAGACAATGGTGTGATAATTTTCAGAGGATAGCAGAGGATCGATTGCTAAAAGCGGCGCTGAAATATACAGCCACTGGTAGAAAAGATGTGGGTCGTGCGAGGATGAGATGGGTGCCGGAACAGGTTTATAACTTATAACCTAGAACTTGTAATGATGGTGAAGAAGACGAAGGCCAACTGAAGGCACTGCCCGAAGATTTCCAGCATTATTTCAGGCATTAGGAATAACGTATCCCTAAATGTTGGGCTTCAAAAGCAACTGCTTTGGAAAGAATAAAATTGTTTTATCTCAATAATTAATTGTATATAGTCTCAGTTACTTTTACACACACCATATAGATTCTGTTAGCTGCCAGCTTGTCGCTTACTATAGATTGCCATTTTATAGATTTTTCCTATTTTCTTCTTCTTCTCATGGAAAGTTCACAATGTAACATTCCATTTGGACGACTACGTTTTAGATGACGTACGACGGATATATGTAGAGACATATCATTATTGGGGTCTCTTTAATGCCATCTTTGTAACAGTACACCATATTCTTATAGTACAGTAAGTACTCTATATCACCATTTAGGCCTACTTCCGCGTATGAGTTATAAACACGTGCTCAGTTAGTGTATTTCTAGTTTTAACAGTCTTCTTTATTAATTGTAGTTTTGTCTCTAAATTTGGTTGGAACAATTAGAAATAGTTTCGGTATCTTATACACCCTACGTTATATTTCTAATTTCATCAACTTTTATTTTGAGTAATTACAAGTTAACAATAAAATGACTGTACTTGTTGCAGGACTGATGCGGTCGCGAGTGCGGGGAGCGGACGCCGCCACTGCTTCCGTGCTCACGTTCTTGGACTCCCACGTCGAGTGCAACAAGAACTGGCTGGAACCGCTGTTGGAGAGAGTCGCCGAGGTAAGTACCACCATCAGCTGACTGCATGTATATACTACAACAACACAAATTACCAATTTAAATGTAATTTAAATTGTATAGCCCCACGCTTTTGGGAGACAATTTATCCAACGGTATATCATTGTGTATATGGGTTGTATATACAAATTTATTTGTGTTTGAGGAGCCCCACGTTCTTGGGACGTCAAAATTTTATAACACTACAAATTGTTATTTATTTCATGTAATTTAAATGTGTGTGAAAATGTGTGTTATATAACACAACAAATTCAATTTAATTTATTGAATTGATTTGATGGGTGTAATCGTAATAAGAAGAGGATACGTTATTTAAGTTTAAAATTGTTCCATAATTTATTTATTAAACAAAATCTTTCATATCGCATATTAAACATAACTTATTGCTAACAAATTACATACACAAGTTATAAGCAAATCTTATTATCTAATTTTAATTGCTTTAAAATATTTATTTTGCTCTCGGCTTACTCTTGTGTGCTCATCTTTTTGCAATTGCTGATTCATTAGCTTCAAAACTAAATTTACTTCCATTCAAATTTCTTTTATATTACTTTGTTTTAACTTTCTACTGCATATGCATTCTCCTTTATCATCAAAGACTTTACTAATTACGTTAATTCAAAATTTAAATATTTCTTTTATCATTTACGTTACTAATTACTTTTGATACAAGAAATATTATTCTAAATTTTATTCTGCTTTTACATTTAAGTATAATTTATTTATTTTAATATTGGCCAAGAATGTCTTTCATTCCAACTTTAATTAGTGTCTTTCAAATGTTTATAATTACAGTGTTTTTTTTTATCACCTCGTTTGACGTGGTTATTCATCTGTACGTCCTCCTTCTGGTCCTCTGGTCGTCCTCCGTGTCCTTTTGGTCCTCTGGTGGTGTTCTCCGTGTCCTTCTGGTCCTCTGGTCGTGTTCTCCGTTTTCTTCTGGTCCTCTGGTCGTGTTCTCCGTGTCCTTCTGGTCCTCTGGTCGTGTTCCACTGCATGTGCTGATTAATATCGTCTCGTCTCACGTCATATGCTGCCGGTGTGTCCATAGACCTCATCGTATATATTCTGCGGCTCTGGTTGGACATCTAGTTTATCCTGTGACTCTCACTATTGGCGTCGTCGACTGACATAGCCTCCTGCGGCAATGGTTGAATCGAGAAGAAGAAACTTTATTAGCGCGACCTGGTATTTATAGTCACGTCGTACAAAAATTCCTGTCTGAACAATATTTGACCTGTCAGATTCTGTCGAGCGTCACTTATCCCACTCTGGTTCAAGTCACAATTTTCGCCTGTTTTCGCGAATTACGAAGTTTGTTTCACATCACTCGATGCTCAATCGATCACTAACTTTTATGTGATTACTATATGCAAATTGCACTTCTTTACGGTACTCACAAAAAGAGTTATTCATTTTTTACGTATAGTAATTGTACTTTTCGTCACATCGATACGGTTTTTTAACACTTTATTTTCCTATAATTTTTATACACTTTGGTGTTTTTTGTTTTATCCTATCGTACATAGTTTTCTTATACTTAAAATAAACATACAACTATTTTACTTAGAAAGGGTTGGTTACATTTCAGGAACGGACAGGTTTCACACACACCAACAAAATACGCGCGTACACAACGCTAGCGACAGGTGTGTCGAAATTGCATGTCCATGCATGAATTATGCTCCCTATTTTTACTACGATCCAGCTTATGCAATCTGAATCATGTTTATTAATTTATATTTATTTATTTTTATTATTTATTTCATTTATTTTGGCAATGCACAGTACCGTTAATGTTTGTACTGTTGCAACACTTATACGTGTATGCGACTATACCTTATACGTGTTATGGTTACCAGGAGAGCACAAGAGTGGTGTGTCCCATCATAGACGTCATAAGCATGGACACGTTTAACTACATCGGCGCGTCGGCGGACCTTCGGGGCGGCTTCGACTGGAACCTCGTCTTCAAGTGGGAGTACCTCACGTCCGAGGAGCGACAGAGACGCAGCAAGGATCCCACGATGCCAATCAGGTGACTTGTACTATACAGTACTGCACATGTTGGCAGAATTGCTGTCACTCGTTGTTGCTGCTGGAAACTTTATATTTTGAACTGTAAACTATTTCTTTTTCAAGATTTCTGTTGTTGCTAAAATGCCAAGAAAGTGATCGTATGTACGTAATTTAATTTTATTAATTAAATTACCTGATATTGTACCTGATATTACCTGATTAATTATATACATAGTCGCTCAAAGTAAAGAGATTATCAATTATAAAACTCTAAATCTCCTTCATTATTCACGTTTTCTGGAAACTACTTCGTCGAAAAAGTGAATAAAATAAGAAATGATATTATAAGAAAAGTAGACCGGCCTATATATAAATGTGTTTACATGATTGCGTGTGTGTTTACAGAATGTGCTTTATTTTAGCACAATATTCTATTTATATACAGCATTTATTTTATTTTACTTACTTATGAACATGTCGTTGAACTCAGTTGTCCAACTTCCTCAGAAAAAATTTTAAAGTGTATGTATAAGTAACAGTTTTCTTTGTTTTTTATTTAGTTACTGTTACTATATATAATTCTATGAAACTAATGAAATAAAAATAGTTCATAATTTTATATTTATAAATTTAAGCCAAAAAACAATTAATTATTCAACACACACACATTTTCGATGTGTGTATATATAATTAGTTGCATATATATAACTATTAGTTATTTGTTATTGATAAACAAAGAATATTTGCGCTTTCTGTAAAATACAGACGACTACTAAACACGAAATAAGATTTTCCGCTTGTTTTCGACCTACTTTTTGTCACGGCTAGTCCACGGGAGTGTCGGAAATATTTTGGTGATTCGCTTCGAGGGGGAAGTTGAGAAACACTGATTTAAAATATTTTATTTACATGTAGTATATCGAAGGTTTCGAACGTAAATGTGTCCTAATTTATAGAACATTCGGTTTGAATTTCAAACTTTTATTATTGAATTGATTTGTACCCATTCATCTTACTGAATTCTTAATTTTATACTTGACATACAAATGTTCTTTTCCGACATTTCACCATAGTTTAATTAACTTTACATTTTTTTAAGTCAGGAATTAGTACGTGTAAGTTGTTTATTGAACGAGCAGGATAGTTTTATGTGTTCCGTATAAATAATAAATTTATTATAAATAAATTTGTTATATCCATGTGTGTGTGTGTGTGTGTGTGTGTGTGTGTGTGTGTGTGTGTGTGTGTGTGTGTGTGATTTAATTGATGAGTTATTGACGTTGTGTTTTGATGTATTGCAGGACGCCGATGATCGCCGGTGGCCTCTTTGTCATTGACAAGGCGTACTTTGATAAATTGGGTAAATACGACATGATGATGGATGTCTGGGGCGGAGAGAATCTCGGTGAGTTGTTAGCGCTCTACACTAACTATATGTGTATGTGTGTGTATTGTGTGCTGCATGTTGGACTCTGATTGGTTGTTGTTATTACATCCAAAGTGTTCTCCAAAGCACACCGTCACGGTTATATGGTTGCTACAGTTTTTAATAATTAATATTCGCTGTTTGTAATTTGTATATTGAAATATTAATTTCAAAAACTAATCAATTAATATCTGTGGTAACAGGTTGTACGTTGGCTGCTGTTGCGGTTTTGTTTATCCTTTAATGAAAATTTTATACCTGTGGTGGTGTTAGATGTTTACGTCTGTAAACGTGAAGTAGTGATTAATTATTTTTTCTTCTTTAATTTAATTATAGCAAGTAACCTGAGCTGAAATTTATGTAATGACGTATCATATTATTGGTAAATAGCTTTTTATGGCGACGAAGCTATGTAATGTTCCCCATTATTTCCTCTCCGTGGCTTTATACTCTCTATCTTGGACACCGTATCCTTTGAGATTCCTCATAACACCGTCCAGACACCTTTGTCGTGATCTTTTTGTTCTTCCTGAACTTCGGCCTACATAGAGCTATTCTCTTCATATTCCTTTCTTCATCTTTCACATCCATAATCCTGTTGCTCTGACGACCATGTCTACTGCTGACTTGCCAAAGATATTCCACACGTCTAATGTTCTCCTGACACGTCTAATTTGTTTTCCACGTTTAGTTTTCCTTTCCCCTATATTCTTCTATTCACCTCCCTAACCCGTCTACTTAAGCGTTTCCTGTGCGTTTTTAATCATAACCCACATTCACATTCGTGTTGCGCCGTCGGTCTGAATGTAGTTTTAGAAAGGCTTCGTTTTGCGCTCTAGATAACAGCTTCGCCCTCAGTAATGGTGACTCTTCCCAGTACACGTATTCGGTTTGCTCAATCTCACCTCAACCTTCTCTCATGTACACGCACTTTTATTCCCAAATACACGAACCCTTTAATCTCTTCGAACTCCATTTTTCTGAGATGGGTATCCGACTGGAGATTTGCACCTGCCCTCGAGACTCCATCTGTTCGTGTCGCCTTACATTTCTTTGGGTACGGGTGCAGTCCCGTCTTCGTTCACCTGCTCTACCAATGTCGTTTGGTATATATTTTTGTATTCTATCTCCTTACTAACGCCATATCGTCTGCATATCCTATAATCTAGTGGCTTTTGAACAGTATGAAACGTTAACACGTTCTATTTTAACATATTTAAAGCTTAGATTATGTTTTGTGAGAGTTACAGTCCGGTTTTTGTGTTTCATTGAATGACAGTGTTTGTGATGTTAGCATTGAAGCTGAATATGTAACGGTTACCTGTACCGCTTTTCAGGCGGTGCTAAAAAGGCATCGTTTCTATTCCTTCCTCCAGAACCCGACATAAAACGTTGCGGCCTTTGGCTGCAAACTTTTATTGAACAAATTAATTTGAAACGTAGAAGATTTTAAATAAATTTCATAGGAGTGAATCAGCTGATTCAGTGTTATTCAAGACTAGTTTTCAGTCGTAGTTTTGACTGCGGTGAAATTTTACCTACAATAAATCTAAACTTTAGTCTTATCAAAATCTAATACTCGGCTTCAAACAGCGGATGTGCAGTTGTGTGGCGCGTTAAAAATTCTGGAAGATTCTCAGGTGAGTTACCTCAAGCACAGAGTGAAAAAGCTGAAAAGTTAAGAGTAGGAATACTAAGTGCAGTTAAACGAATTTCGGGATAATCAACGATATGTAAATCTGCTGAAATGATATCCATGGAAAATACTGAATTGGAAGGAAGTGATCCAATACTTCCTCCAATGATTTAATTTTTAAACGTTTTGCTCCAGTTGTGTCATTCGATATAGAAATGAGTTTCTCAAAATGTAAAACATCAACTGAGATACAATCGAAGGTTTTGAAATTTAAGAATTTTTAACATGTCATAATTAAGGGTAACACTAATGACAATGCAGTATAATTTGAGGTAAAATTGCTTACGAATAACGTTTTGTAAAAAAAATTCACCTTTTTACAAAAACGGAAGTCAAAATTATTTTCAACGTGGGCTATCAAATTGTATCTTAAAATTTCTTTATTTCTATAAGACACAGAACACGACCAGTTTTAGTTCATGTGCTGTTAGTTTTTAGAACATAACTGAATGATCTTTTCTAGATTTTTTCGGCGATATAAATTCGAGCACTATATATTACTAATAATACTCTTTAATCAATTATTCTGACCTCACAGGTCTGAATCCGTTAGTCACCTTTGTGAATTTACATAACCAAAACCAACGAAGACTAATCTGTTCACGTTACCTTCACTGTGAACAAAGGCAACTGATCATCAGTCTATCTAAATGGGAGCCATGTGGTTCATTCGGACTATGACTGACGTAGCAACAGCATACTATGTTCTCCAAACGAAAGCAAGTTGCAGTTGAGCTCAGTAATCTGTATTGGCTGCTTGGGCGTAACTCACAATTAACAAGTAACAACGTATTGTACAACGCCATATCGAAGGTCAAATGTACTTACGGCCTACAGCTGTAGGGTTCTGGTAGTTCAAAGCTTTTTGAAAATTTTCAAACACATTTAACCATAGCGGCTTATGTGTAACAACATCTGGCGAAGAGATCGCAAGACATAGCCTTAAACGTGGCAGTGTATCAGTCCCATCCAAAATTCATTGCGGTCAGTTTAACGGATCGTTAGTAGATGGACTTGGGAGACTCTAACCGTCGGATTTTCCGAACAAATTCTCGGAGATAAGTGCTTGGATTAAGTGACTCACTTTCAGTAACTTGGCTGTGATGCCGTATGAAAATCATGGGGACCTTGATAACGAAGTCAGTATCAAGTCATGTGTCGATTACTGGCAAAGAGATTAAAAATGAAGCTAAATCAGGCACAAAACTTTGAAGATTTGCTTCAAAGTCACAAGACTTTAACTCTTCCTGTTGGGCTGGACGAAGTAAATCTTGGGCAAAAATCTTTGAGTAAATCTACATAGCTGCAAAAGAACACAATGCGGACACCGAATATAAAATTTCTCAGAAGAATTAAAGGATGTAAGGAAGAGGGTATGTTATAAACGCAACAGTATGGAATGATTTGAATGTGGAGCCACATGAAGAGAAAGTGCAGCGATATAAAGCGAACTGGGAAGGACGCCGGATGTGAACCGCATACTTGAATTGTTGCGTCATTATAAGTTTAAGGGACGTTGCATTGTGTGATAAGAAAACATGACTACGAATGCACAAAACTATCTATCGAAAAACACAAAGACGCTATCGAAAATAGAGCATGAAACGGAAAGCAACAATTAATGTTTACGTTTTCGACGATATTTTTTGTTTTTCCGATATCTTTCAGTGACGTTTCAAATTTTCTGAAAATGACCCCGAATGGTGATTGATCGAAATGTTGCGTTCCTGTAATGCTAAAGACTGAATTTTTCTGAACTAATATTTCTACGCTGTAAGTTAGGCAGTTGATGTAGTAGTAGTAGCGCTGTCATGTACACGTACCATGAAAGCGGTTGAGCGTTGTAATGTGGAACTGTTGCATGCCTTCATTTTTCCGCTTATTCTAGAATGTTGTGGCACTTACTACCAAAGTTATTGCTTGGTTTCTTCAGCTGTAAGTAGTTAAACATCGGCACTCCGCAATCCGGAGCGCTAGACTCCGTCCTGCCATCCATTTTACAGCAGATTCAATAAACAGACAACCAGGAATACGCAAAGGCCGCATGCTGACACTTGTAAACACACCACCTGCAAACACCAGATGATTAACACAACTATATACCGTCGCCATCCTCCAATTCAGTATAAACCCACTCCCATTTCCTGATATATACCCCCCGCCACAGTAACGAGTCCACCGCCTTTACTTGATGCCACTTTGACGCTCGTCTCTACTTTTAGCGTCCTGCGCTACTCTACCACTACCGTATGGCACTAATGTAGTAACAAACAGCCATTCCCCAGTAGGCAGTTCTTACACACTGCACACACATATACAGTTACTTACATTCTCCTCCGCCTTCCCAACGGCCGGCCTGCATTGGCCCTAGTATATCCGTAAATAATATCCACACTGACTGAAGCGGGCTTGTCCCCATAACAGCCCTAGACTTGTCCAATTGGACGAGCCTCAAATAGCGCATAAAAAAAGAACGCTATCTTGCTTGCATCAACTGTGAATTTTTGTGTGTGGTGATTTGTATTTATTATTTGCGACAGTTTTAATTACACTTATTGTTTGTTATAATTGTGTGTGTGTGAGTGAGTGTGTGCGGATAATTGTGTATACGAGTGTTTCAGTTTTTAAAAGATGTATGATAGTTGAGAGTAATAAATTCTCTGGTGTTCAGTTGTCGATTCCACTGTTTAAATAGAACGATCCGTGTGACGTGCGTATCAATGTACTTAAGTGACGTCACACCATCGCCTCTTATCTTTAAGGAGCGTATATTCACGTTGTGTGTCAGACACGCTACTGTGGTGTTGTAGAGATTTCGTTCCGCGTGTGGCAGTGCGGTGGCAGCCTGGAGATCATCCCGTGCAGCAGGGTGGGCCACGTGTTCCGCAAGCGACACCCATACACCTTCCCCGGCGGCAGCGGCAACGTGTTCGCGCGCAACACGCGTCGCGCAGCCGAGGTCTGGATGGACGACTACAAGAAGTACTACTACACGGCCGTTCCTCTTGCCAAGAACATTCCCTATGGAAAGTAAGTACTGTCGACCTCTGCCCTGGCGTTGTTCTACACACTGTTCCCCTACTCCTTTTGCCTTTGAAGCCCCTCCTTTCCTTTATATGTTCATACCTGCCGTCAGTTGAGTTCTAATCCTTTAGAGTCCTTATAATTTTAAGTTCTAGTTATTATTCTCTTTCGTTGTTACATTGTATTACCTTGCTGTGATTGAATAGTCACAGTTTCCAAATTTCAAAACAGAGTAATTGTACTTATCATAAAACATTGGCAGTCTTTTATTTGTTCATGAATTCAAAAACAAAATTTAAGCAAAATTGGCATATAGCAAATAAAGTTAAAAACTAACAACAAATGATAAAGATGTCCGCTGTTGATAAATCATGTATTAACATTTTTTCAACGTTCTTTTTAATGTTTTATAGTGTAGCTGCATGATGGTCGAAATATAATGTAATTCTGATGAGAGATGGAACCAGGCTTTGTTGTGCAAAAATGTGTCGTTGTGAATGAAGCTCTAATAAATCACCGACATAATGCAGTGGTTTTCCCGTATCTGGTTCTTGGAGTAGGGTGACACTGCGTTAATCCGGTTTGCACGTACCTGTGAAAACTTCTTAGTTTTATGAACACTCCCGTAGGGCAATCCAAAGTAGTCTGACTAAACCGTTGTCAGAGAGACGAGACATTTTGTAGACCACAATGAAATGTTTCACCGACAGTGTCCACATTATTCTCGGACAAAACACGGAGCGCTTACGTTTTGTAACACATCCTGTCTCACGACAGTGTGTTACTAAACGATAATTATGATTTTGTTTGGCACATTAACATCTGAAAAACGATCAATAAGACGTTCTTAACTTCTGCTATACGATGGGATTTGAAGTAACTGTAAACAATAAAGAGGCATCGCTGTTCGAACTAAACGGAATTGCAGAGTGATCGAGAAAACTTTTCACAAGTTTACTGACACAGAATTAACCACAATTTCTAAAAATGATTAAAATCTGTGACTTTTTTATACTCTTTATATAAATCAGTATTACAAAAAATAAATAAATAAAACCGTAACAGAACAAGTTACACAGTCGAGTCGTTGTACTGTAATTGTTGTTTTGGTTCTGTAGCGTTCAGGACCGTCTGGAACTTAAAGAGAAACTGCACTGCAAACCGTTCAAGTGGTATCTGGACAACGTGTATCCAGAGTTGAAGGTTCCTACAGGCATAGACCTGGTCAGCGGTACGATACAGCAGGGTCCTTGGTGCCTGGACACGATGGGACACGTCAGCATGGGATCCGTGGGATTGTATCCTTGTCACAACACCGGCGGTAACCAGGTACGCCTCACTAAGCCAATACACAAATGCTTGCGTTTATGGTGTTATGTAATAGGCTACTAAAATATAAACATTTTTTTTATTATTGTTTTGCATGTTTACTGTGTGGCTAATCCGTAAATACAAAGGTTTTGTAAAATATATAAAAATTTGTGAAACTTACCAAGTGTTTTTATATATTTTACAAAACCTTTGTATCAATATGTTTCACCAAGTGCCCAACGAGTCATCAATTAATATCGTAATCCGTAAATGTTTTGGGTATTTAGCTGCTTCTTTTGAAAAATCACACCGTCATTACCATCATCATCACAACCACCACTACCGTCGTCGTCGTCGTCATGGTCACCATTCCCCCTCCACCTCGTCCTCCTCCTCTTATAGATTTTATTTTAATCAACAATGTAAGCGGATATCTTGTCTTTCGTCATCTTCTTCTAATCAGCCAAATTCTTCTATCTTTTGATGTACACCTAACCGTAGTTGTTTACATTCCACTCCACCCAGTGTTATAATATCAGTGCTACGTCTTGCATGTTTCAGAAAATTATTCATTTTTTTCCTCTTGTATGCTTCCACGTCGCCAGTGGACAATATTGTTACGACGGTCTAACTGATCATCGTATGGTACAGTTGAAAAGAAAATACGAGACACCAATTAAGTCAATAATCACCAACTTTAATTATCACAATTAAACAGTTTCTAATCAACAAGATAGTCTCTTACAACAACTCAAATAAAAATTGTTCACACGCAATAAAATGTCAACTAATATAAAACACAATTGTATTATAATTGTCCTGCACGATTATAAAACACATAACACTTCGCCTCAATAATTACTTTTTACTAATAACCACTTGAACGCACAGAGTAATCGCCCGACAATAACTGAACTGAACGACGCTGAGTACTTGTATTTATACCTCGCTGAGGTTCCAGAATATTCACTAATAGGCGTCTACTAGAAAACACTAGAACGTAATTCATTGCGCCCTTGAACACAGCACGCGCGGACCGGTATGGTCTGGTATATACCCGATAGTTGACGCGTAATTGTCTTTCACCGCAAAGTAGCAGCAGTATATACGCACACACAAATTACAGCTGGAATTTCGAGAAACTTGTAGAACGTTCCGTTTTACGTAACACTTTTTCCATATTACGTAATAATATGTTTATTCCAGCTCCCGTCTTGTTATGTAACGTATGAGCTGCAAAACTCCATTTCACCTTTGTTTCTTTTCCTATAACATCTTTTTCCGTAGTTCTGCTTTTGATTCGCTTATTTCTTCTCCTGTCTGATAGTTTTTCAATTTGACATTTTATTACTGATTGTGTGTTTGCTGTCTTGACCATGTTTTCCCTGATAATAAATATTGTTAAAAGATTCCGGCCTGTTTGACCGCGATAGATTGTTATAAAAATTGTTGGTAAACGTTTCGTCGGTTCCCGCGGAAGCCATCTTCAACAGCATGATCTAGTTGGATACGTTCTGAAGACTGAAAACAACAACTTGAAAAGGACGCAAGTTTGTTGTTGCGGAATGTTTGTTGTTACTTCGTCCGTGATATTGAAGTGCAGTTCTTAGGTGGTAACCGTCGAGGCGCGTAGCAAGCATTTTTATAAAAGTCTGTCACTATCAAACAGCTCGGAATTTTTGACAACCTTAACGACACAAGCAGTGAAAGCTCCCAAAACTTATTTTGCCTTGCATATTTCCGTACTTGTGAAACGTGTAAAGATAAGAATTTGGCATTGAAAACGATGTACTTGTGTGGTCATAGATTGATGTAATTGACATGCTCAAGATGTGTTAGATTTAATAGTTTAGTTTGTATTCCCGATAAACTTAGGCGATTTACTTTAATTAAATGATAAAGTAGCAACACATGACACTGTAATAATTTCACGTCGCATTGTGTGTTGCAGGACTGGGTGCTGACGGACAGCGGAATGGTGAAGCACCAGGACCTGTGTCTGACACTGGTCGATACCAACCCCGGCACTCCTGTCGTTATGAAGCCCTGTGAGAACGACATAGAACAGGTGAGTGTACGTCTGCTTGCTAACTGTACTGTGTTCGAATGAAGTTTGTAGCGTCACAGCAACGCTATAGTTTGAACGAGGTGAAATGTTTGTTTGCTTTATATATGTATGTCTTACAATAGATTCGCATACTTTACAAAATAGTAGTTTTTTTTAAGTACATTGGTGTGATATTAACAAAATGTGCTAGTGGTTTTGTGGATTCAAACAATAAAACAAAAAATGTTGATAGACGCAACTGAATGAATAACACTAAAATATGACGTATTAGTGTAAAAAGGCCGCAATGTAGGATGGTTGTCTGGAGGGTAGCTACCATCCAAGCTACCCGTTAGGTTAAGTTTTCGACGGGGAATTTGTTATGGAACCGGCCGCATTTTCCTCTCTATTCAAGCAATGCTGCCTTGCGTGTGCCCAGGTCAAGAATCCAGTTATTAATTGTAAAGAATCCATTTAAAAGAATAGTTTTATAGTTAATTCCAGGCACTCTCCACATGCTTGTCGTCCTTGTCCCTATGAAAGAACCACTTAAGCAGCGATTTTCAGGCGCAAGGCTATCTGGGACCCTACCGACAAATTACGGTATTACTTTCAAAAATAAATATCATGATTATGTAGCACGTATTACTTTAATCACAACCTAATTCATGAATAAAATTTAAGTGAAATCTTAGAGTGACGAGGTTTTACTGCCAAATATCTCTACACTCATCCTTGCATAGTTATAAAACTTATCAGGATAACTCATCAGTTTTTATACACACGTAAGAATTTACCTAATTATTCCTCAACCGTAGTTCTGGGGTTGACTATCAGAAAGCGCATCCAGGTACTCATAAGGCTTCACGATATTGCGTTGACAGAGTACACATATGCCTCGGGACCCGGACCCATGACTAAACATTATTGTAATTGTGTATGTGGTTTATTTCAGAAATGGATCCAAGTGAACAAAGGCGGGCTGATAAAGCACGCGCGGCTGACGCTGTGCCTGGACTCTAGAAACACGCAGAAGTCGGGCGTCACTGCGGAGAAATGCGACTCTCACTCGGCGACACAACAGTGGCAGTACATGACAAACTCCTCACTATGATAAGACCTGTGCGTATCGACTGCTTGTCAGTCGATATGTCGATAACGATCGTCATTAACGGATAATTAATTGTTTTACCTAATTATATATTGCTTCCTTTTTATGGGAGGAGGCAAACCTGCGGTAATGAACCGGTGAGGCGGAAAGGAGATCATAAGGGACCAAATAATAAGTTTGTATAAACTTAAAAGTAATATCCATGACATTTCGTACTCATAAATAACGCATTTACTTTTAGCTTTTTTAAATATTTATAAATATTATGTATGTATAAGTTTAAAATATTTTTTAAAATTATTGTTAATAATATAAAAATTATTAGTTTATATACTTATGATAAAACAGTCCTTGGTTTATTTAAGGTTACAAAATTGCCTTGGTGTCGATTCCTGCAGGTGATTTTTTTTTGTATTCTGCTTGTCTTTATGTTTCGTAATCAATGCTGAGTGTATTCCAGATAAAATCATTGATTAGTGTCAGAGCCATACTAAAATGGGAACAAAAATTAGAAGTAACCGTCTCTTTGAAATTCATGTCGTCTCGTGTTTTCAATATTGGACCAATCTTTATTTGATTTTTTCTAAGCCAAAAGTGTTTTCTTCTTAAGAGTACTCAAACAACTTTATTGTTTTATTATTAACAGTTCAAGCAGAATCAGACACAAATTATCCACCTTAGTGTATTATGTGTGTTTTGTTTAATGAAAATATTTATTTTTTAAAAATATTTTTTCATTATATATTGTGATACGTTCATTGAATAATTAGATAAAAAGGGAAAGGATGGATGATAATGTAGGGGAGGGACGGAAAGAGGGGGAAAATTTGTTTAAAATTAATTTTACCAAACGCAAAGGAATAACTAAATAGCTATTTTAGATATTTCCTTCTTCTTTCTTTTCATTTTATTCTTTTCCTGGAAAGGAGAAGGAATATTCTGTAATGAATTGTAAAATTTCAGTGTTATAGTAATAGCCTATTCGTTTTTATATAATTGAAGTAAACTGCTAGCGGTAGCAGGTGTTAATTTCACAAACGTAGCGTCGTCCACTGGAATTATGATTACGTAGGGTTCAGTTGTGATTACGTAGGGTTCAGTTGAATTTTTATGAATTTTTCATTTAATCAGCAGAAACCTAAACTTACAGAAAAGCCGGAAAAGAAGAAATTGACTTATGTTCATTATTTAGGTTTCATGTACTGTATGTCCCAAATACAACATTTGAGCAAGTAAATTCAGCTATAGTTACTTTTTAAAAGTAAAAATAGTTCACTTAAGATGTCTAGCCACTGGATAATACTTTCCAGTAATCGAATTTGTGTGTTCGAGTGCGTCTATCTTTCATACAAGTTGCCTGAGTGGATTGATGTGGTCCTCCAGCTTCTAAGCCAAACTCCAAATACGTAAAACAAACCACGTCATCATCAATATTTCTGAAATACATTAACCCCTGCCTTCTATCACCAAAATCAGTAGCCACGGTTGTATCAACCAGTGGTCCACCGAGTAGCCTCGCTGTCTCGTTACAGTTCTCCAGAAATTTATCTTTCTCTAATTTTTCCGTTCACCTTGTTACGTTGTCCACCCATTTTGTTACGAACATTTTTGTTGTAAACTGTAAGCCTAAAGAAAGTGCGCCAAAATGGATTGTAGTTTGTTTTTAAGTTGCGAAAAATGCGTATTTTCATATGTAGAATTACAGACGGGCAAACAAATTTGCTCGATCGTGCTGTCCTGAAGCAAGTCAATAACTTTGAATATCTGGGCTATAATGTTTCTTATTGTGTGCCTGTAACTGCGTAAGTTTAATCACATGTGCAGATCCATCAGCAGAACTCTGAAGTCATAAAGTACATCTAAGGTTAATAGGTGATGGCTCTTCCCACACTTCTTCGTGGGTCTGAAAGTTGGACTCTGACAAATAGCCAAGCGAGTCGTAGTCAAACGGCTGAAGTGACGTTTCTCAGACACGAGGCAAATGTACTCGTCAGGATCAAAGAAAGAATACCGATATACAGAAATAAATGCATATTACAGGCTAAATTGATTGGAGCATCTCAACCAAATGGATAGCCACATACAGAGGCAACTACTGAGCTATAAGCAGGAAGAACGGGAGAAGTGTGGGACGTCGGAAGATGGGATGTAGTTACCAATTATAGACTTTTCTACTTGATACTGGAACAAATCAACCTTGATTTAATACCTGGAGCTGATGATCATGAAGATTTACAGAATGAGATTATACCAAAACGTAATTACATATACATCAAATTGTCAAAAATCAACGTACATTGACATTAACTGAAAATTTGAGTGGTATATAAGTACTAGCAACATTTTTCTTCTATTAGGATGAAATAAAAACGACTGTGTTGAGAATACACTATTACGTATGCTTAGGCAAGTAGATTTCCGATCCGATTCTGTATAGGTACAAAGTACGAGAAAGACTGGTTAACGTTATGGCATCTTCAGTCGTTTACACTTTTTGCCATACTGTACAGAAAATCTGTATCTGTGAAAAACGTTAAAAATCGCTTTTCCAAAATTTTAAATTCATGTTTTTGCAACTGTAAATCGAAACAACGTTTATTTTTGCTAGCGCGCTGTGTTTAGGCTTATAATACACAATATCCCTAAAAAAGGGAAAACCAGGATTACTGGAAATTTATCGGGTATCTTCTTAAAGCTGTACAATATCGTATTCTAAATGGTATTTCTTTGAGTGATTTTAACATTTTCAATCATTTTCTTTACATCCACTAGTAATAAGTATTTTCATTAATGTTATATTTTAATTTGTTGGCACACATTTTGAAACAACAGAAATGTACGAATATTAAGCGGTTCTGGAGAACAACGTTTTATTGTGTCAAGTATAGCTTTTAGCTTAACAATTATCTCACCAAAAATATCCAGAAAACTGTATTTTCATGTTTAAGACCGTGTTAGAAATACAGACTGAGCCATAAATAGCTTGGCGAAAATGCATTATTGGTAACTTCCCATGATGACAGAATCTGTTAGGTTCACTCATTGACTGAACATACTTTAAAACATTTCTCGGTCAGGTTTTCCATTTTAGCAGTTTTCATCATTCCAGTTATGTCGTACTTCGTTGCTGAACTGGTGCTGCTTCGTGCTGAACAAAGCCTTTCGATGTCTCCATCACTATCAGGATTTGATAATAGTGGTGATACCGAAATGACATAGCAGCTAGCATTTCATCAACGAAGTAGGCCTACGATAAGGTTGGAGTAAAATGTCTATGTCGATATTTCAACAATGTTTACTGTCATCAACAGTAACTGTCTACCAGCAATTTAGAAGTAATTAATACAGTATACTATACATGTATTGAATAGTATAATCACATCTTATATAATAGTTATAACATTGTTGTTTTCCTTTATAACACACACACACACACACACACACACACACACACACACACACACACACACACACACACACACACACACACACACACACACACACACACACACACACACACACACACACACACACACACACACACACACACACACACACACACACACACACACACACACACACACACACACACACACATAAAACGTTGTATACGGAAACCTATTAAGTATTTTTGTGTTGATTGTATGTAGGACCTGTAGTAAATACAATAAATAAATTGTATGAACATCGGAAAACTTTTAAAAATTATTGTGTCTATTTAATGAGCGAATCTCACAAATCTTTTATAATTCACCGATTCACGGCTTAGTTACATATACTAAGCAAAGGATATCTTCTAATGTCAAGCTAAGTATCCTCCCTTGTATTATTTACTATTTACAGCTCTCTATGTGTTTACTGATGCATCTAAACAACAATAGATCTAAGTGAAAACATCACAGTATATATGTATGTATATAGCGCGTACAGCCCGACAATGTGCAGAAAGCAACCGTACGATCTGATACTATCCAGCTAACAAACACCGACAGAGCCGCGCTTCATGTAGTGTCACTTACTTTTCTAATGTCACTGAGGCAATTAAATGGAAGTAAACAAAACAAAACAAAACAAACGTTAAACAAGTGGCTGAAATTCATGTGCGATCTATATTACGTTTCCGGTAAGCGAGCCGGATGTTTTCACGCCGGTACAATTTCATTGTAGCGCTTGTCTGGGTGAGGAATGGGGAGACTTCCTTTATACATATTTCTGACTGTGCTCAAATAGTATATACTATATTATTTTAATTACTTTTATTTAGTATAATTACGTTTATTAATTTTATTAAAAAATTATGTTCTCTAGTTATTAGCAAAACAGCATATGGCTACACAATGAAGCCTAACTTTGTCGCGGGTTTGTGTGAGGTTATAAATAGTGATTGTACTGTACTGATAACTATGTGTATAATATGGTACATCTTTTGTAATGTATGTATAATATGTACTACGAATAATGTCTGTACTATATTTATGTCGGTTTCGTAATAGGTAGGAATAAAAATTACCCTCTATTTGAGTGGACATATTTCGAATTAATATGATTGTCAAAATTGTATGTTTCCAAAGGCGAATGTGTGTGTGTGTGTGTGTGTGTGTGTGTGTGCGTTAAATTGTTTTATTAGATAATTAGATATAAATTTTCAAAATATAACAGCCTCATTGTAATGAGATAGTTTGTATCTCGCAACAACGAGGTCGTAGTCACCAACTCCTAAGTTACACTTTAATTCGTTGGTTTTATATAAAAATCAATTTTATTATTATTAATTTTTCAGTGAGATTGTTATTGCTAATAATTTGTAGTGTACTGTTATCAGTAGCTAAGTGATAGTAGCGATAAGTTTTTCTTGTGGTCCCTTATCATCTCCGTTTCTGTGTGTGTGAGGAATAAACACCAATACGGGTCTGTCTGTTAACACAACAATAGCTGTTTATCATTGTTGCTGACACAGTTGTCTTGTTACAACAATTGATACTTTCGTTCGTAGACTTACACGGTCGGATTTTCAATAGCATCACTTTCTTCTTTTTTACAACAAACTTTTAATCATTTTGTATGTTTTGAAACACCCAATCTTTCGCCCATCATTTTATGTGTAGCATCATTAGAGGTAAGTCTGAAACTGCATGTGGACTCAATTTTTAAAGGAGGACGTCCCATCATTGTATGGGCGAGACGTATGATGTACGTAGAATATACGAAACTTGGTTTTCAAATGAGTAAAGTGTCGTTATTAATCTGTAATACGTTTGCTGTGATTTTGTTGTGATCTGTATCAATAAAACTTAACAACGTACCTCTTATTTGTCATTGCCAGCACCATGGTGTCTTCTTTTATATCGAGATTTTCTGTCTTTCTAGCTCTTGTTCTTTGTAGAGTTCTCTTATGGAAAATTAAAACACCACAGAAATTTGTACTTGACATACAGTAACCTTAAATAATGAATTCGGATTGAATTCAGAACAACCCGCTAGTTATGATCTAGGGAGTCTAGTCATTTCAGTAATTGTGAAGTCAATAATCAGTCTTGCACTGTTATCACCATGTTTTCCGTATTTTTTATGTGCACAAACCACAAGAACATCAAGTGACGGGGAGTGACCGTCGCCATATCACCATCGCTGTATCTCCCCATACCAGCTCCAGAGACCCTAAGTATCTTCGCTGCCTATCACATGGGCTTACCAGGGAAGGGCAGGAAAAGTTCTCGCTCTCCATTCACTGGCTACGTCTACATGAGGGATAGGATCGTTTAAAAAGGAGATGACGCACTTCGCTGCTGTGGCATGTAAAAACATAACATAACATAGGATCTAGCGGAAGTGGTGTTTTGTTACCAAGACAAACGGGCGGGGGAAGCCAACCGCCTGAACGCGAGCTGAGTACAGGCCTTAGTACACAGGCGCCAGCAGCACAGACTCCACACAGGGTTGCGCCACCGAGTTCGGGGCACGCACTTTATACCGATCATAAGGTCTGAGGTTAACCCACCCCTTAAGGTTGTATACACCAGGGTGGATGTGTCAGATAGAGAAAGGAGCACGGGTAATCAGGGATATATCGTTCACTCTCACCTGCAAGAGCCGTAGCTTCGGGCCCAGGTGCCGGAGTTTAACAAGCCATGCAGTGAGTCACCCTAAACTAGCCTCCCCCACCTGAAATGGCGGACAGATTATGCTACTAAGGTTCACTACTTTGATGTTAGCGAGGTCCACTGGACAGGACCGTCAACTTGCCAGGGAAAAGCGTTGACCCTGTTCGCGTTACACACACCTTGGGCCGGTGTACATCAGCCCCAAGCAGAAAAGCCGGTACACAGCGACGCCATGATGAGGCGATTTGTGTTAGGCGGGAATGAGATGCACGGAGGTATGGTCCCTGACCTCTCACCCTCGGGGCCCTAGCCGCACGTCCTCATTAGTGTGAGAGACCGCACGAAAAGAAATAATTGCCCCTTTTTTATAAGACACTCCATCTTCATCGTTGGTTTCCAAGCTGTCAGATGACAGCTCTACGCATTGCTCAAGCCGCTAAAGAAACTCTCTGTAGATGTATAGTTCGAACATGTGAAGTATACGTTGCAGTCATGGACTTTTTCGGCTTAGACAAATGATAGAAGATGTAAATGCCACTTGCTGGAATCCGCGTTTCTCCTTTTTATTCTCCCTTCCACAAAATTTTCATCACAGCACGTCTGATTTTGAAGATTTCCTGACCTCTGCATTATCCGTTCATTTTGTTTAGTTACAGTTTGCGTATAATTTGGTACGTTCACAACTACTGCAGGCTGTCTTTTCTTACATCTCTTGGTCACAACTACAAACATTAACAACTGTGTCAGTAACAATTACCTCCAGTATTGCCGTCGTCTTATCGCGTAATAACACAACTCATAACATTGTATTATATAATATTGTTTCGCTTACTGGACCTGTATTTCTGACATTATATATAAATATGCATTTTATTAGTTAATAATTTTAGTGATAATATATTTGTGTTTTGTTTCTGTTACTGAAATCTGTTTCCTCAGAGACATGTAAACAAGATTCTCAAAGCTAATGTTAGACGGGGTGGCACTGTTATTGAGTCGGTTGTTCGGGATACGGGCCATTCTTAATACTACAACGACTACAACGTTTTTTTTACTAGCGATCTGTTCATTTTCAAGTCACGTAATACTAAATTAAATAGTAGACCAAATTATGTATGAAAAATCGTATCTTCCCGTCTTGAAAATATGTCTGTTCAACATCTTTTTTCGTTGATAGATATTCGATGGTAGTTTTTGTTTTTTCTGATAGATATTGTAATTCAGTATTTTATTTTATTTAACTTAATTTTAAATACTTGTAGTATTTAAAACAACATCAAGTATGATCGAAACGTCATAATTATTTTATTACTAACATTAGCGGGCGTCCGACACAGGCAAGAGTATACAGATGTTCTTCGAAACTAAGGTCGTCTTCAAAATTGCCGTAAAGTAGTAGAGATCGTTACTGGGCCGTGGTGTCTTACACCGTGCTCAGAGTTATATAAATTTTAATTCTAATGACTTAAGAATTCGCCTACGGGATTACTGAGAGAGGTGTATCTAAATATGATCTCAAATTTAACGATATAAAAATGGCGTGATTAGAGGATGAAAGATGCACGAGTCAAGACCTGTTTTAACCAACGTTTTGTTATAGTTAATAATTGTTAATTTCATATTTGATAATGTTATTCTTCGATGGAAAAATGTAAATATTGAACTATCGAAAAACCAAATTATTTTGTATCGGAGCGTTATTAATGTGCATTTTTAATTTAAACAAGCAATTCTAAGAGGATTCAGATTTCAGTTTCATTGTTCCTTGTAAAATTAGTAAAGTGACTGTGGTTTAGTCTTCCGGAGAATTGTAAAAACTATCTTCCAGTGCTTGTTGTTTGTGGTTGCTTCAATAAAAAATCATTGAACAGCCATGGTTCTAACATCTTCCTGTTTCGGTATGTTACCGCGCATGCGCAAGTCATAATAATGTGACTGATTACAGGTGAAAATTTCAGACATGAATTGCTTCCGTGGATGCACCAGAATCACTTGAGTTACAGTTTCTTCCTTATAATTAATGTATCGTACGTACCTATAAAATTCCAAGATGGGTGGTTAAATGATTCGGTCACTGTACTCAACTTTTTTTCCGTAAACTTAAACTTAACGTGCAGTACTTTTTTTTACAAAAGTGTACGTGTATTAAGTCAACTTTAACGCAGCGAATAAAATGTCAAAATCACTGAAAACTTGTAGAAAATATGACGCGGAATACAGCCAAATTTCTAATCATTCTATTTCAGAATTATAACTTTATTATTAACGTACTTTTCTGTTTCAGTCAACCATATATATTAGAAATTAATGGTGCTAGACATGAGTGTTGTAAAGCACGAAAAATAGTACTGTGAAATATTTAAAATATAATAAGAGTCGCATAAAACAAGATAACACTCTTGCAAGTACCGATTTATTTGGTTGAAGAATGTGTTTTTCAGGAAGATGTTAGAATCACTACGTTGGAAGACGTGTATTGTCACCATTCACAATGTTATGCACAGTGATCCAGTGTCGATGTAGCCACAAAAGCTGATGTATCGTAGAAACGACGAACGTTCAGCATTTCAGCATTGATTTTTCCTAAAATTAAAGAAATGATTGTTTAAACAAAATCACTCTTTTGGATATTTGGTTATTCTCCTATTAAGTTTGGCCTACCTACTATATAAATTCAACTTTATTTTGATTAACTAATTCTTAGTAGTTGTTGATACTTTTATATATTTTTTAACGTGTACACACACACACACACGCGCACACATATATAATACAAAAATCCATGTGCCACGGACAATATAAAAAATAACCTACTTAAATTAGAGAAACGTGAGACTTTCCAAGTAACATAAGTCACATCAATCATAAATTCAATTAAATTATCTCTTACTTGCTATACAGAAATCCGCATATAATTATACTTGTGAAACAAATTTTCTAATTTTATTTTTCGTGTCACAGTTTGACCGGCCTGAAGATTATTGAATTGTAACAAAAAATATTTCCTCTTGGAATGTTCATTCCCACCCGCCAACAGATGTTTTCTTGCTTTTGATATTTTATATCCATCTGTACGTCTCTGTGTTGATGTTGATGAGTTGTCAAGGACACTGTGCATAACATAAACTTAACAACAGTTAAACATTTGTTACCAGTCTGGCATTGTTGCGGTCGTCATTTATTGTTGTACATAATTATGAGAACTCACGATTGGCTGTTAATTTTCAACAATCCTGTAATATACAAACTTTGGTTTAGTTGTGTACTTTTTATAAAAAATACAAACTAATAGATTTGTCAGGTTTTTACTCACTGTATATGAACATGCAGTTGTAAAGGTAACCAAATTGTTAACAAATTTTATATGTAATTAAAAAAATCATGTTTTTTAATAAATTCAACTGTAAATACGTAAACAAAAAAATAAAATGTATGAACAACTTTAGAGTAAAAAACGTTATGTTTATTTGTAAATTATAAATAAATAATAACTAATAATTATAATTATATTGTTACGAATGTATTCATCACATAACGACAGAATATTTTTTATGGACGTTTTTATACTTGTTAAAATATTATTGTGTGATTATTAAATTATTATAATAATTAAACTATTATTACTATAATTTTGTTCGAGATATACAGGAAAAATAAAAGAACGAGAGTTCGTGTAATAATTGTTTTATTGGCAACTGAATATTTAGGTGATTAAGTGCTACGAAAATTATGTGAAATATATTTTTTCTTTGTATACCTTTACGTTTATATACGAACATTACCTCGTCCATATCGTCTGTTCCCTTTCCTATGGTGTATTAAGCTATTGAAGCTACATTGAGTTATGTGTTCATCTCTTGTCTTATACAAACCCCGTTATATACAGTGGACCACTAATTACTTTACCACGGACATTCACTATTCCTATCACAATTTCTGCTACAGAGGGAATTGTTAGATGCAGGTAAAGAGACGGATTCATCTAGCCAACAAGGTATGATTTCCGCTTATCACCACCTTTAAGCCAAGAGACGTTTATAGGTAGAAAAAATGCATATAGGCCTATTCAAAACTATCCTACGCTCGGCATGTGTGTGTGATGTGTACTAAAAATTATCGGACTATTCCCCCATGGCCTAGATGGACCGTGATTTCTTCGAACTAGATATAAACTAAAAAACTAATCTAACGAAAATTTAGTCTAGACGTTCGTACGGCAAGATCTAGTCCAAGAATTGCCGCGTAACGAAATCAGAACACCGAACAAACAGGCCTACTGTTTTTACTACATATTATACGACCTATCTTAAGCTATGGGGATGAAACCTGGATACTAAGTCAAAGAGCATTTGAATTTTTGCATTTATTTGAGAAGATGCTCCTGAGACGATCGTCGGCCCCTTAGATATAAACTAGTGGTACCCGAGCTGTTCACCTCACGTGCCAATCGTAGTGAGTTCTGTAGAAAAACTACTCTGTACTACTGTGTTGACCGTCCAAAAGTAAACGGTTAAAATATGTGAACTGAGTGGCCCAATTAATGAATAAATCTTAAAATAAGTCTTAAAAGACAAAACGGAGATATCAAAGATATACAGAGAAAAGAAATCATACGGAGAAGTACGCAGAATTCAATAATTGTCATCTACAATTTTTATCGAGGCTGTAAAAATAGTATTTTCAAAATAAAACTGTCAAATACTACTGTCAAAAATTGCGATAGCAATAGCAATGACAACTGCTGTTTAAGAAAATTACGAATTAAGAAAATGAGAAATGTCACTAAACCACTGAACGAGTATAAAAGTTTTTACACAACCGCCAATATGTCGAAAACGGAAAGAAGGATTTTAATGAAACAATAACGAAAATAAAAGTTGAAATTATGTCTAAATTTCACTCGCTGACGACATATAGCCAAACGCTTGTCGCATGCCGAAAATTTCACTAAAAAACAAATTTCATGAACCGTTTTAAGGCGTTGTTCTTAAAAATTATTAAATTTATCGTTTCAAATTTACGTCTGAAACCATAATCAAATTTCACAGAATACGGTTTTGAAAGAATATTTAAAATCGGACCAGTAGTTTCTGAAATTAGCCAGGACAATGACACAAACATACTTTACCTCTTTACATTAGTAGTATAGATAGATAGGGAGTGAAGGATAGCATAAATAATCAAGAGGATTATTGTCATTTCAATGAGCAATCAGTTGAAGTGCACATAAAACTGAGGAGATTTCTATGGGTTGGTCATGGCATGAGAATAGCAAAGTGTCCTCCTAGGAGATATGAATGGTGAAAGACCAAAACGGCAACTAAGGAAAGAAAAGGATGGGAAGATATTGTTAACGTGGAAGTACGAGGGCGGAAGCAATAGAGTGACATGAGGGTCAAATAGAGAAAAGCCAAGTGGGCAGGAAGAATGTAGCGAGTTCAAGCAACACTGTCGTCTGGGCCAGTCTAAGAAGTCTGCCGTTGCCGAGCATGTCTTGTCCAACGAAGGTCATAAGATCTTATTAGATTGAACCCAGGTGTTGTCCTCGACTCAGCGTTTCTATGCTCGTTTGCAGAGAGAGGCGATCGGGATCCACCGCTGAGGAGATCGAGGAATAAGCTGTGACTATTAACAAACACTGGTTTTTGTGTTTAAAGCGGATGAGACAGATTTGACTCGGAATGCTATACGATCCAGTCAGAATGCGTTATTGTAATGCGATGTTTCTGTTTGTGAATATTTATTAATATCAGTACGTTTTAGAAGAGCCTTATTCACAATCTCAGTCCCTCGCAGGACTTACTACCTCTTTTCCGCTACACTGAAGAAGGTCATCGTGGGCACGACCACGTCTTTTTGGTATTTTTGTGAATTTGTTGAGTTCTGTATATAATTTACGTTGACGGGGCTGCTGTCATGGACCAGCTTTACGACAGCAACTATAATTTTAATAATGTTCAACCACGGCCTAACAGTCGGGCAGTTGATATACTGACAAGAGAGTCATAATTTCTCCTAACGTGGCAGCCTACGAAATTCAAGGACGACTTCAGATTATACTGTTGTCCGCCGCACTTCAATGATTGCACAGTGTAACAGTGGAAACAGCTTTCGATTTTAAGATCGAGACGTCAAAAGACAACAGCGATAACAACAGTTAACGGAAACGTATGGTGACAACGACGCATCACACACGATGGCGCCTGGCCAACGTAAATCACGGATAAAGTTTCAAAGTTGTGCCTTCAAAGCAAATACGTGAAGCGGTAGACTCATATTTAGCCGAAGCAATGATTGCTTAACTATCAGGTAAGGGAAAATTATCAATCTTTTTAGTTTGTCGTAAATACAAGTTATTTAATTTTCTTTCAAGTCTGATATAAGTTTATTCTTTTCACTTTTACTGTCTTAACTGTACGCAAAATGAAACAATTTCAAAATGAAAATGTGTAGTGACATTCTTTTACTGGAGCATACTACTATACCCTACCACTGTAGTACTTAGGAAACATTATGTAGTGGAGTAAAATTAGATTTTTACTTCGGAAAAATTACGAATGGCCATAACTTTTTACTGTACATTTGTGAGGATGTTAGGAACAACATATAAAAAGTTACCGACCGTAGAGTGTACGCTCGATTATTTATTTAACAAATTAGTTGTAAAATTCCATTGTTTATGGAATACCTCAAAAAGTTTAATTTTTTAAAAAAACTATTTCTGCCATTCGAAAGAATGGACAATTTTACATAAAAAAATGTATATAAAGTTTATCTCTAAAATGAAAACTGTAAGCTGCAGAATTTTTTCTCTAACGCACGAAAATGTGAGGCGGCAACACGCAAGTGCAGCGCTCGAGGAGCGCGCGGCCACGAGCGCGCTAAACTAAATTTGTTATAACTTTTGATCTAATTGATCAAATTGAGCTCACAAAATTTTAAATGAAAGAAGAATCTTGCAGCTAACAAGATATCATGTTCTCAAACGTGAAAATAAATATTTATAGGAATAATACGTATATAAAGTTTCGTCATAGTAGAATTTTCTACAAAATTAATTAAAGATCTGCCATTTTTTTAATTTTTAAGATAAACATCTGAAAATTTCACAGTTTACTCTTGAAATAACATTTAAAAAGGTAAGTAATATAAAAAAATCTTAAAATTTTAGTTCGAAAAATACAGAGCTCAAAATGTTCAATAATTTTAAAAAATGACAAATTTGAATTTTTAGGTCATGTTTCAAAGACCAACAACTTTAGTTTAAAATGTGATATTGAAACTTTACAGGTGCATTTTTTGAAGCTTGAAATCTATACTTTAAAATGGTCTGATTTGTTTTATCTAAAAAATTGAATTAATAATAAAATTTTACAAATAACCAAAAACAATTTTTGTTTGCTCCGAAATCCGTGAAATTTGTTGTTAAATAAACTTTAATAACGTTTATAAAACAATACTTAGCTTACCTAACCAACATATTTTTATACTACGACCTTAAGAAAAGTATATCCAGCGAAAAATAATTTTTTTATTTGTTAATATAAGTGTAAATTGTATAAAATACGAAAAAATTACGTTTTTTTAATAAATCGACGTAATATTTATTTTTTAAATGTATTTTCCTGCTGAAAATATGAATATAAGTTTACCTATTGATGTAGTTTATAGTTGTGAATCGAAAATATTATATTTGAATGTTAGAGAGAGATAGAACATAAGAGAACACCTGCTCGGTGAGTATAGCGCTCACCTGGGCCATGCTACTACGCGTATACGTGTCTAATAGAGGGAAGGGAGAATTTTGAAAGTAGGTCGTTTACTTTTTCACAGTTTGTCTTATGAAGCCAAGCACATCAACCACGTGTTTGTTGTTCCTTGTATTATTTTCAATTTAAAAAGTGTTCTTTTGTAACAATTGCACAAATAGTTATTATTTATAAATGCACGAATTTATATCTTTGAGTGAGTTGTGATTATTACTGAAAAAAGTGTGCATTTCATATATTATGTCGAGATTTGAGGTTATACTTTCGACTAAATAGAATATTTTGATGTGATATTATTGATTAATATTACTAATAATCTTCAGTTTTTATTTGAGGTGTTTATTTTCGTTTTCTATATTTTCACGCTAAACCTCGAAGTGTATAAAATTTGCACTACTCGAAAATTTAAAATAAGTTAATTTCATGCTTGAAAATAGAAAAATGAATATCTAACCGGAGGTCCGAAGGAACTTAAAAAAGTTGTCGAGATCATATTCTTGTTCAGCGACCTCAAAACCCCTATATTATCAATTTGAGCAAAATTACTTTGAAATTCATTCAGTTATTTCAAATTTGCCTTAAAAAACTGTTTTTTATTGTTTAAACAATTAAAAAATAATTAGCGTACAAATATAAGTTTATAACTTTTTTCTGTAAGACATTTCAAAGTGATTTCAAAAGGTTTTAGGAAAAACTATCCCATTCGTAATTATTCCGAAATAATGCATATTTTTAAGCTATCTTTACTCCACTAATGTGCCTCTTTTTGTCTTGAGGAACGGTTTTAATTGTTATAAAAGTGTTTTGGTCAGATACCGACAGAAAAATATTGAACTTCCTTCTCCTGCATGTGTTAATATCACGAAGTTATAGGCCTACATTAATTTTTATAAATCATCTAAATAGGCTACCCTGAAGGGAACAGTTTATTTTTAAATCTTTCAGTTCACACTAATAACATATATGAAAATAAGGAAGTATAAAATTTGTCTGTTGTCCTGAGACCAGAAGGTGGTGATAAAGGCGAAAGCATTCGTCAGGGTAAGGAAAATTTACATCGTGGTTTGTACACTAGGATGGGTCTGCGGTTGTCTTAAATTAGCCGAATATATAACATAGGCTTATGTTCATGTTACAGAA
This sequence comes from Magicicada septendecula, assembly GCA_034769895.1. NCBI lineage: Eukaryota > Metazoa > Arthropoda > Insecta > Hemiptera > Cicadidae > Magicicada > Magicicada septendecula. The sequence goes on along the minus strand of CM068369.1, from coordinate 345,739,569 downwards.
TTAATTTCAGCATAAAAAATGAAGAAATAGCATGCTTATGTGACTAGTGGCTGTGGCACCTTGTTATTAATTTAAATAAGGAAAATATTTTACTAAAAAAGGAAAATATTTAAATATTTTACTGAAAAAAAGGAAAACAATTTTAGTGAACTTATGGAAATCACAACTGACTGAAATTTAAACAAGCGCCATAAAAAAGAAGATTGAAATTATAGAAAAGCCAAGATAAAATGCAATACTTTAGTTACTCATGTTTATTACGCTTGCAATATACCTCGGTAATATAATTTGTTGCATCATCGACTCTTACTGTTGTTGTACATTGTTTTGTATTTAGAGTACTGTATAAAGGGTATTGGAATGTGAATATCACATTTCACGTCGATACAGACAATTTAATTGGACGAGTTGCGCGTCACGGGTCCAGTTCCGTTTCAAGTCTTGTGACAGAGGAAACTAATCTGACACAGTACGTAGAGATTGTTCTCTTTTTTTTATATCGTGTTATTGCTTTGTTCGAGTACAGTATTAAATAACGCGTTTCTATTACTGCTCTTAAGTAGAGTTTTATATTTCTGCCGTTTTTATTTCACTGACACGCGATAAAATATTTTCATTCTTTATTGCGCGCTCAGAATTTCATAAAACTGCATGATTGGAAAATAAATATTTTAGTCAGCAAACTGTCGGATTGTAGCTTGAACTGGAACATAGATACCAGACATTCAGGCCTCCGATCGGTAATTTGTAGTGGCACATTGACTGCCCGCAGTATAATAATATGTAGGATGAAATATAGTTTCAGTGTCATCGAAATGTAGAATCATCGTCATCGTCGTCAGTATGGTGCTTTTGTACTAAATGAATGCTTCTTCAGTCATTTTTAATGATCTTTGTCCACAGAAAATCTATCTTATTTCAATCAAAGCTTGAATCGTTATTTTTACAGTAACTAGCTTTGTGCCTTTTGATTCATGCTATACGGTATTAAGCGTTTATTTGTTCTAATTGCGATTAACTCAGTAGCCTCAGCGATTGTTGTTGTGATGGCAAAAATAGTAAGTAATGTTGAAAATATTAAGTTAGGATTTTCATCTCAAACTTTGATTTACATTTTTGTATCCTATATGGTGGTGCCCTCCGAGATTACGTTGGCTGCATTGTGTTGTTCTGAAGGAAATTTGTAGAAGACTCGTGCAGGGTAATCTTCAATGTGAGCCATACAATATCGATTGTGTGGCCAAAATTACGCTGCGCGCACTCGTTATTGGACTTAAAATCTTCTAGAAATACTACTACTAGTCGAGGGTCCCTTCTGACGGATTGACAACGTAGACCAGCGATCCTCATCAGGAGTCCGCGACCACTAGGGAGCCCACCACATATAGGAACGGTATTCGCAGAGTAAAGTGAAATTAGTAATAAAATTACTACTAACTGATTCTTAAGCCATCTTTTAAACTGATTTTTAAAATAATTTTTAAACTATTAATCTTTTTTAGACGATTTTAAATCTAGCATATTAAAATGTTATTTCATTCGTAATCCGTTTGACGGAGATGGTCTAGTACAGGTCACATGTGACAGCACCCTCAAATAAGAACTTCCTCTACAAACGTATAGCGAAATCAAGACTGAGTTTCATACCTGGAAGCGAGCATAGAGGTCTTCCAGGTAACGAATAACGAACAGAGAATAATGACTCACATGCATAGCAAAAGCCTCATTAACAAAAGATAAATTTAATGATAATTTTAAAGATAAATAACACGTATAGAATTTTTTTTGTTCAAAATAAATAAAAACGTTTTATCTAGCTATACATATATTAGACCTACTGGTATTTAGTGACTACGTAACGTGGTTTTTATAAAATATAATTGTTACAAAATTTATTTACTTACTTATTTACATAATTTATACTTTATTATATAAAAATACGGCCTATGTGTCTTGCTAAAAGTAATCGATTGAAAGTAATCGTACGGTACTGGTTGCTATTAATGTGCATTTAAATTCTTAAATATGCGTATAAAAGTGTTTACAATTTAATCAATTAACTTTAAAGGAATCTGAACTTTCTTTATTAGCTTATTTTTTAATTTTAATGGTGTATAGGTATTATTATTATTATTATCTTAACTCTTGTCCGCCATAGCGTACAGGATTGTCATTCGACATCTCCAATATTTTATACCCATATAAGAGATAAATAGAAAACTCACGGCATAGAGCCACGAAGTCAGAAACTTCATGCATATCAGACATATCGGTTCACGAAAGTATCGGTATGTTGTTCTACGTAGACGTGGAACCTCAACCAAACAATATAGACGTTTTCAGTATCAGTAACTTACATAACATGAAAATATGAACCGAGCCACCACATAAGTGGACATACATCATACAGTGTACATGATGTCAACTATATGCGCCATACAAAAAACTATTGCAGCAGATCTTTCAAGTGTGCCACAAAGTCAGAGCTCTACAACATGCAAACATCACGTGATCCTCTATGAGGATGCGCCCTCTACGGGAAAAATCACCCAGAAAATTTCAAGGGGTTTATGATGAATTTGCAGGGTGAGTGCAGTTTAGAAATAGACTTACTAAACAAAAGGAAACGATCTCCGTATGTTACGTCACAATCGTACCCGAACATAGGCCTATCCCTTCAACAATCCACCAACACACCCAAATACAACAGAACACGATAGGCACAGATGTCTGGAATAAAACAGGCTGAGAATATCAGCGTTAATCAATAATCCTATTTACTCTGACGTTCTACAAGGGACCAACAGGGAACCTATCCAGAATACCCTGATAGATCAAATGGCGACTCTTTTTGGAGAATAGGACTACGTCCGCACATTTCATTAATCGAATTATATGATACTCAGTCTCCTCTCCACTCTTATTACGAGACGTATAAATTAGTGAGTGCTCCATAAATTCGCATCGCTATATGGAACGTCAAAGGCTTACCAAATTAAACACATGACCTAATCATCTTCTTATATGTCAATAAAATAGAAAGCAAGCTAATTTCAGTAACACATTTCTCAGACAAGACAGGTTTCCGAGTATCACGTTACTAACTCGTCATACGACACATCCTGCTGGATCTGGGTATGGTGGGGCGACAATTATTATTCGTCACGCAGTTGATCCCTGTGTGTTATCCGCCGAGTAATCACAGAAAATCTCCAAGCTCCTGTAATCCACGTCAACTCAAAACCATGGTCGGTCAATTCAGCTGCAGTCTGTAATTCACCTAGGCACGCGATTAGCGCGGACGGATATGAAATCTCCTTCAAACGCATAGGCAACAAATCTATTACTGAAGGAGATTTGAATCCAAACACACAGACCGGGGCTCCAGAGTTATTGCCTAATGGTAGCAATATGCTAAAAACATTACAAACAATAGGTATTCTCATATTTCCAGCGACGACCTAACTTACGGTAGCGTGATCAGAGCGCCAACGCTGAAATCGTGCTCTCAGCGCCCCTACTGATAAGGCCGTGTTCTGTGCGCCGAGCTTATCTATGGATCATTAGACGTCGTAACACATGGCTGCATATCTGTCTATCCACTTTTCGTCAACTCCGTAGCCAACAATAGGGGTCCTGTGAAAATTTGTATAAGTCATTACCAAAAATATTATCACAGGACTATTAAGCTTCCAGAACTGAAGAACTCGCTAACTGTTTTGAACGAGATACCTTTATTATTAAGTTAGTTAAATTTCAATATCAGAGAATTTTATAAATTATCAGAAATATTACGAAAACCCAACTACTCTACTGTTTTATTACTAACATAACTGCACAGCAGACGATCATAAAACAAGTACTAAAAGTTGCGAACTACTTCATTGGTTTTTTAACCATTAGATAATCTGTAACCGTAATACGCAAATGAAAGATACTTTTAATCATAACTTTTCAGTTTATCTAAGTTTCCATACACACTTATAAGCTAATATCTAACGTGATTCACAAATACACATAACTGATAACAAAATGTAAAGTGAATCATAGTTCACAAATTTTTTTAAAGCGACCCAAAATTTGCAATGAGTGTAAATCCAACGACCATATTAATTCTGTCCATTTACTAAACACACCAAATACAGAGACTACATATACAGATTTTGTATTTTCAATAGAGTTACTTAAAACTTTATCCCTAAATAGACTTCCATAATTTTATTAAAATTTTGAGTTTTAGTTTAGTTAAAAAATATTGCATAATAAACATTACATTATAATTATGGGTAAAATTCCCTTTAGATTAAAATCTGGCTGGGGTTTAGAAATTCTTGATCCCTTTTAAAGGCTCTGGTATCTTAAAATTTTGAAATATCCAAAAGCGTACACTGTATTCATATTTTGGTTTAATTTTATATATTTCACCAAATTGATTTTTGCAAATTTTATCACAATTTGCCTCCTGCCCTCTACTTCGGAGGGATCAGTTCCAAAAACTCTAAAGAGTAAAATTATGGACAAGCATGTCAAGTTTTACAAAAATCGGATGATGAATTTAAAAGTTATCTTGCGACATACCACAAATAGACTGATAGCTAGACAGGCAATCAAATGCCAAACGTTCGAGTTTAAACCGATGACTCTCTTCGCTCGTTCAATTAAATACGTATTACGACATGCTTATTAGACTTAGTTTTAGTAGTGGAAATTGACGTGGAAAGAGAATATGGAATTGTCTTTGTTTTCTGTAGTTTACATGTATCTAAACCTTAGCCTGAATATTCCATACTGAATAGGTTCCAGCTGCTGTCTTCGTTGAATGAGACTTAAAATTGGCTATATCTAAGGGGTCTTGTTACAACGAAAATCATGGTATACAACTTAAGCTAACGGAGTTCTTAAACACAAACGTGCTTAGAAGTATTTTTTTTAAGTTTGTTTTCAGTTCTTAATTTTCTTTATTATTGATTATCACTTTTAATTTTTAGGTACTTAGTGGGAACATCATGTTTTCTTTCTTTCCTTATCTGTTTTTTTGATTTTATAAACAGTATGCCCATTTCAGTTAGTCAAGTTCTTCTTTGTCCACGAGACCCAACCTCAATTGTTTTGATTTGAGCTGTTTCTCTGATTCAAATTTCAGCAGTTTTGAATTTTTCTGCTGAGAAATATGTAGTACTACCAGGGCGTAGAAAATATTCTGTGTGTTTCTACAGAAACATTCCACAAATGAAGTGGTACATCTTAATTGTTTAACCACTTATGATACGACATAGTCCAAAACCCAGTGTTCATTACGAATTGTTTTGTAGTCATTTTGTAGTCACAAACCAGTAGTACTCGAATATATAAACAGGCATGGGAGCCACGGCTGCAACCACCCTGCGTGTCATACGAACTTCTTTATTTTCTTTATAATCACTGACGATGCCTAAATTTGGCATTTTATGACACAAAAACTTCAGAATGAAAATAACAGCCGGTGAAAGACAATCATTACGGCTGTAATTGCAGCACGTTATTAGTCTGATTTGACTTTTTTGAGGATACCATTCTTTCTCCTCCAGCATATTAAACTGCTGAAGATATGTTTCATATTTTTTATTTTCCAGGGAAACGTACACTATTGAATAAATGTTCGTTTCACTAACATCATTTCTAATACTCACTCTTATTATATCCAGCTGAGTGAATTTTGTTAATGAAATTTTAAAAGTACCGCCGTGGTAGAAAAAAGTGTAAGTCCTCAGAAACGTTTGTACCCCACTGAAACAAAAACTAGCATCATTTCAATGTCGTTTTCAAAATCGCTACCCATACATGACCTCCATGTTCCACGATCCCCACCATTAAAGATATTTACACTTTCATAGAGTAATAGTTTTATCACATGCAATTCCTAAGGTATCTTATCCTTCAAAATTAATTACTCGTACTTTACTTGATGTCAGCAAAGTAATAATCCCTTTCAAACTACCCTCTTCATTTATAGATATTTCGTTTACCATTTTACAGTGGATTAATATGACTTTGTTTTTGAAGTACTTATTTATCAAAATAAAATACTTTACTCTTGTGAAAACACAAAACAATGCAGGTAAACTACCCCTCCCCCTTAACCGAACAACCCCATTTTTAAAATTTACACTTTTATTGAGTAACAGTCTCCCTGTATGTAATTACTGAGATATCTTATCCTTCAAAATAAAGTAGTTTATTTGACATCAGAAAGGTAATTTTCAAAAAATTACCCCCTTCTCCTTCAACTACTATTTCCATTTATAGGTATTTCATCTACATTTCTACAGTGGATTGTAATGACCTTCTTTTTAGGATACTTTATTTATCAAAATTAAGTACTTTACCCTTGTTAAAACGTAAAACGTTGCTGGTAAACTACCCCTCCCCTTAACCGATCTTAAACAAAATTAATAGGCCTTGAGTCCCCTACAACTCGGGCACATATGCAAAAAATTATTTGATTCTGTTTGAATTTGCGGCAGTTATCGCTTGTCATGTAAAATATTCTACACACACACACACACACACACACACACACACACACACACGCGCGCGCGCGCGCGCGCACTTTTCGGAAAATAACTTTTCTTTATGTTTTGATTTAGTACAATCACAATCAGCCCTTATCTCCAACAAGATATTTTCGCGATCACCATACTTCCATTTTCTTACGGAACATGGAAGTAAAAAATCGCGTTCTGTCAGCGAACTTCCTTAGAGAACTGTTGAGTATGATTTCTTGGCTCTTGGCCGGATTGTGCACAGTCACTAAGCGTTTGTTCAATTTTTATGCTTTATAAAAAAAAAAAAATTTTTTTTTTTTGAAAGAGGGGCCACCAGTTATTTAAAACTAGGCGGAAGGCCTAGAGAAGCAAAAATGCGCTGGGTCCAGTGAGACGGGACTTGCAATTAAAACTCGGTCGGTAAACAGCAATAACAATCTTTTATTAACTTTCTTAATTCCCATAATTGTTTAATACATCTTAACCCAGAAAAAATTTCCATATCACCTGTAATTATCATTCCTTCACATAATTCACCCACACATATATATCAATCTTGTTCATTATTTTAACACATAATTCAAACACCTAATATAACACACATACCTGTACATCACATAATCACAGACAAATTACAATTATAAAGCCTGGCGCACCGCCTGCACATTTTATCAAATACATACATGAAGGTAGAGAAAATCTGGACTTGCCATAATAACAAGAAACTAAAATTATAGCTTAAGGTGCCAGCACAGCCTGTATAAATTTTATAAAATTGTAAAATCTTTAATTTTATAAAAGTATAAAAATTTAGAGCAATTCTGAATCTATCATAACAGCAACTCCTTTTACATTTTTATAATGTCAGCAGACAGACTAAGAACAGTAACACTTCTGTCAGATACAGATATACTTGTAGCTTGAGACAACATTTGTAATAAGTAATGATAATAGAACAATAATACTTAATATTGTTAATAAAATAATAATATATAATATTTAATTTGTGATGAAATATAAAGATAAGTTAAACTTGCTATAATGACAGGCAAAATGTAAAACTAGTGGATTCATATAATGCACAGGACATTTGTCCTAAAAAGGTTAAATGTTTGGAAAGAATTCATTCTTTAATCATAATGGTCTGATAATAAGCAAAATTAACAAGACAAGTTTAGCAAGCAAAAGCCAGAATCTAAGTTACAATAACAAGTACCGCCTGTATATTTCATTCCATTTAAAATCTGATAATCTCTGAATATTAATTATATATGCCTTAAAAAAAATAAATTTTAATATCAGCCATCTGTGCATATATAAAATTAAAACCATGTTGTATACTAGCAGCTGTAGGAGTGTGCCAGAATAGGCCTGATCTGACAAGGTGAGACCAGTAGCAAACCTGCATGAAACGGCACCAACAGGTGCCTAACTTGTGCCCAGAAAACCTATTTAGAAATTAACAGCATGAAAAACAAAAACCACCAGCCCTTAAATACAGGAAAATAATTAAATATGAAGCCCCAGTAATACTCAGAAGACATCTGAACCAGCCGGTTCGGAATCAACAAACTCATGACTTATACTTAATTTTAAAGAACAAATTACCCTTACAACATTTGCACTCAATATCTATGAAAATAGCTCTGGCACGCACCCACAGTGCAGCTCACAATTACAGTAATAGTACAGTATTAACATGAATAATGTTCATAGTAAATGTCTTGGTGACACACCCTCGGTTTAACTATCTAGCTGAATAAGCAATTGTTCGAGCACAAGTTCGTCACACTGATGTGCAGCGGGTCAGGTTAAAAAAATAAGAAAATAGTTAATATCACCTTATTTGAAGTGGCTGTATCACATCTTTATTGGTAGCTAGCTCCATCCTCGGCACAGACAAAGTTTCAGGTGGTTCATGGCTGGTGAAGGCGGCAGTACACCAGCTGTGGCCAGATCTCCGTTTCTAGGGCGAGAACCCGGGAAGTCTCAAGCACTTAGCCTGCCATCAAAGATGAGAAGAAATCACACGAAGATTCTCTGCTGAACCGAGGGAGGAAGCGAGATGTATTCGTAACGGGAGCTGTAACATCTTAACTTGTGTTATAACCTAGGGATCCTGCATAAATTAGAAATGCCAATCATACAGGCTGCCTTCGTTGTGACGAGCTGAAAATTAATCACAACACCAAAACAATTAATATGAAAGAATTCTGGAAGGGGGAGACTGTTGATTTATGCACTCAGTTTAGTCGGTACTACAGATGACATCTCTTTATTACATATGGTATTAATTGCTCTACTTAAAATTCTCAACATATATGGTTCAACAGCTTACAGTTTACACGATGATTATATTTTATTTTTTTACAAGGGCCCTCAAAATAAGATGTACATCAATTTAATTAATTCCACGGATCCGGGATTGAATATAGTATGTTAATAATGGTCACCTCGCCATATAGAATCTTTAAAATTGTGCCATTTGAAGAATGGACTTTATTAATCTTTTTTAAAACAATAAAGCTTTCGGTCTAAACTTTTACTCTTTTACTACAAATAAGAATACAATTACTGTCAGTACTTAAAATGTCTTAATGTTGTTAATTTAATTGTCTTTGGTTGTATATAATATTTAGTATTTCATAACCACGGAAGGCTTGCCTCCGTGTCACCTTTTGGATGTCCTCCAGCTCCTCGTTATTCCAGTCCTCGGTCCTCGGTTGCAGCATGTTTGATGTAGGTCAGGTATCTCTCGTTATCTTCGTATCCGGGGATGGTGTAGTCCTGAAGTCTTTTAGATCATTGTGTATCCTGGTTCTCTGCTCTTGGCTAACGGGTAGTAATAGCTCGTTGATTTGAATGATTAACACAAAAGTTTCATTCACCTGTATCCACTTCACATGATTGTTTATTTGTTGCACTTCACTTTATGGTCTTACCACAGTTTTAATTACATAAGTTTTATATTTTAAGATTTTTGTAGAGATGTCATAGGCGCTAAATTTTCATTATTCTTTCTTACCCGTTTACAACATATTTATATGAATCGCGGTTCAACTATATTAACACAACACATTGTTTAATAGTATAAAGAATGCCTCTGTGTCTTAACTGATGGATTAATCACTTTAGGAAACAAACTATTTTTAACGTTTCACATTACTGCTGTGCGCAGCTTACGGGTTGACCGCTCCATTTCAAGTGCGTGAAAATAGTTAGGGGTGAGAGTAGTAATTTCGCGACATTTACCAATCAACATAAAAGTAGTTCCATGTTTCTTCTTTATTTAAAGGATTAAAGTTTGACTATTTAATTAAGTAGAGATATTCTTAGTTACAGACGTTATTAAAATACATTACAGTGGTCTCATTTAATTATTTAAATAATGTCAAAATTTACAAGTATATTTAGTTTGTTAAGGGGTCGGAAAACAAGTTAATTCTGGTTAGTGTCTGTCTATGCAGGATTAATTAACAAGCTTTACCCTTTCTGTACAATCTTATTCCTTTTATTTTATTATTAGACTTTTTATTAAATATTATTATTATTAATGATAGCAATAAGATTTAGTTTAAATGTGCGATTTTATTAAAAATTTAAAATCTCTCAGCCTACACATTACCAATTTAATAATTACCATATTTTTATTAATGAAATCGTCACATACTCCGCCGCTTAAAACTTAGACTCCGGCTAATTTGGTCAGTAATGTACCGGGAGTATGCTTGGGGATTTCCCGTGTGAAATGTCTCTCACCCGTTTTTCTCTGTATGTAATTACGAGTTGCATAAGTCACTCTCGACTTGCTTATTCTTACTATCTATATATATATTTCATACTTTACAGACTAATTCTAATACTACATAAAATTCACACATTATAAAACATATTGTAAACATTCTAAATTTTTCTTAACTCTACTACTTATGACTACTACCGGATTTTTCTTTAGTTGTGAGTTATTCTAGTTATAGAATTACTCTTTAAGTAATTTGTTACTTAATTATTCCTCATATTTGATGTCAGCTGACTTCTTACTTTGCTCTACTTTTCGATGAATAGGATTGAAGGTTGATCAGGCCTCGTACCTATTTATACGATTAGGTAGCCAAATATTACTCAAGTACTTTTTTGCAGTTGAGTACAAAACATATACCTTTTTTTTTACATTTATTTAACTTGCACTCTACCATTTCCTTCTTTGTGATAACGTTTTATCTGCGAAATATGTGTTCTTCGTACATATTTTTGAGTAGAGGGTTCGTACAGGGCTACAGTTACTGGAGTTAAGTATTTGTGAATTTGATAAGGACCGCACCATCGGTATGATAGCTTGGAAGTTGTCTTATCGATTGCACTACTCGTAGGTTGTGTTTTATACATTACTAACTCACCGATTTGGTACTTTACTTCATTATTATTATTATTTCGCTCGTGATATTTCCTTGATTTCGCTAAGTTTGCTAGTAAATTAGCGCGCGCTTCATTACATATTTTCTTAATATTTTTATCCCTAATTTCAAGGAGTAACAACTCATGTATTTTCCACTTAGTGGATAATGGGTGGTTAGGTTTATACTTGAACAATAATTCGAATGGGGTAGACTTATGTCCTTCATGATATGCTGAATTAAAGGCGAATTGTATCCAGGATAGGTTCTGGTCCCAAGACGTATGATCGTTAGCATGGCAGGCTATTAAAGCAGATTTTAGGTTTCGCAAATACCTTTCAGCTATATTTCCTTGCGGACGATACTCTGTAGTGGTAATGTGGTCTATTCCTAGTTTGAAACACATGTTCCTGAATTCCTTAGACTTAAACTGTGGTCCGTTATCCGACACTAGATGGACTGGAGTACCGAATTCTTTAAATAATCTATGCTGTAAAATACTTACTGTGGTAGAAGCTAAGGCTCGCCGCATGGGGTACATCCAGACGAATTTGCTAAAAGAATCTATGCAAATTAGTAACATTGTATTTCCTGATTTAGAACGCGGGTAGGGTCCTGAAAAGTCTAAATAAATTTTGGAGAACGGGGTAGCAGGAATCTCTGAGATTAATTGACTTATTTGGCTGTTTCTCGCTGGTTTGCTGAGTGCACACAACTTACACCTTTTCACGAAATTAGCGATCTCACTGTTCATATTTTCCCAGTGATATTCTTTACGAATTTGATGTATGGTTTTATTTATTCCCATATGTGCTCCAATGGTGGAAGAGTGATAGTATTCCATCAGCATAGGTTTAATAATATCAGGGGCGATTATTCGTAAATATTTTCCGTTCGCTATTCTACAACATAACACTCTCTTACTTAATATGTATTTCTCTGACTTATTTCCTTTATCGAGTTGTTCAATAATTTGTCTCAAACGTGGGTCTTGTTGTTGATACTGGGCTAAGTCCGTAAATGCAAGAGGAAATTCGGTAATTAAAGTATTAATAATCGGCGTTTCTCTACTCTTGTTTTCGTAAGTATTACTACTCGGCTGGAACATACGTGACAGTGTATCGGCAACTACGTTTTGGGTGCCTCTAATATGTTGTACTTTGAATTTAAAACAATTTAATCTTAATACCCATCTTCCGATACGACCTAACTGTTTTGGGTGATTTAGTAGCCAAGATAATGCTTGATTATCTGTTTATAACAAAAACTCTTTATGTTCTAAAAAGGGTTTGAACTTCTCAAAAGCGAAAACGATAGCTAAACATTCTAATTCGTATGCGGAGTATTTCTTTTCTTGGTCTGTCAGGGTGCGTGAAGCGTAACTAATAGGTAATCTAGAGTAATCTACTTCCTGATATATTACTGCACCTAGGGCTACACTTGAACTGTCTGTCTGCACTACAAACGGTTTTGTAAAATCGGCTAATTGTAGTACGGGGGGTGATATGATGCTTTCTTTTAATTTCTCGAATGCGGTTTGGTGTTGCTCATTCCACTCAAATTTAACTCTCTTCTTTCTTAAAGTATTTAGAGGTGCTGAAATTTCGGCTAGATGCGGGATATACTTGTGGAAATAATTTATCATTCCTAAAAATCGGGCTATTCCTTTCGCATCCCGCGGTGGTAAAAATTCTCTGATAGCACGGGTTCGCTCGGGGTCTATGCTTACCTTTCCGTTGGCTTTTACGATGTGACCTAAAAATGAGAATTGTGTCACAGCAAAATTTACTTTACTGGGGTTTACGGTTAATCCAGCTTTCTCCAATCGGGATAGTACTTCACGTAGATGTTTAAGATGTTGCTCAATTGACTCGCTGTAGATAACAATGTCATCTAAGTAGTGATACACATATTTAAATTTTATGTCATGAAATAATTTTTCTAATAATCTGCTAAATACAGAACTACCTTGGGATATACCAAAGGGTACCCTCGTAAATTGGTACAGGTTGAAAGGGACGGCAAATGCGGTTAGACGTTTTGATTCTTCCGAGAGGGGTATCTGGTGAAATGCCTGATTTAAATCCATAATGGTAAAAATTGTTGCTTTCGTAAAATAATGAAAAGCACTGTGGATGTCGGGAAGTGGTATGGATTCAAATTCTATCCGTTTATTTAGTTGCCTGTAGTCCACAACTAGTCTATGTTTGTCGTTACTTTTGGGTACTAAAAACGCGGGTGATGAATAAGATGACGTAGAGGGTTCGATGACTCCTTGTTCTAACAATTTATTAATTTGGTTCCTCATTACTTCCATTTTTGGAGGTGATAACTTGTATGGGGCTAAACGTATTACTTTATTGTCGCTCAAATTTATTTTGTACTCTATCAGGTCCATCAGTCCTAACTTTGGGGTGAGGACGTTGGAGAACTGTTCTATTAATGTCTGCATTTTCCGTCTATCTTTACTTTCCAGATGACCTAATTCAGAATCGTGATGTTCTAGATGTGTAGAAGTAGTTCCAGTACTTTCTCTGTTATTTGCATTATCATCCAAGTTATATTTCCGTGAACGATCGAATTCAAAGTAAAATATCTTATCGTGAATATCTAGAATTATTCCTGTTTTACTGATAAAATCAGCTCCCAATATTAACTCGGGTCCTAACTCGTCGCATACCAACATTGGAAAATACCACGTTAGATTTTTAATTTTTACTTTAAACGTGATGATAAGTTTTATCATTAAGTTTTGTTTATTAGCTGTAGCGCATCAAATATTTACTGATTGACTGCGTTTAACTAAATTGTTTTAAATGGAATAAATCCTATTGTAGTCCCAAGGCACGTGTTTGTTAACCAAATACACTGTACTCACCGTCTATGGCTTTTTTCCTTGATGTTTTTTCCAGTTTACATGTTTCAAGGCACTTGCCTCATCATCAGAACTTATAAAATCAATCTATGTCATAAATAATGACATTTGTCAAAATATTAAAAACACAATACGGCAATTAAACTATGTACATAAATTCGCTTTAAAAATGTTCGGTGTGCCTTGCAAGACAATACGCGCGATTACGGCGCGTGTTGTCTTGCAAGGCACACCGAACATTTTTAAAGCGAATTTATGTACATAGTTTAATTGCCGTATTGTGTTTTTAATATTTTGACAAATGTCATTATTTATGACATAGATTGATTTTATAAGTTCTGATGATGAGGCAAGAGCCTTGAAACATGTAAACTGGAAAAAACATCAAGGAAAAAAGCCATAGACGGTGAGTACAGTGTATTTGGTTAACTAAATTGTGTTTAAATAATTCATTGGCTAGCTCTTGACTAATTAAACTTCGCGTTGATCCGAAATCAATTAATCCGAGGGTGGATGTAACACCAAGGTCAACTTGTATATACGGTAATTGACACTTATTGAAATCACATTTATTAATAGCGTTACATTTATCGATAAATTTTCTAACATAGGGGTCTAATTTTCTTTTTTTATTATTATTAATTTCTTTTAATTTGTTGTCTCTCAGGGGTTTACCTGTTTTCACGATGCTGCGGAAGACACAGGGTTTCGGGTCTCCCTGCCTTACATGTTTTTTGGATTATGAGTTTTCTGATTGTACTGTTTCCGTTTACAGTTTCTACTGAGGTGTCCAGGTTTTCCGCAGTTATAGCATACATATTCTTTACGTGGGGTCTCACTGGTTTCCTGTCGTGGTTGAGGCTCCTTGGACTTACCATGGCGATGAACATAGGTTGGTCGCCGAAATGGTCGTCTTTCTCGTAGACTTCTTGCATCTGAGACTAGGGCTTGCGTTTCCTTTCTATGTGGTGTAGTGGATACCGGTGCATGTCTGTGCTGATCTGCGTACCACACATTTGACGAGTGAACACTACATTGTTCAAGGTCAGCGGAAGTGAGGGGTCTACTTATTAGTGCTAAACTTGAGCGTTCTTCAGTAGATAAGCCTACTAGAATAGTATCGACCAATTGTTTTTCACTCCAGTCGACTTGCAGTAGACGTGAAGATTCTCTGATGTCTGCAATATAGTGGGCCAGTCTTTCATGGGCTCCTTGTACTCGAAGTACGGTATTTCTTTTGATCTCCTCATAAATTCCCGTGGGGATAAAATATTTGATTATAGTAGTATGAAGTTCTTCTACTGGAAGAGTCGAGTGTAATGATTCTAGTACACGATCTCGTAAAGGTGGTTTACATTTGGGTAGGATTACCTGCAGTATTTGCCAACCGTTCAATTGTTGTAGATCTTTTATTTGCAGTAAGTATCTGATAAAAGTCAACAGTATCGTGATACTTAAGCCATCGGTGTAAGGAATTTCATTAATTATTTTCTCTACTGGGTGGGAAATCTGTCCGTAGAGGTCTACATTAAAATTTACGTTTGGTATACTTTTCGAAGGATTGATGGTTGCATTAGGATTTGTAATCGCATATTGACTAGTGCGAGTATGGTGACCATTAGGAGGTAGGGGTTCTGATATAGTTAGGGTATTTAATTCTCTACTAGGTAACTGTTCATGAGTCGGTTGTATCTTCGATACGGTGGGTGATTCGTGGTTCGAGGTGGAGGGAGGGTGTTCTAAAGTAGGGGATTGAACTGGGTGTTTAAACTTTGTACTGTTTTATCAGCTGTAAGCAGTCTACTAACATTGCACGGCACGCGCGGATGACGTCACGCGTTATCAAACCTTGCAACCGGCCAGCCTAGCCGACTGCAAGCCAGCATTAGTTCAGTTTATAACACGACTCCGAGCGCAACTCTCGTTAAACACTTCTCTTACAGCCGCGGCTTTTGGCTATTATACAGCATGCATTTATAACATTTCACTTTAATCGTCTACCTGCGTCCATCTGCAATGGACCACGATTGCATTCAAAATTAATCTCGGGCATTATCGCCTCAAATGCTTCCGCACGTGCCGATCGTAACTAACAAACCAAATTATTCAATAAACGCATGTTCAATATCTTAAATACAGTCCACTTCTTTCTAACAAACAATCCAGCCTTCCTTATTAGCGTCTTTGGAATAACTCGCGATTCTTCAAGAGCTTCCAAACCGCAACATTTTTGGTCCCACCGGACCGGATTTCACATTTCAGGCCAAAAACGACATCATTTTTGGTCCAACCAGGCAGGATTTCATATTTTCAGGCCAAAACAAACTACATCATTTTTGGTCCCAACGGCACAGATTTCTCATACCTGAGTACACAGGCGACAGCATTTATTTATATACATCATTTCTGGAAAAACTAATCTGAAGTTAATCACGACAGACGGGCATCATTTTCGTCCTGAGCGACACCATTATCGTGAATCACGTCGCAGTCATCTCGACAAGATTCAGCCAAGCAGTAGACCAGAGACGACGGGACGAAACAGGACAACATTTACGAGATTCCACAGCTTTAATTGATGGAGGGTACAACATGAGGCAACGGCTGACCGGCAGAGACAGGAGGTGTAGCAGCTCCAAACGGGATCGAAGCCAGCTTCATCACGAATGGATCGACGGCCACGTGACTATAAACTTTACCTATATTTGATTTATTTTTAATAATATTTCACTCAGTGTGTATTTTTTGACATATTTATATAAACAAATAACTTATTACATAATATAAATTAATAGATGGTTGGCAGCTCATTATCAGTCAGAACTTTAAAGATAAAGCTATACTTTGTAATCATTTAGATTTATAATTTCAATAATTTAACTGCCAACGAGTTTGATTAGTTAGAGAGAGTAAGTTTATGTTCAAACCAACGATCGCTAGCTACCAAACGTATTTAAACTCATTCAAAATTAAGTTTGTGGTTCACATGCTCGATGCTCAATTGTTTCTAAATATCTTTCCCTTTTTTATCTCAAACTGTAATAATGGCCGATGTAAGGGCTCTGATAAAAAAACGAGGTACAATTAAGGCCTCAGTATCCCGAATAAATACCTTCGCGGATAATTTTGATTTGTTAAACAGCGATCCTCATGCGCTCAAAATAAAACTGCGTCATTTGATGGAATTATCCACCAAATATGACGAGATACAGTCACAAATCGAGGCTGAGGAAGCAGACGTTGCGTCAACAAGTGATAGAGTGCAAACGGAGGACGATCTCTGTGCTATAGAATGCAAATTGCAACACTTGTTGGAGCAATCTGAGCACTTGAACCAAAAACCACTAATTAATACTGATGGTAAACAGCCTAAAACAACCCCCATTCAATTGGAACCAATAAAATTACCACGGTTCGAGGGTAGTATTGTGGAATGGCAACATTATTACCATATTTTTATGGAACTAATTCATGTCAGAACAGACCTGACAGATATACAGAAGCTTCATTATTTGCACTCGTCATTACATGGCGAGGCGCTTAACGTAATAAAATCATTACCCATAACACATGAGAATTACGCGGTGGCTATCGATCTGTTGAGGAATAGATATGATAGTAAGCTGATTGTCTCCGCTCACCACGTGTGGAATGTACTAGACGTACCATTAGTCCAGCAGGAATCCCAAGGTAGCATATCGCAATTTATTGATCAAATCTCTGGAAATATAAACGCTTTAAATAATCTCAAACTGCCAGTCAACACGTTTGAAATTATTGTCGTAAATTATCTAGCCAAAAAACTTGACAGTTACACTTTACGTTTGTGGAAAGAGAGTTTATCGGAGCATAAACTCCCTGATTTTAATAGTTTTATAACTTTTTTAAATTCACGTAGGAAACTACTGCAAAATATCGATAACGCGACTAGCCCAACGAGCAGGTTGAACAAAAGCGATAAGTCTCCTTATCGCAAAGCAGTTAAACAGATAAGCACTCCAAAGGGCGCATTCCACTCACATATTAGAAATAATTTATGCAGGCTATGTAACGGTGGACATAGACTTAGCGATTGCCCACAATTTATATCGCTGTCTATCCCTGATAGAAAAAATGCGTTACTAAAAAACAAACTTTGCTTAAACTGTCTCCGTTCGGGACACGAGGGTTCAAAATGTCCCTCCAAATTTTCATGTAAAAAATGTTCTAGGCGTCACCACACCACGATTCATGTCCCCAACAGGGACGTAACTTCTGTTAACAACCAGTGCTCACTGAAATCACAGACCAATAAATCGGTATTGTTATCTACCGCCGTCTGTATGACATACAATAAAGTCGGCAAAAAATTTCCCGTTAGGATATTACTGGATTCCGGTTCTCAAGCGAACTTTTGCACAATGGATTTCGCCCGCAGGTTGGGCCTCCAATTAGTTAAATCGCAATTGCCCATCACGGGTATAAACAACTCGCTTTCCCAGGCTGACTTCAGCACTAATGTAAGGCTACATTCACGCTATAAACCCTTCACGTTAAACGTACATTGTGCCGTATTACCCAGTATAACTAATAATTTACCGGCGGAGTCGTTCAATCTTACCTCTTTAAATTTACCCAAGCGCATATTCTTGGCGGATCCTCACCTACATTGCTCATCGCAAGTCGATATATTAATCGGCGCTCAATATTTTCTACAATTAATTGAACCTGTGAAATATACGCGCGGACCACACTTTCCTATAATTCAGGAAACCAAGTTAGGATTTATTTTGGCCGGTGACTTACCATTCAACGTCGATGTGACTAAAACGGTTTCTTCATTTATGGTCTGTAAGGATGATAATCAGGTTTCCTCGCAACTAAAGGAATTTTGGAAGTTGGAGGAGATCTCTAGTCGCGAAGCCCGATCTGAGGACTCACCGTGTGAAAGGCATTTCGTGGAAAACACTAGCCGCAATCGCGACGGGAGATTCGTGGTAGCCCTGCCCCGCAGATCTGATAAATCTTATTTGGGAGATTCTCTCCGCGGAGCAATACGAAGATTCCAATCGTTAGAATTCAAATTCAAGCAGAACCCTACCCTTTACAAGGATTATAGTGAGTTCATGAATGACTACTTAAGACTTGGCCACATGTCGCCGCTTAATGAATACGATCTGTCGCTTGACAGGTCAGAGATCTTTTATCTGCCCCATCACGCAGTCTTCAAAGACTCTAGCTTAACCACTAAATTGCGCGTGGTATTTGACGCATCCGCTAAAACCACCAATAATTTGTCCCTTAACGACACTTTAATGGTCGGTCCTACGATCCAGCAGGATCTGTTTTCGATAATGGTTCGGTTCCGCACTCACCGATACGTACTTATTGCGGACATTGAAAAGATGTATCGCCAGATCATTGTTAATCCTAAGGATTCAAACTTGCAACGCATTGTTTGGCGTGATGCACCGCATAAGGAATTACGACATTACGCGTTAAGGACGGTTACATATGGCACTGCTAGTGCCTCCTTCCTTGCTACGCGTTGTCTGGCTCAAATAGCATATGAAAATAAAGCCGACTACCCTACCGCTGCTAAGGCGTAATGACTTTTACGTAGACGATCTCATAACGGGTTCGGATGATCCGAACAGCTTAGCTGAAATGAAAGGCGAGATCGAGAAGTTGTTGAGGAGGTATGGTTTTTCGTTACACAAATGGTTCTCTAACCACCATAAGATTATGACTCTTCGCGCCCAAGTAACCCGTGACTTCAGCAAGGGTCAAAACGTGCGTACCTTGGGCATACAGTGGAATGTTGAGGGGGATAACTTTTTGTACACCGTTAGGGGTGATGACAATCTAACCGTTCTCAACAAGAGAAGCGTGTTGTCAATCATTGCCGGGATCTATGATCCACTAGGTCTAATTGCTCCCATCACATTTTGCTGCAAGCATTTTGTGCAGCAGTTGTGGTTGGCGGGCACTGATTGGGACGAACCCTTGTCCGGGTCACTGGCCAATCAATGGTCGGAATTATACGCCCAATTAGTCTCCGACACTCATTTTGAGATTACGAGGTCGGTTAAGAGTTCGAACAGTTACCCAGTTAGTTCATTGCAGCTGCACGGATTCGCCGACGCTTCGGTTAAAGGTTACGCGTGTTGCATTTATGTGCGGGCGGTCTATTCGAACGGCGCCATATCATCAAACTTGTTGTGTGCTAAATCTAGGGTCGCTCCGCTGAAACAGATAACGCTTCCTAGACTTGAACTTTGTGCTTGTTTATTGTTGGCTCAATTAGCGTCCAAGGTTTTAAATGCCGTCGATTACAATTTTGACGGATTATATCTTTATTCGGATTCGATGATAGCGTTGTACTGGATACATCAGCAATCTTCCCGCTGGAAGGTATTTGTGGCTAACCGTGTCGCAGAAATACAGCGTCTTGTTAGCAGCAGGGGAACTTGGCGTCATGTAGTATCGAATGACAACCCTGCCGACGTTTTATCGCGCGGTTGCCTCCCTCGTAGTCTGCACTGTCATGCTCAATGGTGGCATGGTCCCTCCTGGTTGGCTCGTGATGCGGCCTCATGGCCGATCAGCGCGTTCGACATTAATACTCCCTGTACCTTTCCCGACATTGAAGAGGAACGTCGCAAGCAGGCTCAAACCTCACTAATTGTCGCGTCCTCAACACATAGTTACATTGAAAATTATTCATCTCTTACGAGGCTTATTCGCGTCTTCGCATACTGCCGTCGATTTCTTCGCAATTCTAGGCTCGCGGTGGTTGATAGAGACACGTCCTTTTTGTCGGCTCAAGAATTGTCTGACACGCTCTTGGTTTTTTTCCGGCAATCTCAGAAGTTGCATTTCGACGTAGAGGTTAGGGAACTTGAGGCACACCGGTGCCTTCCACGCAGTAGTAAAATTCTTGCTCTCAACCCATTCCTGGATAAATCAGGCATTTTAAGAGTGGGTGGACGCTTGCAATTCTCCCCACTTAGCTACGAGACTAAACACCAAATAATTTTACACCCGCACTCTCATCTCACGAGATTAATAATTGAATACGAACACATCCGTTTGTTGCACGCTGGAGTGCAATCAACTCAAGCTTCGCTTAGGCTTAAGTATTGGATCATACACGATAAGTCCTATATCCGCTCAGTGATACATAAGTGTGTCACTTGTTTTCGTTTCCGGGCTAAAGGCGCGAATCAATTACTCGGTCAATTACCCTCTTCTAGGGTCACGCCGTCAAGGCCATTCTCACAGTCGGCCGTGGATTACGCAGGTCCGGTGTTTTTGCGCCATGGCGGGCAGCGCTCTAAGTCCACGACCAAGGCATATATCGCTCTATTTATATGCATGTGTACTAGGGCCATCCATTTAGAATTGGTGTCGGATCTTACTTCCAACGCCTTTATAGCGGCTTTAAAAAGGTTCATATCGCGCAGAGGTATTCCCGCGCAAATATTTTCGGATAATGGCACGAATTTTCGTCGTGCCAACCACACGTTGCATGATTGGTACAAATTTTTAACCTCCAAGGAAGTTGCACAATCTTCTCTGGAGTTTTGCGGTCTCCACGGCATCAAATGGTCCTTTATCCCCCCTTCAGCCCCTCATTTCGGTGGTTTGTGGGAAAGTGGTGTAAGGAGTGTTAAATTCCATTTACGTCGCGTAATTGGCGGTACGATCTTGAATTTTGAGGAATATTCTACCCTTCTTTCTCAAATTGAGGCTTGCCTTAATTCACGCCCGTTATGCGCCGTGTCCGACGATGCTAGAGACCCTGAACCCTTAACACCCGCTCATTTTTTGGTCGGTGCTCCACTGACGGCACTTCCGGAACCCGACTATACACAAGGCAATAATACTCATTTGGGCAGATGGCTTCTGCTCCAAAAATTTACGCAGACCATCTGGAAACGGTGGTCTCGGGATTATCTGCACCAGCTGCAGCAGCGCAATAAATGGCGCACCCCATTTAAGAATTTGAAGGTCGGACAACTTGTCCTCATTTTGGATGACAATTCCCCCCCTCTAGAATGGAAGCGTGGGGTAATTACCAATGTTTTTCCGGGTCAAGATTCCTTAGTACGCGTCGCAGAAGTACGCACCGCGCTAGGTATCTTACGCCGACCCATCCACAAATTATGCCCCCTTCCGGTGGCAACAAGCTAATCGTATGCGTGCCATACGAGACATACGAGGTGTGTGTGTGTGTGTGTGTGTGTGTGTGTGTGTGTGTGTGTGTGTGTGTGTGTGCGTGTCACATTACATGGAACACGCCCGGGACATTCCCCGGGGCGAGCATACAAGTCAATTGTATCATAAGCATTGTAACATTGTTAAGTGTCGCTAGCTATTACAGAAATAGTGACTGTGTCTCATATGTACTATCAATTATTATGAATGTTGTGTATCGTTAATATGTTTGTGTGGTTCAAATTCTGAGAACCACAAGTGTCAGTTATAGTGGCAATTATTCTATATATGTATTGTATTTTCTAAGGGTCAAAACATTATGAAATTCATTGGGGTTGTTATGTCAATATCATTTGGGAAAGATCAATACCTACTTAATTATTGTATTATTGTGCGTATTGTATTACTGTTATGTGTTGAGTAATCTTGACGTCAGTAAGCCCTTGCTATTGGCGTAAGGGTCAATTTATTGTATGCTTGGTGATTGTTAATTGAATTTATATTATGTCCATTATGTCATTGCTCTCTGGCCAGTGCGCCAATTATTGTATCGCTTACGACATGTAAGTCTAAGTATTATATTGTTCAATTTAACCGTTAATGTACAAAATCGTCCCGATTTTGGCGGGCAGTATGTTTAAACTTTGTACTGTTTTATCAGCTGTAAGCAGTCTACTAACATTGCACGGCACGCGCGGATGACGTCACGCGTTATCAAACCTTGCAACCGGCCAGCCTAGCCGACTGCAAGCCAGCATTAGTTCAGTTTATAACACGACTCCGAGCGCAACTCTCGTTAAACACTTCTCTTACAGCCGCGGCTTTTGGCTGTTATTCAGCATACATTTATAACATTCAATTTTAATCGTCTACCTGCGTCCATCTACCATGGACCACGATTTCATTCAAAGTTGATTTCGGGCATTATCGCCTCAAAATGCATCCGCACGTGCCGATCGTAACTAACAAACCAAATTATTCAATAAACGCATGTTCAATATCTTAAATACAGTCCACTTCTTTCTAACAAACAATCCAGCCTTCCTTATTAGCGTCTTTGGAATAACTCGCGATTCTTCAAGAGCTTCCAAACCGCAACACTGGGGAAATATATAATTTTTGTAAGTCATGCTCAATTTCCTCCATTCTAGATGAGTCTGACTTTCGTCGTAAGTCGTTGATAATTATGGGTAATTGGCGTAATGCCTCATCCGCAAATTTCTGCACATCGGCGGGGATTACGGTGACGTCGGGCCAGCTTAATAAATTGTTCAACCAGCGGGTTAAATGTTCTATTCGTTGCGTGACGCGCAATATTACAGTAGGTGATTTTTCGTCCTGAAGGTTCTGAGATAATACCGTGAGTTCCCTATATTTCGCATAACAGGTTTCTCGTTCGCTGTCATAATCGAGTTCACGCAATCTATCTAACTGCGAGGGTATATCTGATCCGGTTTGGCGTAATGATTTTCGTAATTCAGACACGGTTACATTCACGTGTTTTAAACCTCGTAAAATTGCTTCGTAGCACAGCTCATCTTTTAATAATAGATCAGGGTTAAATTCAGCCATTTTCGTAATGTGAGTGGCTATAACTAATTATTCTACTATTTGCATTATATTCTATACAATGCTTTCTTTTTTTTTTATACACAAGAAAAATAAAAATATAAATCAATCGTATTCTTACCCTTTTTTTTTACAAATAAACTATTAAAATGTGATGACAACCTTTATCATTTTACATTGGTAGAGAGAGAGAAATCTCACACAGGCTTGAATATACGTTCGACAAAAGGGGGAATCTTCGGTTACTAAACACAGGAAAAGACACGCTTCTTATAACAATAGAACTAACAAAGAGGGTGGCGTATTGTCTAACTCAACTTGCGGGAGGGTAACTATGACAGTTTCACACAGGCGCGGACAAGAATTCAACCGGTCGGATTTTGTTTACAAACCGACATGTTGATGAATGAAATTTTTGACAAGCACGTACCTGATGTTATTTCGTATACTTGTGGCGTCTTAAGTTAACATTATGTACATTCCTATATCTAAATCATAATTCAAATTACTTATTTACTATACTATTATAATAATAATTATCGTTTGATTTTATTTAAGATTTTAGACACATTTTAGAGTAAATGAGTGAATAAATCAACAGGGTGTGTGTGGAATATTGGGACACACTTACTTCTTAAACAACACAAGACACAATTTTTTTTTTTACAAAGGAGTAGCAAAATTTAAACAAATTAAGCAGAGTGGCGCAATTTATAACATCTTAACTTGTGTTATAACCTAGGGAACCTGCATTAACTAGAAATGCCAATCATACAGGCTGCCTTCGTTGTGACGAGCTGAAAATTAATCACAACACCAAAACAATTAATATGAAAGGATTCTGGAAGGGGAGACTGTTGATTTATGCACTCAGTTTAGTCGGTACTACAGATGACATCTCTTTATTACATATGGTATTAATTGCTCTACTTAAAATTCTCAACATATATGGTTCAATAGCTTACAGTTTACAAGATGATTATATTTTATTTTTTTACAAGGGCCCTCAAAATAAGATGTACATCAATTTAATTAATTCCACGGATCCGGGATTGAATATAGTATGTTAATAATGGTCACCTCGCCATATACAATCTTTAAAATTGTGCCATTTGAAGAATGGACTTTATTAATCTTTTTTAAAACAATAAAGCTTTCGGTCTAAACTTTTACTCTTTTACTACAAATAAGAATACAATTACTGTCAGTACTTAAAATGTCTTAATGTTGTTAATTTAATTGTCTTTTACTGTTTTATAATATTTAGTATTTCATAACCACGGAAGGCTTGCCTCCGTGTCACCTTTTGGATATCCTCCAGCTCCTCGTTATTCCAGTCCTCGGTCCTCGGTTGCAGCATGTTTGATGTAGGTCAGCTATCTCTCGTTATCTTCGTATCCGGGGATGGTGTAGTCCTGAAGTCTTTTAGATCATTGCGGGTCCTGGTTCACTGCTCTTGGCTAACGGGTAGTAATAGCTCGTTGATTTGAATGATTACCACAAAAGTTTCATTCACCTGTATCTACTTCACATGATTGTTTATTTGTTGCACTTCACTGTATGGTCTTACCACAGTTTTAATTACATAAGTTTTATATTTTAAGATTTTTGTAGAGATGTCATAGGCGCTAAATTTTCATTATTCTTTCTTACTCCTTTACAACATATTTATATGAATCGCGGTTCAACTATATTAACGCAACACATTGGTTAATAGTATAAAGAATGCCTCTGTGTCTTAACTGACAGATTAATCACTTTAGGAAACAAACTATTTTTAACGTTCCACATTACTGCTGTGCGCAGCTTACGGGTTGACCGCTCCATTGCAAGTGCGTGAAAATAGTTAGGGGTGAGAGTAGTAATCTCGCGACATTTACCAATCAACATAAAAGTAGTTCCATGTTTCTTCTTTATTTAAAGGATTAAAGTTTGACTATTTAATTAAGTAAAGATATTCTTAGTTACAGACGTTATTAAAATACATTACAGTGGTCTTATTTAATTATTTAAATAATGTCAAAATTTACAAGTATATTTAGTTTGTTAAGGGGTCGGAAAACAAGTTAATTCTGGTTAGTGCCTGTCTATGCAGGATTAATTAACAAGCTTTACCCTTTCTGTACAATCGTATTCCTTTTATTTTATTATTAGACTTTTTATTAAATATTACTATTATTAATGATAGCAATAAGATTTAGTTTAAATGTGCGATTTTATTAAAAATTTAAAATTTCTCAGCCTACACATTACCAATTTAATAATTACCATATTTTTATTAATGAAATCGTCACAGAGCTATGCGGTGACTGATTCTCGCAACGTGCACGGAAACGCAACCCAAATTCGGCCCGCTAGATAGCGTGCACTGCCGGACACTGCCATACAGATATCGCCTCGCTCACTGACATTGATAACTAATCGAATTTATTATTGGAAATATAGTATTTGTATTTCCTCGAACGCCGGGTTATGCAAACACCGGCACAAAACGACGACCCAAAGCTGTCACTAACTCTTGGTTGGATGCGGTTTCCCGCACCTGACACAGGCCACTTCATTGTGGCAGCTATCAGAGCCGGGGCCGAAGCATTGGCATCGATGGCACTGAGGCACATGACCAGCTTCGCGGCTCCTTTCTACTTTTATTTTCAAACCGCAAAGACTGGTCAGTCCCAGCAGTCTGTCCTCCAGTTCGCCCTTAATGATAATCACCCAGAGGAGTGGTAAGTTGCGCCTGGGTCCGTTGACTGTATACAGTCGGATGAATTCTTCGATTGGGAAGCCGAGTTGACGAAGCCCGTCCGCCACCTCTTCATGGTCTGATTCCTCATCCAGGCCGCAAATGAGCGGCCGGACATGAGGCGCCTTCTCGTTGGTGAATGTATGAAACTGAAGGCCATTGGCTTGGAGAAAAAGGTATACGGCCCTATAACCCTCGTCCGTCGCACAGCAGACGCGCAGGGAGTCCCTCCCACGAAGAGACATCTGCGCGTTTGCAGAGAGGGGGACTCCGAGTCGGAGACGTCGGGATAGGTCAACGACGTTTATGACGCCGTTACGAACAGGGGCGGAGGGCGGCTGCATCGGGAAGGAGCATCCAGGGGCTCCGAGTTGTCGGAGAGCGGAGTTTGCTCCTCTTTCCGTTTCTTTTTCTTCAATGCTACCACGGTAACTTCAGACCCAGGCGAGGACTAGAACGCAGTACTCGACGGGCCGGGAGTAACCCTATCAACAATGGTGGACTCGGTCAAAACTACGGAGCGACCCTGAGAAGGACCGCTGCACGATCCGAACGAGTCAGGTCGGGGCCTATCGAAGATGCAGTGGAGTGGCCCTGAGAAGGGCCATTCCACCGCCCGGCCGCAACGCGACGGTTGCCCATCTCGTCTTGGCAAAGGTATTCGGGTTTGGAAAGTCGATTAAGTGAAAAGACCGACCGCTACCGGCAGGGACCTAACTTAGCTTATGGGAGCAAAGCGGGCGATGCCACCAGAAGCGGGCGGAAAAATAAGTGAAGGGCTTACCTCGCAGTGATCCCTCGACGTAATCCCAATAACAGATCCACCGGGCCGGAGTCCCGAGAAAACCGGAGCACCGCACATAACTAACACTACACTAGACTGCACTGCTGTCTTTTGCTTAGAGAGGCACACTACACAAGCCGCACAGCAACCAACACCAGACCGCGAACGGAAACTACCGCCAAGAGACCCGCACACGCGAAAGTGAACACTACCGCGTACACAAGGTAAAGTAAACGATCCACCCGGCACACCAGCGATGTCGTCTGCTGCCAACACACGGCCCTAACGAGGAGCGTCGATGGAGGTCGCACGACCCACTAATACGTGGCCACAGCTAGCTTGGCTTCGCTTTTGGTTGTTACTGGCCGGCACTGCAGGTGCATACATACATACATACATACATCCTCGGCGCTACAGCCCAGTCCGTGCCATGGCCTCCAAAAGAAATCGTCCCTACTGGTCTCTGCTCCCGGCCAATTTCCATCAGTTTGCTGCACCCAGCCTCACTGCCTCCCTACAAACCTGGTCCAGCCATCTTGTACGCTGTCTTCCCCTCCTTCTCCTTCCCATCGGCAAATAATTAATGATTTTTTGGGGGATTCTATCCTCCGCCATTCTTTACACATGTCCGGCCCAACCCAATCTGTTAATTTGTATGAATTGCACGATCGGAAGATCTTTAAAGCTTTCGTACAACTCTCGATTATGCAGTCGTCTCCAAATCTCGTTTTCCTTCACAGGGCCGTAGATTCTCCTGAATACCTTCCTCTCAAACACGGCCAGTTCTGCTCATCTAGTTTTTTACCACCCAGCATTCCGAGCCATACATCAGAACTGGTCTGATCAAGGTCTTGTAGAGCGTGGCTTTTGTCTCTTTACTTATTAATTTTGATTTAAATGTTTCACTAGTCCGAACACCTACTAGCAGATAATATTCGTTTTTCAATGTCTCTAGAGGAGTCATTTCCAGAGTCCACATATGACCTGAGATATGGCACTGCAGGTGATTCAGTAGTATTCCACCTTCAGTCGAGAGAAGAAGACCTTACTGCCTGCGCAAGCTAGGGCGGGAGCTCCAACAGCCAACAACGTTCAACGAAAGAGTCCAATCGCAACTGCAATCTCAGCGTCAGAAAAGCTCCTCAGCATCGATGTGGAGTCTACAGCAGCTAGGCAAAGAAATCTCTGTCTGCCCACGACGTTCCCTGAACGTTTCTCTGAGAGCCGTATAAAACGCCCCATAGTATGTGCCCAAACGTATAATCCAAAGAGATATACAGATGTGTTTAGTCGTAGAATAGGTTGGACCAAATAGAGCAGCAAGCAATAAAACCTCGCCGAGTGGCTTCAGTCTAGCGATGGTCAACTGCGTAGATGGAAACGTTTCGAATACACTGTGACTTAGAGGACAGACTTTGTTAGGTTTCGTTTACTATTATAAACCATGTAACGTATCAAAACAACGGTTACATAAAAAAATAATATAATACGTCAAATGAAAGAGTACCATAAGCATATTTCATCAAGCATGGAAGAAGGAACAGAAGTATGAAAATCAAAAGTGTATCTATAAATAAGTAATATTAAAGCAACCCAACGAAGAAGAAAGAAGAGTCATAAGAATATATCATCGAGTATAAAGAAGAAGGAGAGAATACAATGAGTCAATATAATACGTTAGCATCCAGGTCCAATAGATCAAAATAGTGAGGGTATATGCCGAAAGTGACTATCATCATAAGGAAGACACATATCAAATGGAATTATCATAGTGAGAAAATGGACTAATTTGTCATAATAGTAGTGAGATAAATATAAGACAATGATTATCATAATAGTGAGTGAAAATGTGGAAGAATATAACTATGTTAAATGAACAAGAATTATCACAAATAGTGAGTAACCAAGAAAAGCATCACAAATGACAAATAAATAACATGAAGAAGAACAGAAGAAGAAGAAGAAGAAGAAATGTACCATGAAGAATGAAGATTATGTATGACCAGAACAAGACATCAACATTCCCAAAATATGGAAAGTAACACAATCAGTATAATGACCAAAATAAGAATGTTAATTATAAGATTAGTGTAACATGACAGATATAAGCATAATATTGAATGGCAATTGATCATTAGAACAATGTAGTTTTAATGTTTAAATTTGGAAGAAAGCATTAAGTTTAATATAAATAAATTAATTCATAGCAACTGTGGAAAGAAATCATTATTACAAAGAAAATACAAGTTCAAGTAAAAGGAGTTACTAGTGATGAGTCATCCAAAACCAGTCTCATAACCAAAGGTTTTCAAGGTATAACCCAGGAAGGTAAAATAGTAAATAACAAAGCAGTACACAATATGACCAAACCCACAACGAGGGAGAATAAATAGAATAGAAAACCTAAAATAAGCCAAGATCAACCAATACAGGTTGTGTATTTCTGAATTAAAGAAGAAGATGGAGAAGATCCCAAGAAACCTGATGGCATCAAGAAGAAGATGGAGAAGATACCAGTCCCAGAAGGCAGGAGAAAAGAAGACTGAAGAAAGAAGAAGAGGGCAGCATCCTGAAGAAGATGTCATGCTCTTATAAAAGACACCCAAATCCCTATATCCCCAAAATAAATATCTAAAAACAAAAGTATAACGAAATAAAAACCACATGTATATAAATTTAAGAGAGAGAAGTGAACAAAGTAAAAGTTTCCTGTGAACTAAGATGAAACAATAATATAGTACCCATGGAACAAATCTCCATTGAAAAACGCTAACCAATTTATTATGTTGATAAGACTATACGACCATTTAGCATTAACATAATATATAAGTGAAAGTGAACCAGTGATAGTTTTGGGTATTATAAAAAATGAACCTTGTGTTTCATTCTTGGCAATCACAAACATTGGATGCAATGAAATATGCATTTTTCAATGACTTAAAACGTGTAATGTGACAATATGTTGTTCATAAGTCATGAATCTGTTTAAAATAACATTTTGTTTTACATGAAAAAAGAAAAACAGATTTCATAGTGCTTTTTGAACGGTTAATACTATTTATTTGTTAATGACAGGGTGCAATTACCCAAAGACAATGTATAAAAGACGGTATAAAAACTGTAGAATCCTACTTATAATAATAGTTAGAAATAAGAATATAAATATAAGGTTTTTATGTATATAGGATAAGAATGTTTAAAAATGTTTTAGATATAAGGCCATTTGTTTGGGTCTGAAACAACTAACATCAGAACTATAAAAATAGTTACCACTTGTAAATAGTAGAGAGTAATTAAGATGTTAGTTAGTACAAAACCTTTTTTATAAACCATGTTTCCATGTTGGAAATGGGGATTTTGTTGCAAAATGTCTGACTTGAAGACAACCATTTATTTAAAAAAATATTCTTTATTTTGTTTAACTATTATTTGTATTGTAACCAATACTAATTGTTTTTGTGTAATTTGAAAACATGTTTAATTTATAATACTATTTGTAAAAGTCAGAGAGGGTATCACACATCATATATTGTTTGTAAATTATTTTGTAAAAAAAATTGTTAAAAAATCATAAGCCAAAAGAATGGAAACCAAACTTCATCAAAACGGAGAAATTACTCATTTAAAAGCAAATAAACAAAAGGGGTTTAGACAAAATAAACTTGAGATCATGCCATATAATTGCACATACCATTTAGAGAGATTTTAATAAATTATATTCAGAATTATAAATAAAAATGAGAATGACTAAACTCAGAAATTTGGACATGGGAGTCATATATTCCTGAATAATGTTTCAGGATACAACTAATTCAATTAACTACCAGAAAATAAGGGAATATGAACCTTTTAATACAATATAGGATTATTAATATTAAATATAACTGATAAAATGGCTGAATTTACATTATAACAGGAAGTAAATTTTGGAAATGTTTTGACTTATCAGAATATACCAAACGGAAAGTAAAATTACTATTTTTTGGACAGAAAACACTATAAAATGGCATTATTTAATCTGAAAATAACCAGAATGAACTGAAAGATTGATTTAAATCAAATCTAGTGAATAAAATTGACAAATAACCAAAGTTTAGGCATTCATATAGTGAAAATGTAAAAGTGCACACAGGATGTGAAAAATATTTGAACAATGTTAAGGATAATATTATATGGGCTAAGAGTTTATTTGAAACTAAAGGAAACAGTTAGTTGATTATTGGTATTTGAACGGATAACATAAACGAGAGTTTTGTGACGATCTAACCTATCTTACAAAGGTGAAGTTTAGTGGCGAACAGTACGTTACTGTAAAGTCGGGAGTGAATTATAAAATCTTTCCAGAACCTATACATTGTGACAAAAACGATCAAGAAACACTAATTAACACTAAACAATACATTTCTACTCTGAAAAACACCACAAAACACCAGAAAACTGTATAACACATTAACCAAATTAGTGTCGGAATTGGGAAAAGTGTTTTGGCTTATAATTACACAGACATACTAAATACAACCCAGAATCACTACACCAGTCACTACACAACATTTAACAAGAGATTTGCATAGACAAGAACAGGAATTTTGCCAGAAAATACATTATTTGGAACACTGCAGGAACGAGCAACATCTTGATCAACTTGACGGCGGCCATTTGCTTTGACGATTCCAGTGCCTTCTTCTTAGTACAACTCAGCTGTTTGGTGAAAACAATTATTATATTTACAAATTATTATTCAATGTCTGTGTTTATTAATAACTATTAATTTGATTGTAACGTTATACTTTTTAAATATTAGCCCGATTTCTCTGACTTTGGTAATAACTGGCTGTTTAAAGAACCCTATATAATTTTTATATCATATACTTGTAACTTTTTTCGATATCCTGAGAATCGATACTAATCGATAAGAGTCAATATTGCTATTAATTAATAAAAAACATTAATACTTTTCAATACTTAATAGTTCTTTATTTCTTCAATAATACTAATTACCAATAATATAATTCTAATTGATAATCTACAAGGACTTTACCACCCGTAAGTGAAGATAACCTAAAAAATAAAAAGGTAAACAAGTATCGATTGGTTTACAGACAGTCTTATGAGTGGTGATAGATTATTTAAAATATACTAAAACTTTAATAAAAATTTTCAGAAGAGCATTACACTGTTTAAAACTTCACAGCCCTATATTAATTAATTGATCCTAATTAATTAATTAATAAAATTAAAAATTTTTTTTTAATTATTTTTTTTTATAAACATAATTTTTTTTTTAATTTCCTTCAAAACAATAAATTTTGTTTTGAAACTTTCGGCGAAGCTGAACAGATATATTCCTTCATCAACTTTACGCTACTCGACCGATCTTGCTACCATTGGGACTCGACCAGCTGGGAAACTTAAGGAAGTGTTTCAGGCCAGTAAGACGTCGAGAGCCACACCAATTAAACACCAATTAAACATATTACATTGGACTTGATTACATCGGAGTCACATACTTCACTATCTCTTATCATCAACACTTAATAATCTTATATTTAATAATTATTACAAATTGGCGCACAACTTTAGGGGCTTTAATTAGCGATTGGAAGGCCAATACATTCTGCCCAATCACTAGTTGGAGCTAGGCAACAGCTACAAAGCCAGAGAATTTCAAGGGAAAATGCAACGACGTGCAACATCTAAGAAACGGGCGGCGGAGGCCGAGAAAGAAATAGAAGTTGACATGGACAACAAGGAAGCAACGCCAATAGACGCGGAAAGTTCGTTGCCACCAGTGTTGTCCAAAAAACATGAACAACCAGGGGAACAACCTGAGATGCCTACTCAGACAGAGGAAGTCAATGTCCGGAAGGAACAATTGGAAAAACCCTCACAAGCAGAAGACACAACAATGCAAGAGATGTTTAGAGTGATAATGGAAATGAATAAAAAAATGGAAGATTTGAAGGGAGACATTGGAGGAACCAATAAAAAGATGGAAGGAATGGACAAGAAAATGGACGAGAATAGTAAGAAAATGGGAAGTGATAGCCAGTCTTTAAAGGAAGATTTAGGAAATAAAATCGAAACGACAAACAAGAAGCTGGAAGAATTAAAGAAGGATAACCAATCCACAAAAGAAGAGTTGACTGGGATGAACAAGAACATGGAAGAATTGAAGGAAGACAACAAGAAGATGGAAGAGAAGATGGAAGAAAATAGCAAGAAGATGGAAGAAAACAGCAAGAAGATGGAAGAAAACAGCAAGAAGATGGAAGAAGAGATGGGGAAGAAGTTAGAAGAATTGAAGGAAGACAACCAATCGTTCAAGGAAGAATTCAAATCGACTAAAGAAGAATTGATTAATAAAATTGAAAACACCAATCAGAAAATAGATGAAACCAGGAAGAAGATAGAGAAGAACAACCGACAATTGAAGGAAGAGTTGAAAGAAGATAACAAGAAGTTGGAAGAGAAGATGGGGGAGAAATTGGAAGAATTAAGAGAGGACAATCAAATTTTAAGAGAAGAATTAAGGGAGGTAAATCAGGAGAATTTGGACAAACTGGACGAAAGAATGGAATTGTTGCGAGAAGAAATGAATAAGGAAATCAAGGTTAACAAAAAAGCGATGGATAAGAAGATGGAAGAAGAAAATATAATGGTCAATCGACAGATTCGAGAGATTGATGGAAAGTGCAACCAGACCGAAAAGGAGGTGAATGAGTTTAAAGAAGTGGTGAACATCAAGTTCACAAATATCGAAGAACATAGTCGTAGGAAGGTAGAAGAACAGAGGAAGGAAAATCAAGAAGAATTCGGAAAAGTACGCAACCAGGTCACAGAACGATGTAATGATATACAAGAGACCATGGCCAATATCACCGGTCAGGTGCGACAAAGCCGAGAGGAGATGGAAGCAATAAGAAACAGACCGACTCATTTCACTGGATTGCCCGTCAACGAAAGCCGAGAGTGGCTCAACTTCCGGCAATACAAACGCAAGCCGATGGAGTTCCTGGCTAGGGTAGAAGAATATTTGACCAAGCATAAAATTACTCAATGGAGCCATAGCAGGGAGATATTCGACGAGTCTTTCCGAGACATAACAGATAATTGGTGGATGGCCAACCGGAGTGAAATTTCCGACTACCAACAGTTCCGGAAAATGTTTAAAACAAAATACTGGTCTGAGACCACCCAGAACTTGATCCGCGACAATATTTGTAATGGAAGATACAGGTCACAATTAGGTAGCAGTATGACGGGATATTTCTTGGGGAAGGTGTGTATGGCAAAACACCTTGAGCCAGCAATCCCGAAGAATGTTTAGTGAATAAGATATCTTATCACTATGATGAGGACATTATCAGGGCCCGGAGAGGTAGTCAGATCAAGACGATCCAGGGAATGACCGAGTTATTGGAGGGATACGAGAACGAAGAGTATTATCGGCAGAGCAGAAAGAGAAATGAGAGACCAGAAGCAAGGCCGACTACCTACCCCAATAACGGCAATAACCATGCAAGTAACCGGAACCAGCCCAGTAATTACGACGGCCCCAACAACCAGCCGCGTAATAACCAGTTTAACGGTAATTTTAACGGAGTGAGGAATAATAACCCTTACCCAAATAATAGAAACAATTTTTACCAACATAATAATGTCCCATACAGTCAGAGAAATCCATATCCCAACAATAATGGTGACAGACCTTACCCACCTAACCGAAATTACTATAATAACAATTTTAGTAATAACAATAATAACAATAGTAATAACCGAGTGTCGCGCCCTAGGGTAAATTTTATAAGAGCAGAAGATCGCGGACCCAGGAGATATTATCAACCGAGGAGGAGCAGCTTCCACGGCGCCGACCGAAGATGGAGGAGTGCGGAACGAGACGGCCCAAGATACGAACAGGAAAGACGAAGTACCAGCCTGGAAGATCTTGGCAGACAACCGAACAGGGCGTTAAACATCAACCAGGGTACAGAACGTCAGGGAACAAACCAGAGTTTCCCGAACGATGCCTCGGTCAACAATAACTTAAACAATGACCAAAATGCTTTAAACTAGAGGAGGCAGTAATCAACAACGATGACCCGTTACTGCTTATACTTCCTGGGTTAGAAAAGGATGATTTGCAACAAGCAAACAATGATAAAAACATCACTATTATCAGTAACCATTATTTGAAAGACATACGAACTGAACTTTTGGAAGAGAACGAGAAGAGTCTCAGCAACAGTAATAATGAGATAATTTATATAACAGCGGAGGTGGAAGGAGTTCCCGCTAAAATAATGATAGACACAGGAGCTAATATTTCAATAATAAACTCCAATGAGTTGGAGAGAATACAATGTACATGTGGAAAAACTTTGCCAATGTTACCAGTCAACAACATTGTATTGGTAGGTGCAACTGGCCGCCAGAATAAAACCATTAGGAAGCAAGTTTCCTTAAGTGTCGTTAGCCGTGATATAGCTTTAGACATGGAATTTTTAATCGCCACCGGATTACCATTTGACATCTTAGTCGGTTGCGATATTCTTCGTAGATATTCGGCAGTAATCGATCTTAATTTAAATAAAGTATCACTTTTCCCAGACGGAGTAACATGGACCGCAGATCTGGTAGGAAGCACAACTATACATCCCAGCCCTATACATCAACAACTTCGTAAAATAAATGTTATTAGAAACAGCTCTCTTTGTAAACCCATAATATACAACCATGGTGGAG
Source organism: Magicicada septendecula (assembly GCA_034769895.1). Taxonomy (NCBI): domain Eukaryota; kingdom Metazoa; phylum Arthropoda; class Insecta; order Hemiptera; family Cicadidae; genus Magicicada; species Magicicada septendecula. The sequence continues at coordinate 345,703,739 of CM068369.1, read as the reverse complement.
AGGATTTATGGTCAGTTAAGATCCAAGAAATACGGAATTTCCAGTGCGGAAGCGATAACGAGAAAATACCAACACATCTGGCTGATCGTCTAATCGCTATATATGAGAAATACAAGGCGGTGTTTTCTGATGAACCAGGGAAGGTAAAAAACTACCAGTGCCAACTTCGTTTTAAAGAAAACGTAGAGTTTAACCGGAGGTCATATCCGATAGCGCAGTCGCTCAAAGAAGCCGTGAGAACAGAGATAAACAAGATGATAGTTAATGACATAATTGAGATTAGTCAATCACCTTACACTAGTCCAATTATTGCTGTTCCGAAGAAAGACGGACAAGTCCGGCTCTGTTTAGATGCGCGTGAGTTGAATAAGACAATTGTGAATGACAGAACTTCTCCCGGTGAAATAGAAGAAATCTTAAAGCGTTTTCATGGTACTAACTTTATTAGCACCTGGGATACGGTCTGTGGTTATTGGCAGGTAGAGCTGCATCCACAAAGCCGCCAGTATGTAGCGTTCATTTTCGAAGGGCGCAATTACCAGTTCAAGAGACTGCCCTTCGGACTTGTCAATTCTGTCGCCATATTTGTGGGATGCATGGACCAGATTTTGGGACCAGAAGCGCTCCAATTTACCACCGTCTATGTTGACGATTTACTAATCACATCCGGAACCTGGGAGGAACATTGTTACAGAGTGGAATTTGTACTAAACAAACTAGCGCAGAACAACATAACACTGAAGTTGGAGAAATCCAAGTTCATAGCGCGCGAGGTACAATTCTTAGGCTTCAACCTAGACGACCGAGGTATTACCCCATCAGCAGAAAAAGTGGAGGCAATTCAGAGGTTCCCGCAACCAAGAAACAGGAAACAATTGCAATCTTTCCTCGGACTCTGTAACTATTACAGGAAGTTTCAGAGCCGATATTCCGAGTTAACCGCTAAGTTTCAACCACAGTTATCTGCCAAAAACAAATGGACTTGGGGTGAAGATCAAGATATTACTTTCCGATTGATAAAAGAGAAGTTTCTGGAGAGTGTGATACTTCGTCACCCAGATTTTAAGAAACCGTTCTTTCTAAACTGTGACGCTAGCGATCTAAGCTTAGGAACGACATTATACCAGGAAGATGAGGAGGGACAACATCTGGTAATAAGCTTCGCTAGTCGCACACTGAACCAGTGCGAAAAGAACTACAGTGTGACAGAAAAGGAATTGTTGAGCGTGGTGTTCGCATGCAGCAAGTTCCGGACGTACATTCTCGGATATCAAGTCACGGTACGAACTGATCATAAATCCATCTCGTTCCTTCGTAGGTGCAAATTGAGTCACGGCCGATTGGCTAGGTGGGTACTCGCCCTACAAGAATATGACCTGAAATGGGAATACATTCCAGGAAAGAAGAACGTGGTAGCGGATGTGTTGTCACGTATAAATCTGGAAGATCAGACTTTCGAGGGAGAGAAGGAGAGCTTAGTAAAAATTTATAACATATTCACGACCAGAGCCGATTTACAAGCTTTGTTAATAAATATCCGAATCCATCAGCAGTCTGATCCTAAGCTGAAAAACATTGTGAGTCGTTTGGAAGCCAATGATGAAACCATTTCTAAATATTACCACCTTAACAAGGGAATTTTATTCATAAAAACCGCATTGGACGATGAGACATGGAAGGTGATAATCCCACACCAAATCGAAAAGGAGGTCATCATCGATTACCATGTCAGGTATGGTCACATGGGAGCGTTAAAAGTGATACAAGCTCTAGAGGAAAATTGTAAGATCAAGAATATCAACCGCAAGGTGAGAACATACATCAAGTCCTGTAAGATCTGCCAATGTGCAAAAGTAAACAATGAAAAGACAGAGGGTATCATGATACCGATAACTTCCAACGCAAAACTGGAAAAAGTGTTTTTGGATATCTGCGGGCCATTTCCCCGTAGTGGTGGTCGACACAGATATAAATACTTGGTAATTATAATGGATCACTACACCAAGTATATAAAGCTATATCCGGTTAATCGGGCAACAACAGCAAAGGTTTTGGCGGTGATTATTGATTTGTATATCCCAGAGATCGGTAGACCATCTTCTATTATTACCGACCATGGTACACAGTTTAAGGGGAGGAGATGGCAAGACACTTTATTAGCACTTGGGATCAAAACGTATAAGACATCAGTCTACCACCCAAGTAGCAATCCGGCTGAGAGAGTACTAAGAGAAGTGGGTAGGATATTGCGCACGTACTGTCACAACCAACAGAAAAAGTGGCAAGAGTACCTAGCAGCGACAGAAACATTCCTAAATTATGCCCACCATCCAGCTATAGGAATTCCACCGTACTCAGCCATGTATGAGAAGCCGACTCCCCGAGACATTGAACAAATCATTGAATTTCCAACGAACAACAATAGGAAATTCAACCAGTTGAAGTTTTACAATAAGGTAGCAGAAGATCAGGAAAAACGGCAAGCCAAATACCAGAAGGCAATAGGGCGAATTGTAACATATAAAGAGGGTGAAAAAGTCCTCCTAAAAAATAGAGAGCTGCCTAGCACCTTAGAAGGCATAACCAAAAAACTACTATTACTATATACTGGCCCATATGTTGTGGTAAATGATAAGCATAACAATACATATGAGTTGAAGGAAATCGTTTCAGGAAAAATCAAAGGAGTGTACAATCAAGCTTCTATGAAGAAATATTATGAAGAATGAGTTGTGAGATTTAGAATTTTGAATTTATTATATTTTAAAAATTCGGAAATAATGTAAGTACATCTTACAACCTAATATTTTGAGAAGAACATTCTGGAGAATATAAGAAGAAGGAATTTAGAATTTTGAATTTAATTTTTAAAAAATTTTAAAATAATGTAAGTACATCTTACAACCTAATATTTTGAGAAGAACATTTTGGAGAATTATAAGAAGAAGGAATTTAGAATTTTTATTTTTTTTTTTAATTTTAAAATAATGTAAGTACATCTTACAACCTAATATTTTGAGAAGAACATTTTGGAGAATTATAAGAAGAAGGAATTTAGAATTTTTAATATTTTTTAAAAATTTTAAAATAATGTAAGTACATCTTACAACCTAATATTTTGAGAAGAACATTTTGGAGAATTATAAGAAGAAGGAATTTAGAATTTTTAATATTTTTTAAAAAATTTTAAAATAATGTAAGTACATCTTACAACCTAATATTTTGAGAAGAACATTCTGGAGAATTATAAGAAGAAGGAATTTAGAATTTATATTTTAAAAATTCAAAAATATTGTAAGTACATCTTACAACCTAATATTTTGAAAAGAACATTTTGGAGAATTATAAGAAGAAGGATTTTTTAATTTAATTGAAAAAATCCTAAAATAATGTAAGTACATCTTACTACAACCTAATAATTTTGGAACAAACTTTATGGAAGAAAGAAAAAGAAAGAATTTTGAATATAACTTATTCTATAATATGTAAGTACTTCTTACTACAACCTGATAATTTAGAACAAAACTTTATGGAAGAAAGAGAAAGAGAGAGAATTTTGAACTTAATTTTACAAAAAATTTAAAAATAAAGTAAGACCAACTTACTATAACTAAGTTTCTGAGAAAACTTTATGGTAAATAATTAAGAAGAATTTGAATTTGGAGAAATACCAAAACATTCAGAAATAATAGTAAAATCACAGTACTATAAACAAGTCTGAATGAAACAATTCTGGGAGTAAATGAATTAAACAGAATTTGAATGTTGATAGAACGTCAGAACTTTGAAACAAGATAAGATCAACATATTACAAGGATTTGTGAGAAATATTTTTCAATTAAATAAAAAGAATAGTTTGAATTTTACATTAAAACTAACCAAGTTCCAAAAAATAATTATGTGTCAATTATGATTGAATTGAGAAGAAAATAAAGTGATTAATTCAGAAAAGAGAGTTAACGTTAATCCAGAATAAATGCTAGACATTCACAATAGCATTTGAAGGAGTAGAGAAGAATAACAAGAAAGAGTGTAGTATGCAAGAAAAGAAAAAATTTGGAAGCAAAGAGACTAATTACCTATGAAACGATAATGAAAACAGTTAATTAAGAGCGAAGAAGAACAACTCATACCAAACATATGGAGAAGATGATTTTGAACCAATGATAATAATAAGACCTATATGAAATGCAAAGAGAAGAAATACCACATGAAATATAATATAAATGAATTAATGTTAATGAATGCGAAGGCGGATTAATAACTTTCTAAGAGAAAGGAAAGAACCAAAATGTTTAAATAAAATGATCAATAACAACCTGTATATCTAATGTAAAGATACAATGTTAAAAAATTAAATATAATATATTAAGACCATTCAAATAATGAATACGAAAGACTATTTATAAAGACCATGCTAATACTATGAATAACCAGAAGAAAGTATAAAGAGAATTCAGATGAAGAAGAAAGAAAGTTACACTGTAAACAGTAACCAGAATTATTAAAAGAAAGGTTTTCAACCATAATTAAATTAAATATATCAGACAAGTTAAGAGTTTTGAAAAAATATATATGTAATGAGTATAATAATGATTATGAAGATTTATTAAGATAGAAAATGTGAGATAATCTGAGAGACTACGAAGTGGAGAATCCAAAGATATTTTTATTAGTCGAAAATGAGACTACTTTTTATTTATTTATTCGATGACTGACTGAAGATAATTCCAGCAGCATTATGTTTTTTGAGCAGGGATGGATATGCCCCTGTACTCAATTTATAGAAGTGGTGTATGGCCAGCAGAGAAGTAGCGTACAGTGCCCCTCTGATCTGCCCCAGCCCACGTGATAGGGAATGTTAGGGAATTAATATCCCAAGGATGCAACACGAAGTTGATAAAGGAAGAAAATGTATTACAATAATAATATATCTCAGAAGACACTAACTATCCGAAAAGGATCAGTAGTAAGACAAGTAACCATATATATAAAATGAATAAAACTCTAATATAAAAAAGTCGATATATATATGGAGAAGAAAATAGGAAATGATGAAATTATCATAAGAAATTATTTCATCCATAAACAGGTCTGAAATAATTACTTCTGGAGGGGAGCAATCTGTAACATGACAGATATAAGCATAATATTGAATGGCAATTGATCATTAGAACAATGAAGTTTTAATGTTTAAATTTGGAAGAAAGCATTAAGTTTAATATAAATAAATTAATTCATAGCAACTGTGGAAAGAAATCATTATTACAAAGAAAATACAAGTTCAAGTAAAAGGAGTTACTAGTGATGAGTCATCCAAAACCAGTCTCATAACCAAAGGTTTTCAAGGTATAACCCAGGAAGGTAAAATAGTAAATAACAAAGCAGTACACAATATGACCAAACCCACAACGAGGGAGAATAAATAGAATAGAAACCCTAAAATAAGCCAAGATCAACCAATACAGGTTGTGTATTTCTGAATTAAAGAAGAAGATGGAGAAGATCCCAAGAAACCTGATGGCATCAAGAAGAAGATGGAGAAGATACCAGTCCCAGAAGGCAGGAGAAAAGAAGACTGAAGAAAGAAGAAGAGGGCAGCATCCTGAAGAAGATGTCATGCTCTTATAAAAGACACCCAAATCCCTATATCCCCAAAATAAATATCTAAAAACAAAAGTATAACGAAATAAAAACCACATGTATATAAATTTAAGAGAGAGAAGTGAACAAAGTAAAAGTTTCCTGTGAACTAAGATGAAACAATAATATAGTACCCATGGAACAAATCTCCATTGAAAAACGCTAACCAATTTATTATGTTGATAAGACTATACGACCATTTAGCATTAACATAATATATAAGTGAAAGTGAACCAGTGATAGTTTTTGGTATTATAAAAAATGAACCTTGTGTTTCATTCTTGGCAATCACAAACATTGGATGCAATGAAATATGCATTTTTCAATGACTTAAAACGTGTAATGTCACAATATGTTGTTCATAAGTCATGAATCTGTTTAAAATAACATTTTGTTTTACATGAAAAAAGAAAAACAGATTTCATAGTGCTTTTTGAACGGTTAATACTATTTATTTGTTAATGACAGGGTGCAATTACCCAAAGACAATGTATAAAAGACGGCATAAAAACTGTAGAATCCTACTTATAATAATAGTTAGAAATAAGAATATAAATATAAGGTTTTTATGTATATAGGATAAGAATGTTTAAAAATGTTTTAGATATAAGGCCATTTGTTTGGGTCTGAAACAACTAACATCAGAACTATAAAAATAGTTACCACTTGTAAATAGTAGAGAGTAATTAAGATGTTAGTTAGTACAAAACCTTTTTTATAAACCATGTTTCCATGTTGGAAATGGGGATTTTGTTGCAAAATGTCTGACTTGAAGACAACCATTTATTTAAAAAAATATTCTTTATTTTGTTTAACTATTATTTGTATTGTAACCAATACTAATTGTTTTTGTGTAATTTGAAAACATGTTTAATTTATAATACTATTTGTAAAAGTCAGAGAGGGTATCACACATCATATATTGTTTGTAAATTATTTTGTAAAAAAAATTGTTAAAAAATCATAAGCCAAAAGAATGGAAACCAAACTTCATCAAAACAGAGAAATTACTCATTTAAAAGCAAATAAACAAAAGGGGTTTAGACAAAATAAACTTGAGATCATGCCATATAATTGCACATACCATTTAGAGAGATTTTAATAAATTATATTCAGAATTATAAATAAAAATGAGAATGACTAAACTCAGAAATTTGGACATGGGAGTCATATATTCCTGAATAATGTTTCAGGATACAACTAATTCAATTAACTACCAGAAAATAAGGGAATATGAACCTTTTAATACAATATAGGATTATTAATATTAAATATAACTGATAAAATGGCTGAATTTACATTATAACAGGAAGTAAATTTTGGAAATGTTTTGACTTATCAGAATATACCAAACGGAAAGTAAAATTACTATTTTTTGGACAGAAAACACTATAAAATGGCATTATTTAATCTGAAAATAACCAGAATGAACTGAAAGATTGATTTAAATCAAATCTAGTGAATAAAATTGACAAATAACCAAAGTTTAGGCATTCATATAGTGAAAATGTAAAAGTGCACACAGGATGTGAAAAATATTTGAACAATGTTAAGGATAATATTATATGGGCTAAGAGTTTATTTGAAACTAAAGGAAACAGTTAGTTGATTATTGGTATTTGAACGGATAACATAAACGAGAGTTTTGTGACGATCTAACCTATCTTACAAAGGTGAAGTTTAGTGGCGAACAGTACGTTACTGTAAAGTCGGGAGTGAATTATAAAATCTTTCCAGAACCTATACATTGTGACAAAAACGATCAAGAAACACTAATTAACACTAAACAATACATTTCTACTCTGAAAAACACCACAAAACACCAGAAAACTGTATAACACATTAACCAAATTAGTGTCGGAATTGGGAAAAGTGTTTTGGCTTATAATTACACAGACATACTAAATACAACCCAGAATCACTACACCAGTCACTACACAACATTTAACAAGAGATTTGCATAGACAAGAACAGGAATTTTGCCAGAAAATACATTATTTGGAACACTGCAGGAACGAGCAACATCTTGATCAACTTGACGGCGGCCATTTGCTTTGACGATTCCAGTGCCTTCTTCTTAGTACAACTCAGCTGTTTGGTGAAAACAATTATTATATTTACAAATTATTATTCAATGTCTGTGTTTATTAATAACTATTAATTTGATTGTAACGTTATACTTTTTAAATATTAGCCCGATTTCTCTGACTTTGGTAATAACTGGCTGTTTAAAGAACCCTATATAATTTTTATATCATATACTTGTAACTTTTTTCGATATCCTGAGAATCGATACTAATCGATAAGAGTCAATATTGCTATTAATTAATAAAAAACATTAATACTTTTCAATACTTAATAGTTCTTTATTTCTTCAATAATACTAATTACCAATAATATAATTCTAATTGATAATCTACAAGGACTTTACCACCCGTAAGTGAAGATAACCTAAAAAATAAAAAGGTAAACAAGTATCGATTGGTTTACAGACAGTCTTATGAGTGGTGATAGATTATTTAAAATATACTAAAACTTTAATAAAAATTTTCAGAAGAGCATTACACTGTTTAAAACTTCACAGCCCTATATTAATTAATTGATCCTAATTAATTAATTAATAAAATTAAAATTTTTTTTTAATTATTTTTTTTTATAAACATAATTTTTTTTTTTAATTTCCTTCAAAACAATAAATTTTGTTTTGAAACTTTCGGCGAAGCTGAACAGATATATTCCTTCATCAACTTTACGCTACTCGACCGATCTTGCTACCATTGGGACTCGACCAGCTGGGAAACTTAAGGAAGTGTTTCAGGCCAGTAAGACGTCGAGAGCCACACCAATTAAACACCAATTAAACATATTACATTGGACTTGATTACATCGGAGTCACATACTTCACTATCTCTTATCATCAACACTTAACAATCTTATATTTAATAATTATTACATTAGTAGTAATAAAAAAACTACCTATCAAAGAAGAACATAGTGAACCCAGTATAATAAAAAACCAAGTGTTGAACCTTAATAAGTGATCACAAACAATGACAGTGAATAATTTATATAAGTGCAACAATAAATAATGTAATAACACTAACCACAAATAAGCAACACACACAATATTAGTGAAGTGTTTATAAATGAGGGAAGTGAATGAAGATTAATAAGTGAAAAGATCGATGGTTAACAAGTGAAATTAGTGTAACAATTGTAATCCAAGATTGTAAAACCACAAATATACTCAGTAAGACCACCAATTTAATGATAATGAAAAGAGAAATAATTGTTCAATGAGATCAATGATAAAAGCTTTATAATCCCTAATATGGAATGTGCCTGAATGTCATAGTGACACAGGACAAAATGTAGATAAATGTCAAAGCTAACAAGTAGTAAACAAACTAAGTTGTTGAAAAGAAACAAATCAATGCATACAAGCTAAGATACAACCCACCAAAATGTGTACCATAGTTAGATAAAAAAAACTAAGTATTATTGTATAAACATATAGTGTAAAATGTGTACAACATGTGCAAAAAATAGTAGTGAACAATTGTAGTAACATGCCATAATGACATGACAGTATTTAAGATGAGTACTGAATAAAGTAAGAAGCATATTGTTGGCAACAAAATGACACATAACCTCACATGAACTGTACCTACAACATAAAATCATACACAATAATTAAATAAAGTAGTTATCAATAATTGTTTCATACAGAGACCAAATAAGAATAAATGTGTAAGACAACGAATACCATATGAACTGAAAGACAACTATATGAGTCAGATTATTTATAATAACAATAAACCAATTAGACAGAATCCTATGTGACCATGGAGTTAATCAAAAACCCTTAACAAAACTTGTAAAGAGAGAGTAAGAAAGTTTACCAATAGTTAGAGGAATGTTCAATACAACTATGAGAATACCTCACAATCATTATACAAGTAATTTAATAACTGGAATTTAATAAACTAACTAACTGTAATCATAGGACTAGGTGTAAACAACCAACATACAGTAACTTAAAGGAATCTTAGCTAACAAAAAAGTTAGTGAGTCCACTAAACAGACCATGTATAACAATTGTACACAATTTAATGATCAACAATGCATATAATATGTGGTCAAAATAACTAAATAAGAGTGACAGAATGGCAATATAAGAGCATAATGTATGTTAAACAATGCCGTATAAGTAAACAAGATAACATTTGACGAAATAAAGTATTAGCAAATGTATGTAAGTGTATCCAATAATGTTATAGTACCAAAAATATGTAGTAGCTTAAGGAATAATGGTGATTTAAGCAAATATAAACATTTGGACATAGATGGTTTGCACGCCATTAGTATATTTTGCTTAAATCACAAATATGTTGATATTATGAATTAGATTATAAGAGAAATGGACTCCAGACGTTTAATCATAAGCATTAAGATATAATTACACCAAAATATAGTGGAAAGGACTTATTTTTATTAAGAACCACTATATAAATTTTAGATAATGTGAAGTGAGTTATTAGTGGACGGAATTATTACTTGTTTGGACTTAAATTAAAGACACAAGTATCCGCAAAACAATGCCACTATCCAAATGACAATCAGGCTATTAATAAGAAACTTATAAGTATTATAAGATTTTCGGTCATTTCCGATTCGAAGGGAAAGCGTCATAGCCGAATCTCGAACCCAAAGCATAGACGCTAAAAATTAAAATTTTAATTTAACGAAGGTCTTTGGGGTAGAGAGTACCGCATTCTAAGCCAATAGAATGATCTGATTTTACCAGACGAGAGCAGAAGCTTTGATGGGAGGAACTAATTGTCTTCCAGCCACCGATGCGAGCGGAGCCTGCGACAGTCATCCAGAAAAATATTTTAAAATGTGCGCGATAAGAGTATATAGCCATAACTAACCTCAACTGAACACCAATTTTTATCGCTTGACAGTGTTGTGAGTGATACAGTGAACCATAAAAAACATGACCAGTGTATAATAAGGGTCATGTTATGTGAAAGAAACAGGGAGTATTATACATTAACAATTTTTAAAATAAATGACAAAATAATATTCGTTGGTTAACGAAAATTATAGTCGACTACGCTAGCCAAGTAAACACACTTGCGTGTTTAGCTAGTAACGATGAATTATTACCAGGTTAAATGAATAAAGGTTCTCGTCTGATTTAATGACGATATTTAATTAAAATATTTTATATTCATGTTTAAATAGTAATAATAGAAGCGGAATTAATTATTTATACCGCAAACCATTACTTGTAAAATATAGTCGCTTGTTTGACTATGATTTCAGCAGTACTTGAAAAACAATAATTTAATATGCGAGAACAATCATTACTGTTAATTATACATCTTATTACAAATAAATAATGTGTTTGTGAAGATAGTATTAAGATTTTTTATGATATTAATTATTCTATTTTGTAACTTACTCTCATCTAGGTAAACTAACCTATAACCAAAACGCATTTGTTTGCCACAGAGAGTCACTTCTGTCATGAATAATTCTTATGAATAGACTCGATAATAAGAGTTTTTTTCGTTTTTTTTTCAATTCCAGTTCATAATAATAATAATTGAACCAATGACATTGTCTTAATAGTGTAACGTTACGCACACAGAGTTAACGTGTACACAGAGTTTAGCATCAGAATGCAACAAACCTACCGTACGATAGTACGATAATTTGAATATCGTATTGAGGTTAATGATTTTAATTTTTTTGTCTTTTTAATTATAATATATGAATAAATATTGTTATTTAATAAAACATCTTTGTATCTTGCATCATGTACATTCAAAGGATTCATGAAATTTGGTAATGCTTATAACCAAACTAAACATAACCTAAATTACCATATCATCGTACATTGTACCAGTGTTACCAGCCCTGAGCTGAAGAAGTTTCAGAAATATTTTAACTTTGTTGTTTTTAAAAAATTATTAGTAATTGTTTTAAAAGGGATTTTACTGAATTTCACTGTTAATAAACACCTCAATTTGTTACCAGTGAACAGAGAGTCTTTATTTCTATAAAATAGATACAAATAACTTACATTTTAGAAACAATTATTTCACAAGGTGGCGGCAATATTCAAGCGGTCAATATTTGAATATTCAATTCACAATTGAGTATCATTGTTATTTTGTTTAATGTGTATATGTCGATGTCCAGACAAAGTATTTTGTGTGTTATTAATGTATTTCCAGTGATATAGAACAACCCATTAAGAAGAAAGACGACGTTCACGAATGGTAAGTGGGGAGGTGAATATAACAAGATATCAGTGATTATAATCCTTTTCAAACATAAACATTAATTAAAATCTAAACATTACTAATTCTATCAAATACTAAACAACACTAATCATCGATGTTTACATTACAACGTGAGGAGTGAAGAAGAGTCTACTAAATAAGAATTTTAAAAATAATTTAAAAATAAAATACAACACTAACTAATCTAAACCATCCCAGAAGTTGTTTTGTAACAACCAATATGTAATTTATAAAGTATAAGTTACGTAGTACTTGTTTCAAATTGAAGTCACTGAACGCACCTCTTACATATCGTTTCTCATTCATTAATACGCTTGCTGGGAAGATTGTAATTCAACTTACAATTCAATAAAAATTATTGTTATAAATTATTTTATAATTATATATCTTATAATTATATAATTATTTATAAGCTTGCAGTCTGATAACACCAAAACGTTGTTTATAATAATAAAAATTGCAGTTGTTAATTTCCAAAGACTAAAAAAATATTTTCCTTGATTGCGTTATTGCAAATTATTGTACAAATCCTTTACACAAATTTGAATTCTCTTATGGATAGCTTTCCCTCATAACCACAAACACGGGTTCCAGTTGTGTGGTTATAGCATTGTGACTCCACTTACAAAGTCAAACGTCACAGTCTTGACTAGAGAAACCTGGGTAGATGGCCACATGGCTGCTCGATCACTGGGAACCTCTACACTCGGAACGGTAGACAGGAGATGATTATTACATTATTATAAATTATATATAACTTACTTCATATTCATATAACTTGCTTCATATTCATACTCATACTCGATCTTAAGTCATTTCTGATAATTTGTAGACTTGAAAAATGCATTCTTGACCCTGATCAACAGGGACGTGAAATGAGTATGTAAAGTGACGATACATTTAGAGATATCGTAATCAGATTATTTCTAACTACTGTTCATATTGGTTTTGGATGTCAGATTACGAAATTTTGTATTTTTAAATATTAACTATCTTAAACAAAGCCCAGGATGCTGTCCCGTACCCATATACTCGGGCTAAAGACGTCCCTCTGGTTCTCATTTTCAGAGGATGAATCCACTGATATTGTATGTACTGTTCTTTTTTTTTTCGTAAGACTCTGCCGGAAGTTGAACCCGCAAAATCCTGATGGTCGTCAAGCGTCATTACAGTCTTCCACGCTTACAAATACGAAATACATCCGATTAAGAAACGGATACAGGAATTTATTTTCAATAACTAAACTTTTGTTTTATTGATTTATCTCGAACAATTTATTAGTCGTCAGTTGTACATGTGTAATCTCATATGTTCTTGTCTACGTTAAAAAAAAGGAATATGAATTTTATAGCGTTAGTTTCCCAGCTGACGCTTAAGGTCGAACTGTTCGACTGATTAAGGTCGTGTCTTTTTCATAAACTTTTTAAATAGAAATTTTTAGTCTGGTTGCACGTCAACCTAAATTCTTCGTTTCAGTGATATTAAAACTATACATAAAAGTTTTTGCGCATGGTGTGAAGTTTATTAAATTTTTTCTATCGTGTTGTAAGGCAGATATATATAATAACCTTACGATTGTAACAGTGGCATAAATAATTCCATGCGTGTGGTTTTAAATCATTGTAAATAAATAGTATACGAAAACAGGAAAACACACACACACACACACACACACACGTGCATATTGCACTGCTCTTTTCAAAAGCGGTGGGTTCTTTTATTATTTGTGTGTCTACTGTATATTAAAGCATAATATAATAACTCTTGTATCTCTGAGATGCAGTACATAATAAATTATAGACTTTATACAACAAATTTATTTATTTTTATATCTTTCATTGTATATAAATTTTTTTAGTAACAAACTACAAATTCAATTTTTTTTCCACTAGGTGGCAGCAAAGGCCTTTCGTTATCTCAAGCAGTAACCTAGTTTTGCACTCTCTCGCCTGCAGCGTTAGTTTAATCGATGCAGTTATTTCGTCAACCAGTATTAAGAGTCGTTTCTATTTATTTTACAATTCTATGATGTTTTTACAAGTTATACTACTGTGCTAGTGAAAATATTCCTTCTTAAAATAATTAATGTCGTTGGTAACACTGAATTCTGATTAATAGACCTATGTAAGTGTACTGAATTACACGTTACGTTTAATTGTGAAACTGGACAAGTTTAAGTTTCTTACACAATGATGAGGTAATTAATACACAATTATTGCCTGGAATGTGAGTTTAACACTTATCACTTACTAGTATTTAATTTTTTTCTCGTTCTTATATCTTCTTGCACTTTGCTCGATTATTAATTATATGATAACTAGTGCACTCCCGCACTCGCTTTTTGCAGTTATGTTTAACGATTTACCTTTAAAATATTAATTATTCTCACTTACGCGCGGATCGCATCTGTACTCAGTGACGGTCAAACTAAAAGTGCCGCTTCTTGTCCAGCGGCGTCTATTCTGTCTTGTTCCGGAAATACCTCATCTTCCTCTTCGTTAAGAACAATGCGCCAACACACTTTATATTTTCGCACATTTGGCTACTTATTATGGTTCTTTACTTACAAAATATGCTTTATCTAGCCACTTTAAAAAAAATTCTTGGTTTTTAAATCTAATTTCCACACATTAGGCGATTTACAAATTTATTATAGTACAAAATGGGCGGCTGAAGCGTAGTGCTGGCCACACTTCCTTCCTTGTATGCCGTACGGCTCACATTAGGCAGCCTACCCTGCCTACTTCTAAGCTACTTCGGTGGTACACATGGGACCCATTATTATTTTAAAATGTGTTCATAAAATCTAGGTTACCTTAATTACTTAGCCGTAAATAATTTCGATTTGTTCTACAACATTAGATCAGAATACAACTTGTGACTTGATTAATTCAAAATATTTAAATCAATTCCATCCTAGTTTTAAGTCGCTAATGAATTTTACACTTAATTATAATAATTGTTTGTTTTTCTCTTTTCTGTACCCATAAAATATCAATAACTAGCTAAAGCTGTGTCCTAGGCTTTACACATACATCCAAGGTGGCTGTCAACATTATTCTAAAAATTAAAATTGTTTACAGTTTTACTATAATTTCTGTCTCAGTATGTACTGGTGCATTTTACAGCAGTACAGTATATTATACGAGGTGGTGTCGGAAAGTTAGCGCATTATATTCCAAGCAACTATGCACTGCGACTATACTGTACGGACACTGGCGGTCATTAACCCGTCTACTCTGTCGAGTTTCGTCATATGGTGAGCACGTGTTCGGTCTAGAAAACATTTTATTACCTCGTGTCACTAACCGTCTGCAATGGCCGATAAATTCGAACAACGGGCCTATATAATATTTTGTGTGAAACTTCGCAAATTGGCTACCGAATCTTTCGAAATGCTTCGTGAGGCTTTTGAAGAACATTTTTAGGTCGAACACAGATTTTCAAATGGCATACTGGATTTAAAGGCCGCTAGAATGTTACTTGAAAATGATGATCGTTCAGGACAACCCTCCACAAGCAAAGCACACATAAAAAATGTGGAAAATATTCCCGAATTCTTCCACAAAGACCATCGCCAAACAATCCATGGATTCTGTGACATCGTTGGATGAGAACCAGCTAAGCAATTTTAATTGGAAATTTTGGCATGTGTTGTGTTGCTGAAAAGTTGACTGAATTGTCGGCAAGCGTCTCTTACATTTTTATTGCGTTCACCCAACACGATAAACATATTGAAAGCGCCTCTTTGTATTTGGTCATTTTAGGAATAAACAAAAGTTTTAATAATTGTAAACATTTTAAATAGAATAACAATATTATTATTATTATTATTATTCATACTATTACTACTACATTCTACTACTATATGTTTTACTATAATTAAGTAAGTAAGTGAGAAGAAACCGGTTGGGTAGGAAGAATTATTGTTTAGATCTGAATAATAAAAATTTGAAGTAAAAATAATAGGTCCTATTATTTAAAAACATTATGAACTTGATATGATCTTGACATGACTTTTCAAGATTAACCAGCTCATTAAACTAAGCTTTTGTCTACAACAAGTAACAATTAGGTACCGCTAGAATTAAATAATGAGTTCTGATACAAAATGTTTTAGTCAAATTATTTTATTTTAATCTGGAGAATAAGAAACCGCAATACAACCTTCTTCTCCCGGAGGAGAAATCACAGTGCAACCTCCTTCGCCCGGAGGAGAAGAACGAGTACTTGGGCTTGTGTTTTGAGCGACAGTTTGCTCCCAACCCGCTCATGGACTGTGATTTTGACTAACAAGACTAACGTACGTGGAAGACTTTCTGTCTCTTCCGAACATTCCAGAGCCCGAATCCATCTCTTTCGAAGAGGTCTTAGATCGGCTCCCAGACCTTCAGCCAAGAAAAGCTCCAGACCCGGACTGTGTTTCCAACACCGCTCTTTGTCTTCTAACGGAGCCTGGAATCCAGTTCTTGGTTGATTTGTTCAACGCGTGTTTCAGACTGGCCTACTTTTCCTAGAAATGGCGAAAGGCGACAGTTATATTGATCTCGAAGCAGGGAAATAACGCTCCCATAGGCTAACTCGGGCCCATCAGTCTTCTATCCGCTACGCGAAAGGTGCTCGAGCTGCTCTTACAGCATCGAGTACAAGACGATTTAACGTCCTGGTCCCCGAACTTCTTGCCTTCTGTGTGGAGCATTCTACCACTCATTAGCTGATGAGAATGGTGGAATACACAACGGACAACGGGTGTCGGGGAGGACCTTCTGCGTTGAGAGTAGATGATTCTGTCTCTTCCGAGAGAAAGTGTTCTCGTCTCCTCCTATTCCAAGTCTATGTCAACGACATACTGAGACAGCCTGGAGTCCAAATAGCCCTATCTGTTGATGACACGGCTGTATTTACCGTCTATCGTTACCCAGAACGAGCCGTCCTACGACTACAGCCCCTGCTCGATTCGCCCAGGGACTGGACTGATAGCTGGAAGGTGGCTTTAAATGAGACCAAGAGTGTAGTCGTCCTATTGTCCAAACGCCGGAAAGATCCGCGGAGCCTACTTCGCATCCGAAGGACGTACTTGCGTTGGTCCAGCAAAATGAAGTACCTCTGTGTACACCTACATTACCGGCTCACCTGACTCAGAGAGTTCACAAGCGAGCGTCCGCTCGTCTGAGCCTACTGATTCTGCTCCTGGTCAACCCGGCTGTGATAAAGAAATTGGGCAAAACGCGATCGCCTGCGTTTATCTGCTGCCGCTCGTTACTTACGCTGTCCTGAGCGTGTACATGAAAATAGATTGTAAAGCGTCCTTGACAGATGTCTTCGGCTAGCTGCCAAAGTTCCCCGTCGATTTCCTTCACACCTTCTGAGTAGCAGACTTGGTGTCCGTTCCTTGGACGACACTATAAGGAGTCTTACACACACATTTTATGTACGTGCGGTAAGGTACTCAGATAACCCTTTTATAACCGGGCTGGATCAGTACCGTATACGTCCAGGTGATTAGTGGAAACGACCTCGGGGTACACTTTGCTAGCTAGTGTAGGCTAGCACAGACAGCCGATGTAGCCTACTATATAGCAAGATCGCCCTACTTAGGCAGGAACTCCAGAAGGTAGGTCGGGAGTGGTTTGTGAAGGTAGCTCAGATTCCCGAGTGGTTTGTCTCTGTGACGCAGCCCAGAGTCAGTCAATCAGTCAGTCTCTGATTCATTACAGTGGATCTATGCTTGAAGATTTCCACAGACTCAATATGCAGCCTAATGTAGTAAACACTCACCGATGACATGCTGTTGGTCTCTTCGAAGTGAACGCGATGATCAGCGTTAGTGAGTGCATGCTCGGCCAATACAGACTGTACTCAGATGACAACATCGGCTGCGTTCATCATTCCAGGTGCGGTCGCTGCGCTTTGTACTGCCGATGTACACCTCCTCACAAGAGCAAGGCCGCACTACGAAAGTGGATTTCTTGCGTCTTTCACTAGCCTAAGGAACTGATGTATCATCCTAGTCGGCTTGAAGATGAGCCTCACGCCCCGCCGACTCAGCAGGCTAGTGCGGTCCGTCACCCTATTGACTATTACCGCGTGACAAACACTTTTACATTGTAAAAATACTTGGATTAGAAAGGCCAAAGATATATCTAGAATACAAGGAGCAGAAATGAGGTTCTTGAGGGCTGTAAAGGGTTGTACCAGGAGAGATCTTATCAGAAATGATCATATTAGATTGGAGCTAGGCATAGATGAAAGCTTAAATGAGAAAATCTCGCGGCACAAAATTGAGTGGCGGTTACACGTAGAGAGAACGGATTCAACTAGATTTTCAACACGACATCTTGACAATAATCGAAGGGGGAAGGAAAGTGTGGGAAGACCCCGTAAACGATGGTTGGATGAATTCCATTGAGACTGGAACAGGCTACTAACGACGACATTATAAAAATTATATTCTTCATTTTACACAAACAGCTAGAAAAATTTCAAATGTTTATTACAAATATTTCGTCACTTTGTAAGTAAATAAGACAATGTTTAAAAATTAATTAAAATAAGAGGTGCTCGTGAAAGGTATAAGTGTCATCTTGTGTTAAACTGGCTGTAGAGTGATTACTGAACGCGCTTCAGTGGGCACTGCTCCAATCACGTCTACGATTAAGGATTAATCCCTGTGTGCTGGGTTTTAAATTGGGTCATTAGTTTACAGGAAAGCGCTGTAGTTAGTGGCAGGAATCGTTCCGTAGCCGCCAGATTCTATTTATTTCGTTTAACTGTGTTCGCTTCTAGATGTACAGCTTTAACGAATTAAAAGAATAAAAGCAACCTTTTGCATGGGTTCTACTGTTTCTTACTGGACGTAGTAATTAAGTTTGTATTATTGTAATTAATTCCTCATTTCTTCAGGAATGTAATAGAAGAGATTATGAAGTTTAATTATTTAGAATAGTTAAGTAGCTAGAGAAACGTCAGCCTGAGGTGTCAGCAAAAAAGCGATATCAGCAAGGTATCTAGAATACTGGGGTGTACGAGTCATTTAGTATGGGAAACAAAGATATGAGAGCTGATTAGAGAGTTAAAATTTATGAGATATAAAACAGACCGATAATAACTTCTGCGATTTAGCTAATAGCTAGACATGACAAGGATAAGACCATCACTAAATGCAATCGGTATGTGGTTTCCCTAAACGTGTGAGAGACCTCAAACGGAAATGTGGAAACTTAATAGCAATGAAGATGGACTTTAGGAAAAGAAGCTGTGGTATAAAAAAGACAATATGGTTAGAAATGAAACGATTTGGGAACACAAGGGGTTAACGATAAGTATTCTGGACACAATTATGTGTGGACGTTAACATTGGTAAGGAAACGTATAATAATGGTGCCAATTGATATAGGGTCAATTCGATTGGCAAAGGCAGACTTCGATTCTCCTCGTACGATGGAGTGTGGCAAGTCGTGCATAATAGATCCGTGGACTTTTAAAAGAGTAGAAGATGGAAACTTGGATGCGAGTGGTTGTAGGAGTAATAGTAGTAATAGTGGTGGTGGTGGTGGTAGTAGTAATAGTGGTGGTGGTGGTGGTGGTAGTAGTAGTAGTAGTAGTAGTAGTAGTAGTAGTAGTAGTAGTAGTAGTAGTAGTAGTAGTAGTAACTATTCTATTTTCTCTTAGAAAACAGTCTAACTAAAAAGCTAGTCAGGCTAGTCAGAGTTTCTGTGTAATAAATATATATGTGGTTAGGAACTTTACAGAGCGTTCAGTTATTACATTATAAAAGTTAGCTAGTGCTTATAGGAAGTTGTCAATTGAATTTTAGATGACAAAATCTTTTAAGTTCACCGTACGAAGATACATGAATTTGTAAACGGAAAATTTCCAAGTGGACACCTAACCTAACTGGCACATTGAGTGTAATACCTTCAGCTCCGACCTCTGCTTTGTAGCAAATCGATGACCCGCCTCCTAGGAAAACTTATCGTTACCATGTATGTGGCATCGGTGGTTACCTACGCGAGCCCTATGTGGGAATACTTGGGTAGGACACATAAGTCCCTCTTGGACCGAGGATTGCACTGGGCATGTAAAGCCCACTATCTAACTTCGAACCAGGCCATTCGAGAATGCCTACGTGTCTGTTCCCTAAACACTACTATACGGAAATTTTCTGAAAATCTCTACCGGTGTTGTTCCAGCTTTTAGCTGGCAATACCCTCATAAGCGCTCTCGATCATAACCTATCTGTACTAGGAAAATCCTGGACCCGGTCTCGGCGAACCATCACGCTTAATTAGACATGTCTAACTGAAAAACGACGGGATGTAGTAGGCCATATCTATAATACCCAGAGACTTTTGGTCCTGGGACTGAAGCTGTACAAGAATTTCGGGACGGGCTTAGCCCTTTGCTCCACACAACGCCCCTCCCCTTCTGCTGTAACTTTTAAATTTGGTTTAATTTCTAGTTTTTTTTGAGTTCAAATTTAAAAGTAGTCATCGAGACGGTTTTATAAGAATATGTATCAGTATTATTAAACAATATTGACTACGTTAATAATTGAGGCCTCTAAGGAATTTTAACAAAAGGAATTGTACAGTCCCATGACCAAATTACTTAGCTACTGATTAAACAAAATAAAAATTGTCAGTTTCAGTGTTAATTGTTTTCCACTTTGTTTACATTAACAAGTACTTAAATAATGTTAATTTGACATTGTATTTTGTAAAAAAAAACAGGCATAATTTTTATGCCTACCATGTATGTTGTCATACATAATACATAATATTTTTGTCAATTATGAGGTCCCCGCATCTTAACCAATTTTAAAATGTATTGCAGCTTTTAAAATGACAAAGAAAACCATCACTAATAAAATAAAACTCGTTACCATAATAATTGACATTAGAACAATAATTATTCTTTAAATGAAACACATTAAAAAAACATGATCAGGGGAAGTAAAAATCTTATCGGGTTTAAACAGTAGGGACACGAAAAATATATGGAAAATATAAAAGTAAAAAAATGAAATACTCTTTTCAGCTACTTAGTTTGTGTAAAAATGAATTTTCTCAATTCCAATCACAAGTTTTTTACTTTTTAACTAAAATACAAAAATTGAAATTTTCAGTTTTCCTTCTGGCGGCATAATAATTTCAGCAGTGACTGTATTTTTCTAGAACATTGTGCGGCGGCTTGTCTGTAGAGCAATGTTACAAATGAAGAAATTATTTCTCTAATTTTCTGTGCTTTGTTATTGATTGGCCGTCTTTAATGTATGTAAGAGCTACCGTTCAAATAGATTTGTATTTATATATCATAAAATTATAAAGTAATTTAAAATATATATTACGTATGATGCCAAACATTTCCTTAACATTATACAGTGTACTCACCCCCCCTAGACGGCATCCAGGACTCGTAATTTATTTTCTCGTGTTAGCGGACGACGCGACATAGGAGCAGAACAAGTAAATTCTGTTTGAAAATAATTTCAAATTCAAAGTAGCTACAAGAGAGTGCCGTGCGTCTCTGGAAGCAGTGAATCGAAATTACGTACAGTTGGTTGTTTGCCAGTGTCGCGGATGAAAGTACCAACTGTTACACAAACTTAAACATACCGAGGAGACAGTGCTTCATTTTGGCAGTGTGCCAATAGAGGATTTCTTCTTCTGTAAATGCGTTACTCCAAATTGTTTCTTTTTAGCTAAAATCGATGAGGTATTCGAAGTATGGTACATTCTGCGTAATTATTTTAGTAAGAGTTTAGTATATAAGTCTTGCTTTGCATAGTCTTTTTATCTTAGTTGTTGTCACCACATTATAGAAAAAATACAAATCATCTGACAATATTGCATATTATAAAAAAAAAAATAGATAAATAGAAGAAAGGAAAATCTGATTCGGAAAATATCTGTTGCATAGGCGTACTATTGGAAATATTCATCATGGTCATCTACCCTCAAGGATTAGTTCATGGCCTGTTTCGCCTTCAAGTCGTAGCCACAGCACATATCACACCACTGCCAGAGAGAAATCTGTCTGTATTTAACCACCTGAGGTGATGAGCTGTACTGTGGTGAGGGGTGTGTGTTCACTTGTAGGTGTCACGTTGTTACTGACCGAGGCCCGCCTATATCAGCCACACTGTTGTTTTGCCCCAAACAGTAGATAGACGGAGTTGGAGTGAAAGTTGTTAAAAGATTCCCGAGGTATTTGCTCGTGGTAAATTATTGAAAAACTTGTGGCAGTACGTTTCGGTGGCTTCTGGGGCAGCGATCTTCAGTAGCAGGAACTAGTTGTCTACCGTCCAAAAGACTGCCAATAACAATGTTAAATGTTAATTTGTCTTTGTTGTATCAGATTTATTGTCGCAATGGTTTCTCCTGATTGGACCGAACAAACAACCAAGCAGAGCGCTCCGCCTTTCAATTGGCCGGCTGTTAACGGTATAACAAGCAAAGACAACATGACTATACAATTACAGACTTATTGAACAAAAGATAGAACAAGCGTAGGAACAATCATAGGTGTAACCATACCAAAAACAGACCAGAGGTATCTGTTATCAGAACAGAGTTGGAGCCTGTCTTAACAACTGGATTCTAAAGTAGGTATACTTTTAAGTGTGTTATGAAATGTAACTGACATAAATGTAAATGAAACTGTACTTATTTTACATTAACGTAAATCTATGTAAATAAAAACGTCATTTAAGGACACTAACTACAGAGCTGATGGGCCCTAGTCGATTGGTTACGTTTTAATTTCTTCTAGTAGTTTCGGCAACATGTCCGCAGGCCATCTTCAGTAGAAAAAAACTTGAAAGCTTATGCTTACGCCTCAACAGTAAGATGCGTTCGGTTTGTCATTTTTCGAACGTTTCTTCTGTTGAAGATGGCCTCTGGAGGTGTGGTCGAAACGTCAAAAGGAAATGAAAACCTAAGCAATCGACCGCGGCCCAACAGCCCGGTTGGTTATGAGAGTGATCATAATAGTGTTGACTCGGTAGCCTTTGTAAAAACGTTATTTACTGTAATAGATAGCCGTACTAATCTGAACAAGTACGATCACCTGAAAATTGAGAATTCTGTAAAACAACAAAATTCATGTTCCGGAATACAGCGTCTGGACCGTCTACTATTGCAACGCATTTTGTTCTAACAACCCTTCAGTTGCGAGATTCAGTAGTTCTTGATTTTCACGATCCAATTTTGATTTTGATTTTATGCACGTCAAATTTTAGTACAGGTATATATGGATTGTTGATCTAATACCTATAACTTAATTTTTTGGAGTAGATGGTGAATCAGTGATCCGCGTACGTTGATTCTAAATTTTCTAGGACAATTGTCACATAAAAAACGATTTCATTCTATGACTTACTAATTTTTATTTTGAACCTTAAAGGTTCTGTACCGATATCAATCATCATCCCGACAGCAGCATATAGTGACGAAGTCTCTAACGCTCGTCGACCGGGCTGGCTTTGCTCCAATATCTCGCAGACGATTCGCCGCGTTGCAGGTCATGGCTACGCTGCGACGGAGTAAAGAGTCTACCTCGGCCGAAAAGATCTGGCCGGTCGGATACGTGGTAACTGCGACTTTGGGATACATCAAGAGTGTAACTAATCAGATCGGCAGGCTAACAGGGAAAGTCTGTACATAGAGTGCGTGGCTCCTTTTTGGGCGAGCAAAGTAGATTTGGAATCAGGCAAAGTAGCCTTCTGTGAGCCTTTGTATATTATAACAAAGAAATCAATGTGGACAAAACTAGTCTTCACCCGCCTATTATTGCTCTAGGATGTTATCCTAAGTATACTGATTTCTACAGGTTGAGTAAATGTTGAAGCTGAAGAAACTCCCCTTGATTTTGTGTTGTCACCCAGAATTGAACCCTAGACACCTAGGTTAGTAGTCAAAGAACCATATCCATTGGTTAGTGTACTGTTACCGACATATTTGTACGTACAGAAGTCTGTCTAATCTAATATTGGGTATGTGAAAATGTTTAATAACACACAAGTATGAATACACATGGATAAACCCTAAACTTATAGTGATCGAAATTTCAAAAATATTAATTTCTCGATCAAGTGGCACGTTCCCACACTCGAGTCGACGGACACAAGCCCAGGTCGTAAATAATGACGAATTAGGGACACGTCAGACCCGACGCCAGTGCGAAGACAAGGAAAAAACGTCTGTGTACAGCACACAATAAGAGTTTGAGGAACGTCGTTGACAGCTCGCAGTTTGTTACAATTTACAGCACCTAACGAACGAAACAAAGACTTAGTCCAGCTGCCGAGTTACGCAGAAATGAAATGGAACGCCTGCTGTGGCGAGTTGTAACGAGCACAAATATGAAAGGCTTCACTCTGCTACAAAGGAGAACAGAGAAATCTCAACAAACATATAAACAATAGAACGTAAACTTAGTGAATACTGCAAGTACACCCTGCCCAGCATGAAAACAAACCCATGACAGCTAACTAAAATTTACAGCTAGAAAGCGTGGGATTCGACTAGGGTCGCCTCCAGCGAAGGGTTGATAATCAGCGGAACGAACAACAAGTAACTTGAACAATTGACCAGGACTCTGCAGTCTGTTAACAAAAGATAAGTCAGAACCACGACAAAGTCTAAACAAAGGTTGACAGACAGGCGAAGGAATTGCTCTAGTTTCTAAGAATCTGTACCACGTTCGTCGCATGGAATACTCCGGGGATGACGACGACCAACCAGCGTTAAGCATCTTCTAAAAGAACTCGTGGAGAGAGTAAGAAGGGTTCGAACGACGAAGGGAAACAGATGACGAGATCTGCGGAGGAGTAGGAATTTAAAGAACCTATCACGAATCCGAAAGGGCGTAGAAATCTATAATTTGGCCTTATGGGTAGTATGTTTAATAAAACTGTTTTGCGAGGACGCGGAGCGGCAGTAAGTCAGAAATCTACAAGTTAATCGGTCAGAAGTTAATAAGTCAGTAAGTTAGTACGACAGTAAGACGGTTGGTTATAGTCGGAGCGGTAATACAGTTAGTGATTGAAATAGTTTGCGCGACTTACCGAACTTATAACTCGGTGAACTCGTAACCACGTCGCGATCGTAAGTGAACTTAGATCTCAATTACACAAAAGTCTGTTCGACAATTGTATGTGTTCAGATAAACTACAGTGCGTACAAACATAACTATCATTAAATATCAGTGCGTGCGTGTCTTAAACTACGACCGACGCGCAACATAATAACACAAGTGATTAACATTCCAAATTACAACAGTGAGTGACAATTCAAACACCACTACATCATAATGATTCGCTATGTTGAACATTTAAACTGAATGAACTATACCGAACACGATTACGCACATAGAATACACTACATCCAGATAGATGGAACAGTTAACCATGAACACACACACGGCAAACTCCAAGAGTAATTCTTCTTAATGACGATATTAACATCTTATATTTGAACTCCAAACACTCGACACCAGCGGGAGTACCACAACACCATACACATAACGGGAGTGAAAATTTAGTGAAGTGAAGTGATGTGCTCTTCATAACAGTGATTAGGATGCGCGACGAGTCCTCCAGCAGATATCTTCTTACGCCGATGGAATGTTGGATAAACACTTTCACAAGATAAGCTTTTATGTTCATTAAATCTTAGTGATAAATATACTACTGCACTGTCTGATCTTCTCAAAGAGCTTCCCCGAGAGATTATATAAAATTATATAAATCATAAATCTTATAAAGTAATATTAACGTAATTCATCATCTGAGCATAATGAACGCATTTAGATGGGGATAAAATATATTTGATTGTTTATTATTTGTATATGTATATTATTTGTTGTATTTGAATGTACCATTTGTTTGAGGTTTCAGGAAACAACGTACGAATATTATTGTATTTGTTATTATGTGTTTGTTTATTATGTATTTGCAGGATATAGTAACTTACTTAACTAACAGTATAATAAATAAGTAATTATTTTATAGTTAATCTTGCGTTCATTATTGCATTTAACCTTGATTATTAATTTATCTCATTCTAAGCATTTCATAAAGAGTCTCAAAAGTTATGATAAGTATCAATGGACACAACAAAATCGACCATTGAAATGTCGGATTGACAGACTCATAAATCATATTGATTTAACAACTGCGTTGAGTCTAATCTGACAAATATAAACTACTTTTACATGTGAATTAACATTAACGTCAATTATAACTCTGTTTGAATACTTACAATTAGTACACGAAGTTAATGAGACACAATTTACTAATTTATAATTGGATAAATACTCATAATTAGCATAATTACAGTCAATATAAATGGCACGGCACACATAATTACTCAATTAATTGCCAATTCCGTTTATATACACCAAATGTAAATGGCTCCCAAGGAACGTGGGGCATAACAAAGTTAATTAGAGTCAAAATTGCTAAATGTAAATGGCGCCCAACGTGGGGCATAACAAGGTTAATTAGAGTCAAGAGTTGCTAAATGTAAATGGCGCCCAACGTGGGGCAAAAGAGAGCAGGCAGTAGTATTTAGATTAATTAAAATAATATAATACATAAGATAATTAGCGTGTAAGGTTAGCTTGACTGGTAACTGGATGATAACGCGAAGCAAAGCTAAAATGTCTAGCGGTAGTTCAGACAGCATGGACTTTGACGTTAACAACCAGTTAGGCGCACCCGACAACGGCGAAGAAAACTCATCGGTCGAACCAAATATGACTGAGGAGACGTCAGAGGTCAGAGCGCGGGGACAGGAGTCACAGCAACCACAGGAGTCCCAACAATCACAGGAGGAAGTGACACTGCGCTCACTGATGGATTTCATGAGAGTAGTTAATGGGAAATTCGACCAACAGAACGAGAAATTCGACCAACAGAAGAAAGAAACTACTGAAAGCTTCAAAGTAATTAACGAAAAATTCGATCAACAGAAGGAGGAAATCAATCAGGAATTCGATCAACAGAAGGAAGAAATTAAAGAAGAAATCAATCAGAAATTCGATAAAATTAACGAAAAATTAGACAATCACAAAGAAGACGTCGAGCGACAGATGGCCGAACAACTCGCGCGGATACAATCGGAAATGCGTGACTACAAGACCAGTTGCGACGACAAGATAAGCGAAGTCTTGAAGAAACAGGAGGACGCTACAAGAGAAATAAAAGATGACATCACTAAGAAGTTTGAAGAAGTGTGGGAAACCCGAAAATCTGACCGTCAAGAAGTTAAGAACCTTGCACAGAACACACAATCCAGTATAAAGAAGGTTCACAATAAGTTAGAACTACATATCAATAATAATCAGAAGAAACAGGAAGAACTGAAGACCGAAATATATCACACACTTTGACAGCAGCAACAAGAGATAGGTGAAGCCAACAACACACTGCAACAAAAAATCGATGAAGTAGGCAGCCGACTAAAGACGACCGAACAGAAACTTGACGAAAACGTCAAAGAGAAGACGACCCACATTCAAGAACTAAGGTGTCAAGTAGAAAGACTGCGGCGACAGATCACCGATGGGGAGTCTTGGCCTACAGAACAGTCAACGGACAACTACAGGTGGAGCTGAAGTACGACGGAACCGACAGATTCCCGATGGAGTTCCTGAAAGAATTGTCGGAGTTCCAAGAAATGTATTACACAAACAGTGATTTCAAATGGATCGGTAAGCACTTAGAGAAGGATGCAAGTATATGGTGGCGCGTGATCCGGGACCAAATAAACACCTTCGAAGAGTTCAAGGAGGCGTTCACATTGAAGTATTGGGGGTTGGAGCGACAGGATATTATTCGTGACAACCTCGAGTACGGAAAATTTGAATGGCACGGACCGGTTACGGCTATCCAATATATTGAACGAATCCTTTTAGAAAGCCGACAATTAACTCCCGCATTGACCGACCGCCAACTGATAAGGAAAATCTCGAGGCACTTTGGGAGGGATTTGCAGATCGCCGTTATCACACGCGGGATCGTCACAATACCTAATTTTTAAGCCTTGATCACTGAGTATACAAGTATTCAGTCAAACAGCACAGGCAACAGGCGGACGCAATATCGGACAACGAACGAAAGGGAAACCGGAACTAGCGAACGACCCAGTGGGAACTTTGTAAACAAAAACGAGGGTGACAGAAAACAAGTTTGGCAGGGAAGGCCGCACGGTAACCGTTATGAAGGCAGACAACACGGCGGGGTGAACACTGTTGAGTTCATTAACTCTAAGCCAAGCACGAGCCAGTCTACCGACGACAATAACTCAAGGTCGAATAATGACCAGAATAGCAAAAAAAAAAAAAAAAAAACACCCCTGCACAGCGAACGACATAGTTTTTGACAACAAAAACAACCTCACGAATAATGTCAGCATTTTATTACCAGACCTGAGGGATGACCTGCTACATGAACACGACGAGGACATTAACAAACAAATATTAAAATGTCCCGAAGTACTCATTAAATTTAACAATAACATTAAGGTTTTGGCACTTATCGACACCGGCTCTGTTATTAACGGGTTATCAGAAGAGTGGTTCAACGCAAATAAAAGGGACATTGAACCATATGAAATTTTACCTATGACGAATTCTCTAATCATTAGTGCTGTTGGGAATAAGTCCAAACTAATCAGAAAACAGATACTATGCGACATTGAAATTGACGGGATCAAGAATGAATGTGTTTTTTTAGTTATACCTGACCTTATTAAGCAATGTACATTAGGGATAAGTTTTTTACAGGAGGTGGGATGTCGCATCGACATCGGTAATAAGAAAATAGAATTAACGAATGCAGCTGATGAAGAGGTGCACGCCGTACCCATCATGAACATAGAATTACTGAATAATGGAGAAGAAGAAGAAATCTTGAGGAACATCGACGAGAAGATAGCAAGCATGGATTGTCAAGACGAAGAAATATTGGAAAGATTGAGGGAAATACTTATTAAGAATAGAAGAGTGTTTAGGGAATGCCCGGGGAGGATAGAAGGATACGAGCATGAGTTTCAAGTTACGGACGGGACGCCCTACTTTCAACGGGGTTGGCCTGTACCACTTGCTTATAAAGAGAAAGTAAAGGACGAGATTGATAGGATGCTGCGGTACGGAGTGATTGAACGATGCACGAGCCCGTTCATAAATCCACTCGTCACAGTCATCAAAAGAGATGGAAGGGTCCGTTTATGCCTGGACGCAAGAAAGATAAACGGCGTTACAATTCCCGATTATGAAGGCGTTTCCCCAATAAACGAAATCTTGGCAAGACGTAGTGAGATGCGCTATCTATCTACCGTCGATTTGTCCAGCAGCTTTTGGCAAGTGCCATTGAAGGAAGAGTGCAGAAAGTATACCGCGTTCATGTATGAGGGAAGGTGCTACCAATTCACCGTCACACCATTCGGCCTTAGTACCAGTTCAGCGGCACTAACACGCGGATTGGATACAGTTTTAGATGAAAATGTTAAGAAAAACACACTAATATACGTAGACGATTGCCTATGTTATTCTGACGATGTTCAGACGCACTTAGCACATTTAGAAGCATTGTTAAACAATCTTAACGAAACAAACTTGACCGTCAACCTAAATAAGTCGCAGTTCTTCAGAAAAGAAATATCGTATCTTGTATACCAACTAACAACACGCGGCATCCAAGCTACGGAAGAGAAAGTGATAGCTATTATGGATTTCCCGAAGCCCAAGAATCAGAAACAGTTAAAAGGTTTCTTAGGCCTCACTAATTTCTATAACCG
The DNA here is from genome assembly GCA_034769895.1 of Magicicada septendecula. Taxonomy (NCBI): domain Eukaryota; kingdom Metazoa; phylum Arthropoda; class Insecta; order Hemiptera; family Cicadidae; genus Magicicada; species Magicicada septendecula. Next base: position 345,673,975 of record CM068369.1, on the reverse strand, counting down.
CTTCACAAGTAAATATGCAGAGACCACGCAACCCCTCCATGAATTATTGAAGAAAGATCACAAGTTTATATGGACGGCTGAATTAGACGATTGCTTTGCCAGAGTCAAGAACCTATTTGTGGACGCTGTAGTTTTAAGATTTCCGCGCCCAGACCAGAGGTATTACATACAATGTGATGCTAGTGATTACGCATACGGAGGACAACTCTACCAGCTTTATGAAGAAGGGGAGATTGGCGTAATTGCCTTCACTAGTAAACATTCAAGGGTGCTGAGCGGAACTACTACACTACAGAAAAGGAGCTCTTAAGTATCGTCAGATGCTTAGAAAAATTCCGCATATATGTTCTCGGACGACCGTTGACGATAATTACTGACAACAAGGCGTTGACATTCCTAAACAAATGCCATCTGAATAATTCACGGATTACGCGATGGATTCTCGCAGTGCAAGAATATAAGTTCGACATAATCCATGGCAAGGGCAAGGATAACATAGTAGCCGACATCTTAAGCAGGTACCCACATGATACAAAATTAGAAGAGATTCACGACAACACACATGAATATTTAGTCAATCACATCACCGTTAAAATGAAACTTGAAGTGCGGAAATTAATCCAAAATATTGGAAAGCACCAAATAGAAGATGATAAGCTCAAAACAATCATTAATAAAATTAAGGAGGGAAATATAGACCCAAAGTTAAGTAAATTTTATCAATATGTTAATGACAAATTATATAGGCGACAGCGGAATCTATATGTTCCTAGCAACATATCTGGGGACATAATCGCTGAAATCCACCAAATGTTCGGACATTTAGGAACAAAGAAGTGTATGAAAATGCTCCAGGAACATTTCACGTTCGACCGGATGTTAAAGAAGGTCAAGAGTTATATACAAACATGTGACGTTTGCCAGAAGTGCAAAGACACCAACAACAAAGAGTTATTTGGAGGCACACGTGCTGTGATACCAACAGCCAAAGGAGATCTGGTAAGCACAGACTATTATGGACCCCTACCGACAGGAACGGGTGGTGTCAAATATTTGCTAGTAATAGTGGATAATTTCACAAAATACGTCAAATTATTCACCCTTCGAAGAGCAACAACCACTACGACGTTGCGGAGAATAAAAACGTATTGCGAACTATTCGGACGTCCAAGGGCCATTTTGATGGACAACGGGACACAGTTCACCTCCAGAAAATGGGTCAACGGTTTAAAGGAGTTGAACAGCCAACCAAAGTTTACCGCAATACGTAACCCATGTACTAATCTTGCCGAGCGGATTAACCGGCAACTTGGGAACTTTCGCATCTTCGTGAGTGACCGACACACTAAATGGTCCCAATACATAAAAACAATTGAAGCGTGTCTGAACGAGGTGTACCACGAGACAATCGAAATTACCCCTCATGAAGCACACCTCGGCACGAGACCTACACGAGCATGGGAGCAATGCTTGGACAAAGGGATCATTAGCAGTGGAGGGAAGCGCGAAAATAACATATTTGTGAAAATCAAGGAGAAGAGGGAGAAGCACGCGGAACGCTGCAACGAGAGAAAGAAAATAACAAAGTTTTCAATTGGGGACAAGGTATTGGTGAGAACATACCACCAATCAGACGCTACGTTGAGGAGAATTGACAAGTTTTTCGAACTATTCTCAGGACCGTATAAGATCAACCGCATCATCGGCGAGGCCACATATGAGTTCGTGGAGTGCGATAGCGGAAAGATGAGAGGGAGATTTAACATACGGCAAATTAAAGCGTATCATGAACCGGCGGAAGAGGTACGGATGACACGAGATGGTAGCAACGACTCCGGCTGCTAGATACTGCAAAGCAGAATACGTAAGTTAGGTAATTTTCTCGCGCGGCCAGTCCAGCTAACCAAATAATGATGTACATTTCACCATACTGTGTTTAGTTCGTATTTCAATATTAATCGTGTTTATGATCATCATGTATTCGTCATTCATTATGTTAACTAGGCATTTAAACATCAATATGTATATATAAAGTGATTTGATAACGTGTACCATGTGTCAAAAGGACATTATGATACTATGATACAGGACGCTAAAGACATTAAAAATTGTGAATAATAATAACTTGTTAAAATGTAGAGATTCGTGTAATTTGTTTATGTAATTAATAGTTTGAATATGAACAATCGTTTTGTAACTTTAGGAGTAAGCGTTTAGGTATACATCATGAAGTATGATGATTCCTCAATTGTTTAGTTAATATGTATATTCCATTTATTAACGTAATCGTATATAATACGCCACAAATTAATCCTATGTGCATATTTGTTTGTAGCAACTATAGTCTTGAGATACTAATAACAAGTTTAAAAAAATATTTTATTGCTATATGATTCATCGATATATGATCGACTAATTTAATTGTTAGCTAACCTGCAGCTAATCTACTGTGTTATATAGGTAGAACGAAGGAAAGTAGACGATGACAAAACAAACTGTCTAATGGACAGATGTATATGTCTTAGTTCAATTATTTACATAAAATCATATTGTATAATCCGCACATAAACGGATAGAATGTAGAAAATGCGTTCATTTCACTCAGATGAGCGGCAATAAATTCATATGATCATGTAAGACGCCAAGTTAGGGAATTACTATTAATTGCTCCATATGAGAGATATATGTCATTCAACCATATCCATTCCAAAGCAGACGTCCACGACTGGGACAGAGCGCAGAAATTGGATCAGATGTCTCCTGTAATCCAACATCCAATCCAATTTGGGGACAATATAGTGATCGAAATTTTAAAAATTTTAATTTCTCGATCAAGTGGCACGTTCCCACACTTGAGTCGACGGACACAAGCCCAGGTCGTAAATAATGACGAATTAGGGACACGTCAGACCCGACGCCAGTGCGAAGACAAGGAAAAAACGTCTGTGTACAGCACACAATAAGATTTTGAGGAACGTCGTTGACAGCTCGCAGTTTGTTACAATTTACAGCACCTAACGAACGAAACAAAGACTTAGTCCAGCTGCCGAGTTACGCAGAAATGAAATGGAACGCCTGCTGTGGGGGTGAGTTGTAACGAGCACAAATATGAAAGGCTTCACTCTGCTACAAAGGAGTACAGAGAAATCTCAACAAACATATAAACAATAGAACGTAAACTTAGTGAATACTGCAAGTACACCCTGCCCAGCATGAAAACAAACCCATGACAGCTAACTAAAATTTACAGCTAGAAAGCGTGGGATTCGACTAGGGTCGACTCCAGCGAAGGGTTGATAATCGGCGGAACGAACAACAAGTAACTTGAACAATTGACCAGGACTCTGCAGTCTGTTAACAAAAGATAAGTCAGAACCTCGACAAAGTCTAAACAAAGGTTGACAGACAGGCGAAGGAATTGCTCTAATTTCTAAGAATCTGTACCACGTTCGTCGCATGGAATACTCCGGGGATGACGACGACCAACCAGCGTTAAGCATCTTCTAAAAGAACTCGTGGAGAGAGTAAGAAGGGTTCGAACGACGAAGGGAAACAGATGACGAGATCTGCGGAGGAGTAGGAATTTAAAGAACCTATCACGAATCCGAAAGGGCGTAGAAATCTATAATTTGGCCTTATGGGTAGTATGTTTAATAAAACTGTTTTGCGAGGACGCGGAGCGGCAGTAAGTCAGAAATCTACAAGTTAATCGGTCAGAAGTTAATAAGTCAGTAAGTTAGTACGACAGTAAGACGGTTGGTTATAGTCGGAGCGGTAATACAGTTAGTGATTGAAATAGTTTGCGCGACTTACCGAACTTATAACTCGGTGAACTCGTAACCACGTCGCGATCGTAAGTGAACTTAGATCTCAATTACACAAAAGTCTGTTCGACAATTGTATGTGTTCAGATAAACTACAGTGCGTACAAACATAACTATCATTAAATATCAGTGCGTGCGTGTCTTAAACTACGACCGACGCGCAACATAATAACACAAGTGATTAACATTCCAAAGTACAACAGTGAGTGACAATTCAAACACCACTACATCATAATGATTCGCTATGTTGAACATTTAAACTGAATGAACTATACCGAACACGATTACGCACATAGAATACACTACATCCAGATAGATGGAACAGTTAACCATGAACACACACACGGCAAACTCCAAGAGTAATTCTTCTTAATGACGATATTAACATCTTATATTTGAACTCCAAACACTCGACACCAGCGGGAGTACCACAACACCATACACATAACGGGAGTGAAAATTTAGTGAAGTGAAGTGATGTGCTCTTCATAACAGTGATTAGGATGCGCGACGAGTCCTCCAGCAGATATCTTCTTACGCCGATGGAATGTTGGATAAACACTTTCACAAGATAAGCTTTTATGTTCATTAAATCTTAGTGATAAATATACTACTGCACTGTCTGATCTTCTCAAAGAGCTTCCCCGAGAGATTATATAAAATTATATAAATCATAAATCTTATAAAGTAATATTAACGTAATTCATCATCTGAGCATAATGAACGCATTTAGATGGGGATAAAATATATTTGATTGTTTATTATTTGTATATGTATATTATTTGTTGTATTTGAATGTACCATTTGTTTGAGGTTTCAGGAAACAACGTACGAATATTATTGTATTTGTTATTATGTGTTTGTTTATTATGTATTTGCAGGATATAGTAACTTACTTAACTAACAGTATAATAAATAAGTAATTATTTTATAGTTAATCTTGCGTTCATTATTGCATTTAACCTTGATTATTAATTTATCTCATTCTAAGCATTTCATAAAGAGTCTCAAAAGTTATGCTAAGTATCAATGGACACAACAAAATCGACCATTGAAATGTCCGATTGACAGACTCATAAATCATATTGATTTAACAACTGCGTTGAGTCTAGTCTGACAAATATAAACTACTTTTATATGTGAATTAACATTAACGTCAATTATAACTCTGTTTGAATACTTACAATTAGTACACGAAGTTAATGAGACACAATTTACTAATTTATAATTGGATAATTACTCATAATTAGCATAATTACGCTCAATATAAATGGCACGGCACACATTACTCAATTAATTGCCAATTCCGTTTATATACACCAAATGTAAATGGCTCCCAAGGAACGTGGGGCATAACAAGGTTAATTAGATTCAAAATTGCTAAAAACTAAACTAGGATGTCCTATTTATTTTTACTTTATCACACTTACGACCTCTCACACAACACGATAACACACAAACACATACAGACAGACGACACACACACACACACACACACACACACACACACACACACACACACACACAACTTGAACATTATCTAAAGAGCCAAATATACATGATTGTGCACAGTACACGTTTTTGTTACTACTTGCTAATCCCTGCAGAGTGGCTTAACGTAATTTCATGACTGAGGCAATCCCTGCACAGAGTGAGGCGGACAGTGGACTAGGGTATGGAGATTGAATTAATAAGTAGTGGAGCGTTTCTTTGGTGCAGTAACTTTGTGTCACTGTTAGTTTTGTTTTTCCACACAGATATTTTAGTGAGAGTGGTTGTAGCGCACAGCTGTTGCAGAATAATGTAATTTATGGTTGTCGTATGACTTTTCTGTTTACATTATTACAAATGTTGACGTGTTTATGCAGCAGATTATAAAATAATTTGGAACCAGAGAAATTAATAATTGCATTAGCAAGAGACTTTAATTGAATTTTCAAAAAACAAAACTATAATAAACACTTGTGTCAACAATTCTTCCACGTTTACGTTAGACTAACATACGCTATCGAGCAAACAATAAATATTACCTCATTAAAAGTGTCGTAGTGAATAATGCAGGTAACCAGTTACAAACGATCGTACACACAATAGTGAAAAATAATGACTTTATACTAAACCAATGTATACGCATGCACTGAATTTCAAGTCAAAACAATAGGTCTTTATCACTTTACTTCGCACTTCACGTACCACATACCGCAACTTAAGTGGACGGCCGCTTTCGAAGCACCTCATGTATACTCTGTCTGTTTGGAGTAGTATGTGGCAAGATTGATCTAAATGTTGGTAGAATAGTCAACCACATTCTGGAAGGAGCATCTAGAAGATGGAGACGTGCGAGAGCATTGCTTAATCTTGTCGCTCACACAAAGCGTGGAAAGGAGCACATAAGCCGCGCTCAGCGTAACAATACCTTTTAGCTATCATTATCATCTATCTAGCTATATTAATCTTTCCATTTCTTGAAGCTTGAAGCCTAGATAAAAGTTTTCCAACTGGGCGACAGTGGAAACGAAAATGTTGGCCACTTCTAGCAAGGAGTAGCCTACATCAATCTCCACCTTAAACAGATTTTTTCCGATGGCGAAGTGTATAGAGATATTTTATGGCGTATCACAGATTCATTGAAATATTCTTTTAACATCGATGTACTACGATATTACTAGAGTAGAATTTTATTAAATAGTAAATATCATTGAGTTCTTTTGTACGGACTTTCACTGAATGCTGTATAAGCATTGTAATTTCAAAACTCTTTTTATAATTGTGTGATTAGTCTATATGAATGTAACTACAGTAACCTCTTGATATCCACGGGTTATGCTCTTCGAGTGTACCGCGGTTAACAAAACTGTTAATAAGAAAACTTAGCATTTAGCGTTAGTAAAAGAAAAGGAGTAACCAGAAAAAGCATACAGCTTTCTGGCTGCCTGGAAAAAAGAGTCTTCATACTTTTTTATGGAAGATTTACAAATAGTATTCTATAAAAAAAGTTATTTTCTTTTAATAAACTATATAATACATCAAGTATGTACATACGTATGCATTATACACAACGTACAGTAATAGAATAATTAATTACAGAGTGAATACAGTAATTTAGTAATGTCCAGATTTTTTGAAGTTTTAATTAAATCTATTAAGTTAAGTTTGTTTTTAAAGAAAATAGTTACGGTATGTTGTTTCATATCACCTCCTAATATTCTTTGTATTTCATTGAGCAATGACATTCAGTATGTTTAACCTGTATTCTTTTAACATTAGGTATTGTAATGCGTTTCCGGTATTACTAAGTCTGTCATTCATAATATATACGAGGAGCAGATACAAATTTCTGGAAACACTTGCCTATACTGTGTATATTTCTAAAAGAGATATTTTGGTTAATGTTGTTAAAACAATGATAAACTTCAGTGGCCGTCAACTATAGTAATGTTTCCCACTTGGTAGTATTGGTTAGTCCATTGTTAGCCACGACATATGTCACGTTATTTTTAAGTAGCGTCCAAATTATAACTCCTCGTAGTGACTCATTTTCTTTAGGAAAGGAGATGCAACGCTACTGAAATTCATTGATCATCTATGGAGATACTGCAGTTTAACGTCAGTCTATCAGAAAACGGTGCGAGTTGTTTGAAGTGGCCGCAAGGATATAAAGGATGACTACTGGCAGGTAAGACAAAGGACAACTTTGAAAACGGATGACAAGTTTGAACGCGTATACCAACTTTTGTTTGCAAACATGCGAATTGCAGTCAACGAAATTGAAGGAAAACTGTGTATATTATGAGATATGCACTGCATCATCTGTGACAGTTTGGAATGTAGTAAAATTTAAGGTCGATAGGTGTCTCGTTTGTAGACAGAAGAACAGAAGGAAAATTTAATTGGGAACACCCTCCTTACATCATGACCTTATTCTGTATGATTTCTAAGCGTCGATCCTATGGAAGATGCCCTTGCAAAGCCGCCGCGATATCATACTGATGAAGAAGTCCAGCGTGCACCGCGGGAATGGTTATCGGTTGTCGGACGAGACTTTTTCAACGTTCTGGAAAACTCTTATCTCTCTAAGACAAATGTTTACATTATTTTAACTTTTGTAACGTAAATCAAGGAGTTACGAATAGTTAATTAATAATTTATAAATATCTGTAGTACGACACGATAAATTATTAAAGTCAATATCAAATTGTAATATTAATAGTAAGAAAGTATGAGAGATTTTGTACACTATACTAATTATGTAAGCGGATAGTTAAGGCGTGGACGCCAACACACTGTCGCCTGGCAGCTTAGAAAGGTATTGTACATCCAAACTTTCTATGTCATAAAAATATAAAATGCTTTGTTTGCACAAACCAGCAAAAAATGCGATGTACCGTTAGAATGAGGGTGTATCGGCCTTCAAAAATACAATAGCTAACATACTGAAACGGGGTGTGTGTTTCAGAAAGTAGATTTCTCTTTTTACAAATTAACGGCTGTGCGGGAAAATCTCAGTGCCGAAAGCAGTAGCCAATAAGAAATAGCGTCATCGCTGCTCGCGAGAATTTTGGAAGTGATGACTGGATATTTTCAAATTTACCGGCGACACTTTCAAAATGTGACCAATCGAGGTTATTGGAAGAGTGACAGCAGAAAGGGAAGTTTTGGAGAGACTATAAATGTAACTCCCGAAGAAGAACGTCTCTCAGTCTTTCTATCTAACACTCAGTTTTATTATCTAAGTCAGTCGGATTCTATCTAAATCAGTCTAACTCAATCGGACTCTATCACTATAACTCGCAAAATCAGTAACGATGGTTCAAAGTCAGTAAGAGAACTGTAAAGGTCAATAAGTGGCTAGTCAGTCAGTAAAAAGTGAGAAAACGGTTAAGTCAAGGAGAAGGAGTACGAAATTCGTAATGATAGCGGTCAGTCAATTATAGTATTCGTTAGTCAGAATTACGAATTACCGTAATAATTACTTAATTAGAATGAACTGAAGCAAGCTAGTGAAATATGAGAACTCGGTGACGTAAAGGTTAAGAATTAGTGAGTATTATTGAATTGGTGCGCGGGCAGAGATGTGAAGCAGTATTACTTTATAATGTGCGCGGAAGAATAAGTAAGTCTGAATTGCTAAGTGCGTGGCGTTAATTAGTCATCGCGATCGGGTGCAAAGTAAAGCAGAGTAATCGGAAGTGAAGTGGTATGTTGTGTTTAAAGTGAAAGGAGCCAGCAGCAGAATGGATATCTATTTACAAGTAACGCTATCAAAGTATATTGTCTAAATCATATAATTTCGATGTAGTAATAACTGTCTACTGTAAATTCATCCCGTTTCATTCTCAAAGAACCCATGAGAACGTTCAGATCCTAAAGATGCATTTATATGTTATGACATAGAATTGGATAAGAATTAAATACATTTAATTTGTTAGATAATAAGTTGTGATGAGATTGAATTGAATGACAAGTAAATATATATAATTTGTTAGATATTAAGTCATGTTTTTGATTAAGTAAAGTATGAATGGAGAAAGGGAGATTCAAGATGTTAAGAATTTAGCATAATATTATAAATGATTTAAATGTGTTAAAGAATCTCTGATAAATTACTTAATGTGTTCAATAATCTCTATTGAAGATTGAAGAATGATGATTTAAATATGTTAAGGAATTTCTGACAAATTATTTAAATGTGTTAATAATCTCTATTAAGGATTGAAGTATGAGAAGATTTTGTATATATTGGTAATCATTCAATTTTGCACAATTAATAATAATCAAAATGTTATATGTTGATATTAACAATGTACATAAAGTTGATAAATATAACGTTGTGTCATTTAGCATCTGGACAAAGTGTTATTATTTAACAATAACCCCTGAGATTAATAATTATCTCTGGTGGCCAACAAAAATCCAGGCAGCAGTCAGAATGTAGATGACTATGTTCGTTGTCAATTAAACAATATAATTAAAATTCACAAAAGTAAGTAATTTTCATTAACGGCCAATGTCAGGTTAATTATATTTGGCGCACGAACGTGGAACTCTTTGAATTTAATTTACGTTCTTGTAGATCTTTAACTGCAGTTTCAGATAAATAAGATAATTTTGATTTCAATATTCTACAAATTGTTTTTTTATGGGATTTTTACGGCTCCTTGTATTTATGTGTGTGTGTGTGTGTGTGTGTGTGTGTGTGTGTGTGTGTGTGTGTGTGTTTTAGAGACAGATTTAATAAGAAATAAGTAACAAAAATATAAATTTGAAGAATGAGTAACCGCGGATATAAAAACCTAATATAAAAATAGGCGGTTAACCGGGAATAATGTATACTTGAATGCTGTAATACTTTTGAAAAATAACGACTCTAGCAACATATTAAAAAGTAGACCATAGGGAGTTCAATTTATCTATTTAACGTAACCCATGTATATACATACAGATCACTTATTCAGACTTACGCTTGAAACCAATTGCTTATGCTTGAAAAATCAAAAAATAAAAAAAAATTTGGTGTAATATAAGGCAAAAGCAATAGCTCTTAGTCAGTACGGTTCTAATCGTTTCAGTGAACGTAGCCGAAAACGTTTAACAAACTCTCGTTGATTCTGACGAACCGGAATTTTTGTCGTAACAACTAATATTGTGGAGCGATGGGTTTAGCTAGCCACACTGCTAATCCACGGGTAGGAAACTAAGCCAAACAAACTTAAATATAAAGTTAGTAGTGTACGATTTGAGTAGAAGCTGGAGAAAAACTTTGTAAACAATTCAACAGAATTTTTTCTTTCCGTTAAAATTTTATAATTTTTTATGTAAACCATTATAAGCAGAGTGTATAAAGTAAAATTATTATCTGCATCTTTGTGCAATTTATGGATTAAGCTAGCGGAAACCGTCTCTTACGGGAGAGCGTCACCATGGCGTTCTTTCCGTTTTATTAAGTTTGTATCAGTAATTTCATATTCTATGTCGTCTGAAAAGTGTAGACCTATACAAACGCATATCAATCTTTGTTGGTGAAGATAATAAAAATGTTGACAAAAGCTAGGGCCATTAGTTACAGACAGAAACTACACCACTTTAACCACTTTATTGTTTATTTCGCAAAACTGCAAATACATTTTCAATATAAATTCTGTGAGAAGCTAAGAACGTAACAAATAAAACGTTCAGAGGAAACTATTTTCTAAAACGTTTTCGTTGCAGTTCTAGAAATTTATGAAATGTATTGTTTTCGAGTAAGAAAATTGTATACCTATTTCAAAGAATTCAAGCTTTTTCTCTTTTGTAACAAACTTTTCATCTATTTGGTCGTGGGTTGGACCACATCCTACCCCGTCCCTACAATACAGCGTTTCCATTTCTGTTCAGCCTTAAGAGAGTGTTAGCTCTCTTGCGGAATCCGAGAATATTAACACTCTACCAGTGTACTTCTTAATCATAGTTTACCTGTCATTTTTACTGGTTCTAATAATTATTACACAAGTCAAAATGATAAGACAAACAGCGTAGTACACTCATGTCATTTGATGGTTGCAGTACTAGTGTGTGTTGAGCTCGTTCCGTCTATTTTGCAACCTCTATGAAAAAACGTCTGCAAAGTAACAGTGAAGTGGAACACGTTCAGCGACCTAATCTGAAAAAGGAAACGACGACGATCAGAAAATATTTAAATCCTTTTGAGATATCATAATTTCTCTTGATCGTGCAAAGTGTGGCCATTCCCAATCTGTAAAAATATTCCAATGTAGCTTTACCCTGTTGCTTCTTCGACTATCTTACCCAGTCTTTCCAATCCTCATTGTCATACTCTAAAACAGGTACTGGGATGTATAAGGGTTGCATGGAATAAGTAGACGAGATAGATGTTATTGGCATGTAATCGATTTATTAATAATGCTTTTAATTTTTCTGACCATCTACTGTGTCTTTAATACAGTTCACAAGAAAACAATTTATCTGTCTCTTTTGACTTTCCTAACACGAACTAAAATTTAGTTTCTATAAAATGAGAAAATTAGCCTATAAAAAGTATAAATATTAAACTGATGTTTGTTTCTTGTGTAATTAACGTATTATTCGTATTCCGCATTCAAAAGAATACTAAAACACAGTTACAGTTAAATTGTAAGATTTAGTTTTCCCAGATTTAAGGTGCAGGCCTTCTTTTCAAGATTTGTACTAAGGCTACAAGATTAAACTCTGAAAGAAAATCACGTTTATCGTGTGCAGCGTTCGTAACATGGCCACTCTATTTGTATATTTTCTGCCAGAAACTAAATGGTCTGTGAAATACCTACTTCTTTTAAAGAAAATTGTAAATATTTGTTTGCTTCAGTTCACTGAATGTCCTGCAAATATGTCTCTTTAAATCTCAAGCAGCAGCAAGACTATGCAACAATATGCCTTTTTTTGGCTGCCTTTAAATGAAGTTATAGAAAGCCAAAATGTTTCAGACTTTTTTTTTAACTGCACCGTCAGCACCCTACATTTCTTGCCCATCTTGTTCGCAGCAAGCACACCGTTTTCACGAGATTAGTACGAACTTATTGTGGAGTATCATCTACTGACTCAGATATATTCAGAATGCTCTAATAATTGTATGGATAATTATTTTCCTGACTCTACAGTACCATATTAATCTACAATTTCTCTTTGATTTTGTTAAACAGTTACTGCAGTTGGTCTTAAAGGAAGTGATCGTCCATCGATTTTCCTCGATGACACTTTGCACTATATTCCTAAGCCGCTGTTACGATCTCGACGATAGTCGCTAAGAAGACCATCTCATCAGACGGGACTTTCTCTCGGTGTTGCTCATAAGGCTACAGAAAACGCGTTGCTTCATGTTGTACTGCTAATTGACTTCTGGCGATGTTACCTGAATTTTTAATGACTCTATATCTTGACGCGGAAATAGTCTCTATTGACATCGGACCTGTCACTACCAGATTTTGTTTCGGAGGGGGAAGTCGTCTCAAAAAAAGTGTTTTCGAGAAACAACCCATATTGTTTGGATGAGTTGAAAGAATACTGAAGGAAGCGTTTTGAATATCTGAGTTCGACTCTCCTGAACTCCAACGCTACGGAGTGCTCCAGCAAAGACGAAGAAACGAGTGCGCTTGCGTCGACAATCATGGTTTAAGTTTTTAACGGTTTAGATTTTTTATAAATTGCAAATTAAAAAAAAGTACTTACGTGCATACCTGTTAGTCGTAAAGTTAAAATTATTAGTAAATAAATGAATCATTTTCCATGAGCATTGCGTGACTTTATGAACACAAGATATAATGCGTGTGGCACAATATTTTGGCTAGGAAGAGAGCAACGAATATTGCTAGACCGGTGGAAACTTCTACACCGAAGACAATTCCCAATAAAGAGGGTTCATCAGATTTTTACTGACGTACACTAAGATAAAAAGAATTCAACAGAAGAGAAACCTCTGGTAAAAATATTTACTATTTTCAGAAATATTTGCAGCATTTGACGTTCTCCGAAGCACCGCTTAGCAAAAGCAAACGAGAATTTATTACTATGATACGTACGTATGATAAACATTGTTTGTGAGTGTGTGCGAGCGTGTGTGTATGTGTCTAAACACAAAACTCTGTAGTAAGAGTGGAAGTTGTGTGACACATTGCGAGCTAATGGTCAGGTAGGCAGGTATGTAGTAAGCATTTCACACAAATTAAAATATTTCAAATATTTACGACTTTTATGTTGTTAAAATATACAATACGCACCCTGTCGAGTAATGTTTCATGAAGTTCAAGACCTGCAAGCGACTACGACTATTGTTCTTTATGTAAAGGGCAATGTGTAAATTGCTGTTTATAAAGGAGGTAGGGATCATCAGGATTCGTGCTGACATCCAGTTGTCAAAAATGGTCAACGAATGCTTTACATACATTCGTGTTTATTGTGTTTCGTAGGACGGTATCGATTACAAGTGTTCGCTTAGTAGTAATTAAAAATTTAAAACTTAATGAAATGTTGTCTTTAAAAAATATTGAGTTAATTTATAAATATCATTGTTTAAGTATCCTGTCGACGCTACACGCTTAAAAATAATAGCTCCATTCTTTTTTTTTCGGAAAACAAGGTTAGGTAACTAAAAGGCAGGCGGACTAAATTGATTGTGTCAGCCTTAAAAAGAAAGCACTGTAGTTACGTTTCGATTTCCGTTAAATCAGGAATCATTTTCACTTTTGCAAGATAAATTTCCCCGGGCACTAATAAATGAAATCCGATGTTACAGTGCTGCCAGGGATCAAATCCATGACCTTGAAGCTGTAATTTAACTACAGCCACCGATTACCTCTGATCACAAAATGGATAAGATACTTTATTTCAATTAAAACAACGTTCATAGTGTTTTGCTGAGTTGTCTCTGACAATTTAATAATCATCAGTCCTACGCTTTTAATATAACATGTTCTGTGTCCAGGTACTTAAAAAAAGTGAAATATAAATTGTGTATCGTTAGTTTTCCTTGTGGAGTATGCGATTTAGTCTATAAAGCTTAACAGCTTGATGGATTAAGGACTTTTTTAATAGATATTTAAGTCGATTCTTTCCATGTCAAATAAATTTTTTCATTACAGTGATATTGAAACTCTACGTAAAAGTTTGAGGGTTTGTATTTTATTAATTTTTCCACGATGATGTATTACAAAATTGTAATAAACTCATGGGTATTAGAGTAGGCTATCTCAACTAACTGCATGCAAAGGGTTTTTGAGATCATTCCAGCTAACTCGGAAACCTTTATTTTTAGTAAATAAACAACGTTTTATTAATAACCAACGCGGGCGCGCGATCGTGTGTGTAGCGATGTACAGGGGTCTCATAGAATAAGTAGTCGGAGTTAAATCGTATATTGGAATGCTTTTCGGATTTATTAATAATATTACCAATTGCACTACGTTACTTTAGTACTGTTTATGACAACAAAATTAAACAAATTATACTGTCTCTGCTGACCTTTCTTACAATTTTAAAAGAATTTTATCTTATTTTATAATAAATAAATATTTTATTTATATGAGTTCTTCTGACTTTTAGTTTATAAGTGTTTTAATAAAGTTTATAACAAAATAAATTCATTTCCCTTAACGATGAATGGTGAGATGTCGATGATTCAGTACAGAAGACAAATTCAGAATACCAGTTCAGGATACCGCTGCGATATCCTTCTGTTGTCCGGCGTTCAGGGTCGTTTTCGGGTTGGGTACTTCTACAAATCGTAGTTAATTAATTGTAATTGTAATTTATTTTGTGTATTAAATGTACGCAATGATACAGAAAACTTCAAGTGTCTTTTTTAAGGCCTATGCGAACAATCTTGTACTTACCCGGATTAGCACTATTAAATAATCAACTCGGAAACTTTCTGACTTTTGTTCGCACGCATTCGTAGACCAAGCGTCTAAACTCCAGCAGCAACGACCATACGTTATTAAATTCAGAGAGACACCGAACTTAACGATACGGAGTACAAAATCAACAGAGATTTTAGCCAATTTCTCTGGCTTTCATTGGCTGCAATATTCCTTTCCTTGCGGCTTACAGAAAGAGAAACAAAAACATAAAAACAAAAATAAAACAAAACAATCAGAACAATAATACTAATAATATAATATGACTCTAAGTCATGTCGACAGTATAACTGTCACATTAGTATAAACTGAACGTAACTTCCATCGTCTGACAGATACAGCACGTCAAACTGTAGTGGCGGCGCACGAGCCTTGTCTATCTCTACACAGAAAGAGTGCCGTCAAGGTAAGGAATACTGTAGACAGAATTTCGTGGTATGTAGAATACTGTTTGACTGATGAAGTGTGTTTCAGAAATGAGTTGAATATCAATCTTGTTTATGTTCAGAAAGATAATTATCTCTTTATTGTAGTTAAGCAAACTATTGGCGTTCCTGGTTGCGATTCTAAGAATATAAATCATTAAGGGTTTAGTTTTGCAATAAGGGTTGTCAGCAGGTTGAATATCATACTGTTTTGGCTTAGCAGTTGCGAGAAAATTTATCTGAATTCGTTGTGGAGTGATCAGTGTGGCTTCCACAGTTTTGGTGACATAATCACTTCTAGCTACAACTTGTGCGTAGGTTAGCTGTTGGCAATATGGAATAGCAGCCTGTGTTTTATTTGTGTTGAGTAAGTGGGTATCAACAATTTGTATATGTTAAGGTGTATGCGTCTGCCGTTGGCAATTTTCTTTTGTAGGGTCGTTTATCGATGTTACTAGGTCTCTGTAAACATTGCAAGCTCTATAGTTTGCAAGATAGAAAACATTTAGCTACGGTATCTTTTGGCTTCCTGCAAACTTTTGTGTCATGTTTTCCGGCATACTTTACGGATTTATATGGTCTGATACAACACGTTTTAGAATGTCCTCAGGCTTGGCACCTTGTACACTGGACGATATTGTGGTTTTTCCTAATCGATTTAACGGTAATTTTTTTCCGGCATAGGAAATTTATATTGTAATTTTATTTATTATTTTCTTATGGTTCCAGGTCAATAAAAAACAGGAAAACAAAATCTTTGCTTTTCTTATGCACAACATTTGTTAGGCCTATATTTTGGACTTTGTGTCGTTTGCTTTGTAACTCTTCTTTTGTTTCTCCACGTGGAAGAGAGTAGTGGAGGTGTCTAGTTACGATTCTATAAGCGGGTTCTTCTTTTATTTGATGTGTATGATGTACAATGTTCTCTCCCCTCACCCTCCTTAGATGCCGTACTAGCTTTCTGTATGCGTCTATTGTATAAGCACTGATTTTGACAGTTTCATTAGCCAGGGCTTTATTGTAGTAGGTTTCTCCCGCCGTCACTTTGAAAGGTTATCTACCACGACTTTGAAGTTTTTGACTCCATATATAAGTATAGGAGGTGGTTTTTGACATTTTTGTTGGTTATTAGAATGTTTGTTTCAGTTTTGTCTGCAGAGGATAGTGGGCTGTAACAGTTATGGTACGGTTATGGTTATGGGCTGTAGAGTTTTGAAGTACTGCTTTCACTGCTATTTCTTTTCCTTTTGCATTTTCTTAATAGTTTCTGTGTTCAGATTTACTGGTTACCTAGTACCATCTGCCATGTTTATACATCAAATTGTTTAAATTTTCTTAGGGTACAATTAAATATCAATGTCTCTGATTTAGAAAAGAAGCAGATCAGAATTATCTATGCTACACATGGATAAAGCTTTTAGAAATATCCAAGGGGTAGTATATGGAATGCCGATTTTAAGTTCTTAATTATAAACAATTTAAACAAAAGCTTCAAGTAAAGTGTCCAGTTAACCACACATGAGACGGATGTTTCTCAACTTTAAATATTTGCAAACCTTTTTTCAATCTACAGTGTCCTAGAAAGAATTTAATTCTTTTGGATGTTTGCCGCAGAACATAAGTTCTTACCACCCATTCCCAATTCAACGAAAAGGTAGATGGTATAACATTTTACGAATGCAATTTATATAGAGAAGATGAGGAAAGAGTTTGTCTATGATACAATTAATATCGTAAATATGTACTATCTTAAAATAAGTATTTGCTTTAATTTTTTTGAAAATTGTTAGCGTACAAAATTACACACATGTTTTGTTATTTATTTAAACGAAATTTTATAATTGCCTTAAAGGTAACATTCTACAAGACAAATGAAAATAAACAAAAAGGGTAAGGAGAGGAAAATCTTAAAGAAATGTTATACAGAATTGTGTTACATTTTGTTATTGTTTTACATTCGCGGCTGAAAGACCGATTATAGTTACAACTAGTGTATCCATGTTTGGAGGGACGCTGGTAATACAAAATTGTGTCGCAGCCCATGCTGTCGTTCAGGCACAGAAGCGCGGAGAAGCGGCTGCACTAAGTAATTGGGTAAAGTAAACAGGAGAGGTGTGAAGATAGCGCTGGTCCAGAGTCGTGAAAAAGTAATCGATATGTTCCTTCTGCCGCATATTAGATTCCCACCTTATAAAGTTTAAAACAAAGTTACCTTACAAACTTTTAACAGCGTTAACCTTGTGTACCACCCCACTCGATCCCGCACTTACTAAATTTCTTGTAAGGGTTTACTTTGTTTTAATATTAGATTTAAATATAGCATTAAAATAATATATTTATTTGCCTGTGCCAGCACCGTTTAACGAAAAACATTAATTATTTGTTTTGATTGGAACATTCAAACATGTAATAATACTCTAAATATTATCCAAAACTCACATATTTCATTGTCTGACGTCTTTCTATGTTACTTTTTCATTTCTGCCTATTCTTAAAATTTGTCTTTTATTAATTTCTAAAACATGGTTACTTTTTACTACTTTAAAGACATTTTTACTGTTATAAAGTGTCTTGTTTATAAATAGTTTTAAAAACTCTAATTATTGCATAATTTATACTACGTCTTGTGAATATAGTAAACGCTAATGCTTTATAATTTTCTTAAATATTTCCAATAATATTTTTGTTAAGAAAATTATTTTACTTCAATTTTATTTAATTATTTATACTAAAATAGTTTAGAAACTCATACATTTTTAAAGAGCTATGTTTTCAAATTCAACTTAAATGATAAAATATTTAATATATATAAAAATAATAAATAACAATATTTTTTGGAAAAAAATTAGTTGTATAAAGGAATGTAATAATCTCTGGTCATAAGAACTGCTATTTTTGTACAGACCCCAAATTGTAGTTTTTTCTGTGTGTGTGTGTGTGTGTGTGTGTGTGTGTGTGTGAGAGAGAGAGAGAGAGAGAGAGAGAGAGAGAGAGAGAGAGAGAGAGAGAGAGAGAGAGAGAGAGAGTTCTTGCACGCAGCAGATTTTCTTATTTTCTTCGTAAATATGTCCAGCGAGTAAGTATTATTATTATTGTGTTCATTATCACGTTATAACATCAGAGTGGAAGGTAATTAGTTCTACTGTGTACCCAACATTATGGATGTACTACAACAAAAATTAAAAATAATATTATCGTTCTTGTTCAATACTGATAAATGTTTAAATTACTCATTATAACCCTATATTTTATTCAGGTCACAGGGCTATGATAATTACCGTGTTATGATTAATTAGCATTCGTTAAAGTAGGTTAATTCAGCAGATTATGTTTAAATGGATAAAACCGTTTTGACACTTTGCTATTACTGTTTAATTTGTTGTATCATATTTGCATGTTTGGCAATCAGATAAATACAGTAGGTTCCCGCTAATCCAAAACCCAGTAATCCAAAAGTTTTGTTAATTCGAAACCCATATTCGCTGAAATAAAAAAAAAAATGTTTGGAAAAGGAAAAACGTACTTTATAACAAAAACCTAACTGTATTTTTTACAGACTAATAATCAAACAGTTGAAAATCATTGTGTAATTTAGTATAGGCTAAATGCAGTTCTACACTTTCGTTACAATTAATCTTTCAGCTTTTACTTCTTAAAAAAGTCTGTTATATTTTTCTTGTAAAGTGACAAATACCTACAAGTTGATGCGATGTTGCGCCAGCGTCTTAAAAATATGATGTCTCTTGGAATAGCGGCAGCTTGCTGCTCGACGTAGCGTAGGGCAAGATCGAAGGCGGCGGTGGCGTCCGCGTGAGATACTGACTGCTCGGTGGTGTCGTCTGCTTCATTGTTGCTCTCGTCAGAGTTATTGCCAGACTCTTGAGTTGCCGTTATTACGATTTCTTGGTCTGTGAACACTTCGCCATCTTCTCTGACATCCACTCATCAACATCATTATCATTTGCTTCTTCACAACCGGCAATACGTTGTACGAGCTCAAGAACGTTGTTTCTTTGATTGTCCTGATCGGAGCTATTAACATAGGTGAGACTAGACATAAGTATTTCGATTAGTGCCACTTCGAAACTAGCTGCACAGTTTGTTCTTCTCTCTTTTCCCGGTAGGCTTTATTCTTTTAATCAAGATCTTTCCCCCTTATTCTGTGATTTCATCATCTCTCTTTTCTGTTGATTTTTTCTTCAAGTTTGCATCTTTTATTATTTGTATGTTCTTAATTTTGTCGTTAGTTGTTTCTTCGTCTGCATTTGGTATATATTTTAAATCTTTCTGTACTTTCTTGTTGCATCCAAATTTTATTTTGATTTTTTCAGACATCAGATAGCTGTTTAGTTAATTTTTTATTTTGCATTGTTAGAAATGTGTATAAAGTATTAATCTTATCCTTGGCATTTCTAAGAAATATTTAGAGATGTCTGTATAAATTTATTCATTTTATCTTAATCTAAATTCTAAATCCTTTATTTCTTTTGTCTGACAAATTTGTTTTAACATTCTTCTCTCTAGTTTTAATATTTTTCTGCGGATAAGGTTTTCAACCATTCACCTGCATATAAGGCTTTTGGACTTATTACTCCAGCCAAGGTTACTTAGGCTTTCCTCTGCTTATCGTCTTCAATAATGTTGCAGTGAACACTGATAAAGTTAAATTTTCATCACTCATTCCTTACTTAATCATCGTAGTTGGTGTCTTCTATTGCAAAGTTCGTCAGTTTTGATTTAAACCTTACTCTTAGTGTCTTAATTCTTATTTTTTGCAGTTTATTTTGTGTAAGACTCTTGTTTTAATTGTTTCTTCACATATTTTTTTGCCTTTTTCTTGGCGTTTGTAGTTATTATTTACGACTGTACACGTTTGTAATAATAGGGTCATCTATTTTTAAGCTCTTGATTATTTTGCGATTTCTCTGTTTATGTGAGAAGGCAAACTGTCCGGAAGCTGTGCTAACTTTTCTTTTGCAAGTCATTTAAAACTCAGTTTTAAGAAATGTATAGCGCAGACCATCTGCTTTAACAGCCCTGATAATACAGCGTGGCTTAATAGTTTGCAACTTAAGGTATACGAACATATTTGTCTATCCGTGTTCTACTTATTAAAACTCGTAAACGATGGGCGATTTCTGTCTGTTGAAGTTTGTACTCATACATCCTCCATTGTAATATTTTTACACTTGATGTTCTATTCTTAGGAATCTGAATCGCCTTTAGAATCTGTGAATGGCTGTTGAAAGGGATGTTAGGTCTTTTAACAGAAACTTTTAACGCCATTCTGAGCTTCTCAAGACGACCCCAGTTTTGAGAAGTCGAAGACTCAAGTATGAAAGTATTACGAAGTAGGCAGTTCGTGTAGAAGGTTTACCAGTACGGACTACCTGTTCTACGCGTTGCTAGTACACCAAAGCGGGCGAAGTGTTCTGTAGCTCGTTTCGCCTTCTCAGCTGCCGATTAGTCTACCCAGGCATGTGTATGTATTTTTTATGCTGCTGAAGTGATGGGAAGAACTGCAGAAGTGATGTGATGATCCTATTTACTTAGTTGCTTGTAAATATGTCAGACAAATGGGGCGTAACAAAATCACCATGTCAAGGAGAGCAAATTAATGGCGTGAAAAACTGGTACTGACGAAGTTCAGAGAATAAATAATGTGAATCAGTTTAACGGTGTGCACTGTCTTGTTCTGCCGCTTATCTATTATCTCAGACACTACACACACGCGCGCTGTTAACGCAACGCGAACAAAGGATGATAAGTGGAAACTACGTTGTGTAGTAATTGTACTGTATGTGTGTTTTGAATTCTGTTACGTGGTTTGCGATGTTAGATCACAACACTTACATCACAACACTTACGAAGGGTGTAAAGACCAGTATTGAGGATGGAGAAGGGAAGGTTGTCAAGGACAGTTTTCGCTTACATATTTGAGGAAGTTGACTTATTGGAGGACCCGGAAACGATAATAGATAGAATAGAGGATTTCTATGGAAGCGAAACAGGCTAGTAGGCTAATCGATACAGGCAGAATCGTTATCTTTATTTCATTTTGTCTTTTATATTTAGATATGTAAGATATTTTAATTGGAAACTGGATTCCATCAAACTTTAGTTCATTCTTAAATTGAGAACATTTAGATACTCTATCGACATGAATTTCGCTGGATTTAAAACTTACAGAACAGCCCACTTAAAACATTTATTATCCTAATTCTTTATATTGATTGTAGCCTTTTTGCTCTTTATACAATTTAGAAGATCAGTGTAAGAACTTGCTTTTAATGGTTTAAACTTTCTGATATGCATTTTCATTCCAATTACTCTTCTAATATTCCATCCGGATCCATTTAATTCAGCTTCTTCAGGTCTTCTTAATTAATTTTTTTTATTTCTTTTCGTGTGTCTTTAACATTTTCAGGGCTCATTACACTCATATTTGAAAGTTGTAAACCATAATCTATGATTTCATTTTGACATAAAATTCCAAATTTGGATAAGTGTTCTCACGATCATTATTCTGTTGTTTATTGCATCTTCTAAATTTTTTGTAGCTTAATTTTTTACTTCTTTAAGATAATCGTTAATAGTTATATTAGTTTTAGAACCTTTATGATAAAGATAATAAGGTGTATTTTTAAGTGCATTCGAAGTACCTTAAAATCGTCACTACGATGAACTTTTAAATTCATTTCATGTTGATCTTAAATGCACCTGAAAAATGAACAAGTTAAATGATCCACTTTCCACAACTATATTTGATATATCTACTCTTAGTTTCTTAGTTCTCTTTGGTCTTGGGTTTTCAAAGAGTTCATCATTAAAGTTAAACTCATTTATAAGGGTAAGATAAAGTAGTTGTTTTTTACATCATCTTAACTCTTCTGGAGCAAGTTCTAAGTAAAGATCTTTTATCCGTATAACTATTTCTTCTTTAGAATAGATTTTATACCTTGTTATACGTAGGCATATATCAATTTCAAAAAGGGTTTTAATCTTGTACGATGAGAAATCTATTAGTGTTGTATTTATATGGAATAAAAATATGAAGTTTTTAAATTGGTCGCTTTATATTTCTATACGCCTACATTTTATTTAATAAATTTATTAAGTAAACATGTGTAAGTTTGTTTTGAATTACGACATTTATAAAACTTTTTAAAGTATTAAAAACATTAAGAGGAATTTGGAGTGTGTTTTACCAATTTTGGAGTTGATGTGTAAAGTGGTTCTTAAAAAAGAGAGAAAAATGTTTTTAAAATTTGACTTTCAGCTTTCTCTATTGTAAAGCTCCATAGACAGAGAATTACTAATCCGACAGATGTTGCAAACGTTTCTACTTTATATTTAAATACATTACATTTTATCCGAAACTAGGAAAAAAGGACTTGGGTAAACGTTGAAGACATCTTATAGAAGTAGTATGTATTTTTTGAGTATGTATATTTATACGTATAGACTACTTATATGTATACTTATTCAAACACTTTTTGTTACAGTCTATTTCTTGATAAAATGCCAGAATTCTATTCAATATTTAACAGTATGTACAAAATTCCCCTAAACAAACAAGAAACAGACAAAGAAAAAAATATAATATACCAAATTGCTTATGGAAATGGATACAATAAAAATACTGTAAACAAAATAGAAAACAAAATCAAATATAAAATAGAAATTGATCAATTAAGAATTAATCAAAATGAACAACACATAAATAATAACAACAATAAAAATGGGCCACATTCACATACATAAATAATAAAATGACAAAGATAACAAAACTATTTAAAACAAACATATTAAAATAGCATACAAAACTAATATAAATAATTTACAAAAACTAAATAACCCACACAACAAAGATAATACAACAGCCAATGTTATATACAAAATTGAATGCCAAGATTGCAATAAATGTTACATAGGACAAACCGAAAAACGTTATTTGAACACCTAAATGCATACAGGAAAACAGAAATATTTAACTAATTTAACCACACATGCAATAAACACTGGACATGAATTCCCAGACATAACCAATATGACACTAATAAAACACATACAAAGGGACCATAATGAACATTTGGGGAAATTTACAAATATACAAACATAAAACACAAAACAAACTAGTACCTGAACAGATACAAATCAATACAAACATGACACAATTTTCAAAGCACTCAACATAGAAAATACACAAAATACTAATATATACACCACAATCACATGCAATAATACCAATTTAAAGCACCAGAAACCAACAGGATACCACAGCAACATCCAGCCAACACACGAATACCTCACAAGGCTCAAAATCAGGAAGGATGAAGATGGTAAGACAAGGCTTCCCGAAACATGTTCCAAATAAGGAGAAAATATCTTGAGGTAAAGTCACTATAAAAAATATATATATATTGCAAGGTAACAGGTAGTTAGCTGACCAAACTTGCAGAAATGATGCTCAATTAGTGATATAATACATTTCTTGACCTTTTTCCAACATGATGATTGCATTAAATTTTTTTTTTATTTAATACAATGATACTTGTATTGAAAAGTTAAAAATTTTTCTTTGAAATTTTTTCTATATTATTTTAAAACAAATTTAGGTCTTAGAATTGCTTTCCTGAATTGACGTCTTCCTGGTTGTCCCGGTCGAATATCTCGTTTCCGGTTTCCAGCGATCCGTCGTCTGTGTCCTACGCTCCAGCCGCCGCATCCAGGAATCGCTCCGTGTCGCGGTGTCCGCCTCAGCCGCCTCGGTCAGCAATCGAAGTTCAGCAACGGTAGCAGAAAATCTCGTATTCCGGGCTTAACCTCCACCTGCCGAAACTCGCTGCTCCCTTGATGTCTACGGGCCCCAAGGACTGCCTGGTATGGGTGTTGGACTATGCGAAGAACTCTCCGCAATCGATCGCAACGAGTGCTACATGAAGACACCCCTATCTTCCTAAACTGAAACCGCATCGTTATCAGGTGACGTCACGGTCATCCTGAGCATAGACGTATTTCCTATACAACACATGTTAAATCTAGGAATATTCTGGAAATGCCACGTGCTTAAGACTGGACCTCCGTTTTCCCGATTCTTCTAGAACTTGAGTTTT
Source organism: Magicicada septendecula (assembly GCA_034769895.1). NCBI lineage: Eukaryota > Metazoa > Arthropoda > Insecta > Hemiptera > Cicadidae > Magicicada > Magicicada septendecula. The sequence continues at coordinate 345,649,226 of CM068369.1, read as the reverse complement.
CACTTATATATGAATCAATTAAATTGACCTTTTAATATTTCGTAATTGCAATAAATTGTAACTCATACGCACGTCGACATGCACAACTTGTTGCGTGTTTACCAATTGGCTAATTACAACACTGTTCACACCTCCTTCTGATACGCGCACAACACAATACTTCGCTCAAGCACCATACTACAGTTTCATAGTCTTTATATTGTCTTATAACTAATTTATAGTATTATTCTTAATTTACAAACAATACGTTTTATGTCAATCACACCCAGATTGTCCCGGACACCTAATACGGCTGGTCATAATTATGCTTCATGCATTCACATATGATCACACTATATGTGAATGTATAGAACATAATTATGACCAGCTGTAACGAGTGTCCAGGAGAATTGGGGAATGTTTGAAAGAAAGAATATTGCTAAAAATTAAGAATAATTGTATAAATTAGTAATAAGACGTTATTAAGACTATGAAGCTATAGTTTTATATTTGAGTAAAGTGTTGTGTTGTGTTGTGCGCGTATCTAAAAGAAAGTTAAAGTAATTTGTTCATATATAGTGAAACGTGTTCTAGAAAATTCAAGAAGACGGATGTACAATTCGCTGCACGTGGCCTATCCAGAATGTTCTCTATTATAGCATGGAATGTATTGGAAATGCGTCTTTGCGCAGGTAGTGGATGACGTCACACTTTATCGTTGCAGCTTCATTGTACAGCAGTCTTCAAAGTAGTCTTCATACAGCACTCAGCGAGAGCAGTCGCCGTAGTCAGCGTTCCGTCCAACATACATTCCAGGCCGTCCTTGGGGCCCATGGAGTCGAGGAAACAGCGAGTATCGGCAGGGAACAACCACGGAGTAAGAGATAGTCTACTACAGTTCCTGACCTTCGTGTGCTGATCGTGGCGCCTGAAACGGACACCTAGAGCGAGGCAGTCCCTGGAGGCGGTGGCTGGAACGTGGAACACGGACGACGGATCGCTCGGGACCTGGACCGAGATCTTCGACCGGGACGACAACGAAGACGACAAAGCAGGAAAACAAAATTCAAACTAAAATTGTTTTCAATAAAATAAAGCTTTCAAAAAGTAAAAAGGACTTATTGAACTTTAAAAATCTATCATTGTTTAAATAAAAGAAGACATTTATTTAAATTATATTAAAAAAGAAGATTTGAACACTTAAAGTTGTAATTGTTTGATTTAACACAAGATAACATTTAAATACAAATTACTGTAAAGAAAAGAGACAATAAATGTATATTAATCACTAATGGAGCATTCTTTTCTGCAAGTCTGGTTCGGCTAACAACCTGTTACCTTGCAATATATATATATATATATATATATATATATATACAAACACACACATACACATAGAAGGATGAGAGGATAGGATAAATAACGAAGACGTTTAACAATAAAACGGAAGAAATCAGATAAAAGTGAGAAGACAGGTATAGGTTGGCCATCTAATAGAATGGACGAAGGTATAATATCAGGAAAAGACGTCGTAGGAAATGTGAAAGGCAAAGGACCAAAACGCTACCCAAAAAGAAGATATGAAGGTGTTGTTACCGCGGATGCAAGAGTGATGCTGGAAGTGGTGTGAGGGTGTAAGAAATAGTGTGTGACCTGGAGGGTCAAGATAGAGGAAAACCAAACCCTCGATTTCGTACTGTAACGCCATAGGAGGAGGTAAGTCATAATATCTCCCGACGTTGTAGCCTACAAAACCCCTCGACGACTTCAAGTTATAATGTTGTCCGCCTCATTTCCCTGATTATGCAGTGTAACTGTGAAAACAGACGTAGATTTAAACGTCGAAACGTCGACGGACAACAGCGACAAATATATGTAACAAAAACTTTTGTTTACGGCGACAACAGCATCACAAACGATGGTGCCTGGTCGAGGTAAGTCACGGATAAAGTTTCAAGTTGTTCTCCAAAGCCAGAGGCATTGTTTGCAAAGCGAAACTACAAAAACAAGAGGACTTAAAGCTATAGTCTCGTATGTAGTCGAAAGCAATGATTGCTGTGTCATCTTTTTAGTTTGTCATAAAAGACAAGTCTTTTACGTTTCATCCAAGTCTGATGTACGTGTACTTTTGTTCACTTTTACTTTCTAACTGTAGCAAAATGAAAGATTTGAAAATGAAAATGTCCAGTGACTTCCTTTTACTGGCGCAGATTACAATATCATTACCATCGTATTGCTTACGAAATATTATCTACTTCTTTCTGTCCTAACGAACGATTTTGGTTGTTGAAGAAGTATTCTGGTCAGAAAAATGTTAAACTTCCTTTTCTCTTATGCGTTACTACCGCGTAGTGGTAAACTAATTTTTATAAATTATTTGAATGGACTACCGCGGAGGGAACGGTTTCTTTTTAAATCCGTTAGTCCACGATAATAACGTACATGAAAATAATGAAGTCTAAAATTGTCCGTTGGCCTGTGGCCAGGAGGTGATAAAGTCCAAATCGTTCGTCAGGGCAAGAAAGATTTACATCGTGCTTTATACACTAGCAGGGGACTACGACTGTCTTAGATTAGGTGAGTATATGATATATTCAATTCTGATGTAGGCTTATCTTTATGTTACAGAATTAATTTCAGAATAAAAAAACGAAGAAATAGCATGCTTATGAGACTACACAGCGTAGTAGCTGTGACACCTTGTTATTAATTTAAATACAGTAAGTAAAATATTTTACTGAAAAAAGAAGAAGAATTTTAGTAAAGTTTTAGAAAGCATAAATGACTGAAATTTAACAAAGAATAATAAACAAAGACGAAAATTACACAAAACGCAAGTTAAAGTGCAATACTTTAGTTATACTGACGTTTGGTACGGATATAATATGTCTCGGTACTGTAATTTGTTGTATATTGTTTTGTTTTAGGTACTGTGTACAGAGTATTGGAAACGTGGCTATCACATTTCACGTCGATACAGACAGTTTAATTGGACGAGTTGTGCGTCACGGGTCCAGTTACGTTTCAAGTGTTGTGACAGAGGAAACTAGTCTGACACTGTACGTAGAGATTGTTGTCGTTTTTGTATTGTGTGATTGCTTTGTTTCGAGTACAGTATTAAGTTACTCCGGTTCTGTTGCTGCTTTTAAGTAGAGTTTTATATATCCGCTATTTTGTTTTACTGAAACGCGATAAAATGTTTTCATGCTTTCATATCGCGTTATGAATTTTAAAATACTCCGTGATTGAAAAATAAAAATTGTATAAAATAAAATAATTAAAATACAAACTGAACAAAAAATTCTCATCACGACAGTACAATAAATAGGATTCACGGATGAATATGCTCTTGAATCGGGATATAGAATTTTTAAAGGAAAAGGGTAATGAAAAATGTTACACATTTAAGAACTGCATTTATTGTTAGTCGTAAAATTTTGAAATCAATAATAGATTTACAATCTCCAAATGGTGGAGTACCAACACTTTTCTTTGTTTTTACGAATAAGGCATATACACTAATTAATGTTCATGTAACGAATTAACCGGACAAATAAAACCAATAGAGAGGAAACAGAAAAGTAATGGGAGGAATTACAAGAAATAATTACCAAAGTCCCAAAGAGGCATACAATAATTCTGCTACGTGCAATTAATTGAGGAGAAAGAGAAAATTTAGAAACATTGTTGGAAACTACCCAGCACACAAAATAGCTAATAGTAATGGAGAAAGACTAATAGAACTGTGCAAAGCAACCAATCTAATAATGAAATCCACAGTGTTTAAGAATCTTCCGAGAAAACAGAAAACTTGAATTTTACCGAATCCCAGCCTACGTGAATTCCAAATAGATCATGTAGCAATGTCCCCAAAGTACTGGACAGGATGAGTGATGCCTTATGGTCTCATTCCTTGATGAAGGAAAATATCCAGCCGCACCTTCAAGTGGTGGGGGATGGGCAACACCTACAGGTGTCTAACGCGGCTCTGGAGGCCGACTGACAGCCGGTATAAGCTGTCCTACTTGACAATGGCAAGTAGAGGTTAGGGCACCTTCTTGCCTTTTGGGGTGAGAAATTGCCCCCTAAATACTGATGACCTTCAATTGGTCAACGACGCAGGGTGTGGGAGGCAAGGAGAAGCCACCATATTAAAGATCCTTATGGATATCTCAACAGGGAAAACTGGTCCCTTTAGTCTGGTAAGACTGCCAGTTTATGGGAGAACACCCAGACAGAAAATCGGACTGGACGTTACGCTGAAGGTGGCAGCCCCACCATACGTCTCACCCTGCAATATGCTGGTAACATTTGTAGTGGACATATTTACTACTAAATTTCCTTAAATAAGGTCTAGCCGGACGGATCTTTGCCGAACGGATGACTGCCGCATCCCCAAACAACTATGGAACTATAAGCCGTACGGCGACGGAGAGGTGTGGGACGTCCGAGGAAGCGCTGGAGTTTTCAGCTCTAATCTTTGCCTGTTTGATACCGGAACAAGCCTTCCTTGGTTTGATCCGTGAAGATAATGATGATTATCATCATGTAAAAATATCCAGAAAATCCTCAACAAAAATTCAAAATGTTAATGTAATAAGAAACGCCAAAGTGGGCTCAAGCCACAATCTTCCTAAAATTAAAGTTAAACTCCAAAAAGAAACACCAGGAGACATACGAAACTAAAAAGTGCCAGATATGATAAAGAAAAACTCAAGAATGAGGCACGTTTTACAGAAAAACTGGAAGTACAAAGTCCTGAAAATTGGGAACAACTGAAAGAATCCTAGTTCAATCAGCCAAAGAAACAATTCCTCTAATTAAAATCAGAAACATGCTTGATGGAACGTAGAATGTAACGAAGCAATAGAAGAAAGACAACAAGTCTAGCAAAAATGGAATGGCCACAAGAACATAGAAAACAGAACAAACTTCTTACAAATCAAAAAGGAAACATCCAAATTAATTAATAATATTATGAGAAGTTATGACAAAAATTTGTTAAATAAAGTAAAACAAGATTTTGAAAAGAATAACACGAAGGACTTTTATAGTGCTCTTTAACAAAACTTAAGTAAACACTCCTCTCCAAGCCTCTGCTTTAAAGACCAGAATGGAAAAACAGCTTGCAATAATAATAACAACAATTGTGACATCTTAGCCAGTTATTTTGAAAACCTATTGAACGGTGAATGTTCTAAATCAAGATTCAGTTTTAGTCAAGTCCATACTCAACATCCTGATTCCCTCCCTTCAGATAAAGAAGAGATGATTGCAATTATTCAGTCTCAAAAGACAATAAGGCGCCTGGGACAGACTCAATCATTGCTACTCTGGAAGTATGCGAATGATAAATATCTAGAGAAATTGACTGAAATTATTCAAAAAATTTGGACAATTGTGAAAATTTCTGATGACTGGACACCAGCATTGATTCATCCAATCCACAAGAAAGGTGATAAAACAGATGCGAATAACTACAGAGGCATCTCACTTTTGCCAGTTACCTTAATCCGAAATATCCTTGCCAGTAATCTTATCCAAAACATTATTGTTTAGAGTAGAGACACAACCTGACTCACAAATAGGTGAATAGCAATGTGGTTTCCGAAAAAGTAGGTCATGCACAGAGCAGGTTCTTAATCTAAAATCAATTATGACATATTTGAAAAGAAGATCTAAATATTTTATAATTACTTTTATTGACTTTAAGAAGGAATATGGCTCAATTGATAGAGAGTTGTTGTTTAGAAACCTTAATGAATTCGTCTTGGATAACAAAACAACAAATTTAATCAAACAAACGCTGAGGAATATCTACTCGAATGTGAAATTCAGGGGTGAAATTTCTAGACAGTTTTAAATTAAGACAGGAATAAGACAAGGAGATGGACTATCACTGTTGCTTTTTAACTGCGTTCTGGAAAAAGTAATAAGATAATGGAGAAAATAATTGGAAGAAAATCACATCAGCCAGTGAATTAGACTAGGCTATAGCACAGAAAACCTGCCAGTAGATTCCCTAGCGTTTGCAGATGATCTAGCTATTCTGTCAGATTCAGTAGAAACAGCCATTACTGATAGAAACAGTATCATGAGGAATTACTGATAGAACAAGCCGAAAGAGCGGGTTTACAAATTTCTTTAGAAAAAACCAAGTTTATGACAAATATGAAGACAATACCCAAGAAAATTAAAACTCGATACGGGCAAATCTATGTAACTGACAGATTCAAGTATCTTGGAGAAGTTATTGGGAAATAACTCTTATAGAAAGGACCATTAAAGCACGCGTTAATAAGATGAAAGTTGCTTACCATTTAACCAAGGATACATATAACAAGAAATAAATATCAATTAATGCCAACTTAGGCACTATTAAACAGTAAGTCGCCCGAAAGCACTTTATGCAGCTAAGTGTCTGACTCTGAACAGGAAAATGATGGTGGAAAAACTGGATGTCACAGAAAGGAAAATATTAAGAAAAACATTGGGATCAATAAAAGATAGAGAACAGTAAAGACGATGCCACAATAATGAGCTATACACACATGTTGAGAAAATCACAGACGTAATTAGAAAAAGAATTACTTTCTACGGACATGTTGAAAGAATGAATCCTGACAGGCTAACAAGGAAGTTTTTAACTATTTCAGAAATTTCAAATTGTCCAATACGTGGTTCAAAGATACAGGAAAAGATATTGAAGAACTCCAGACTACTCAAAAAACATTACAAAATCAACAAAGCCCTGGAAGCACCTTCTGCGTGTCACTTACCATACAATAATATTTCTTATAAATTTTTTCGGATAGATTGTAATATACCTTACTTTCAGTTTAAAAAGTTGTTAAATTTGCATTATGGTAAAATAAAAATGTCAATTATTGTAGTGAAAGTAACATTTTTAAAAATTTCAATGACTACTTTGAATTTTATTTTGGTTTTCTATCAGATAAATTATAAATTATTTAACGGATCAGATCATTTGTATAATTTTCAATGTCGTTGACAATATTCTTATAACCACATTTGAGAGCGATAATTATAACCGGGAGTCCTGCATCGATACTCCACTTATCGTCCCACACAGGAACATCTAATGCCGAAGACGATGGCGCTCGTCGACTGGGCTTTCAGTATATGCACGCTTTGAGTTTACAATATCGCGCATTTGATCTGAAATACCTTAACGTTGCCTTGCAGGCCATAATTACACCGCCACGGAGCTAAGAGGGTACTTCGGTGAATGCCGATAGCACGCTAGATGGTGGTGAATGTAAGTTTGGTTTATATAAAGAGTGTTAACTAACAAGATGCACGCACAGGCTATTGGTAAAACACGGAGTACAGACGCGGAAAACGCGTCTATCTTCAAGGTTACGTAGACGCTTCATCAGCATGTGCGCTCGGGGAAGAATACCATGGATCCGCTCTTCTCATGCGGCGTGTACAGAGTATAGGCGAGTTTACATACGTACCACAAAGCGTAGCGTCTTCACACGACTCCGCGAACACAGGCGACACAGCAAAGTACTCTGGCATAGCGGACTGTCTTGGTTAAAAAGTTGAGGGCCTATCCCATTACTTCGCCCAGTTCCAACGAGAAGTCATCAAGATCCATAAGAATGTCAACAATTTCAATCGACCTGAGGAAGTTTGGGGGAAGTTTATACTCAATTATAATATGGGTTCTCGGTGTTGACTGATAGCGTGGCAGGGCTTGACCTATTGTAAGAGTCTATATTGAGATTTTCGAGTGGTCGTGGCGTAGCGGCTAGCGTGTGGCGCTGCTACGCTGTCGGCGCGGGTTCGATTCCCGCCGGGGCTATCTGATTTAAATACGACCGTTCCACCTCTCAAGGCAATGGTAAACCAGCGAAAGGTACCCTGCCTAGTATAAACCCTCTCCAACTATGCCGTTCGTATCCGGCCTTAAACTGTAGGTCCCATATACCTGTGAGGGACTCAGTAACGCACGCATCACGGGTATAAACCAGTCGAAAGACTGAAGAACCAAACTATATTGTGATTGGTAGAGATCAGAACAAGTCACATTTCAGCGCAGAGACAAAAATTTATATACGGAAGTTGTCTTCGCTTGCAGGATTGTTGTTGTTCCCTGCTGTGAACTGCGAATGTACAGCACGACCACAGATGTTATGGCCGTTGTTTCCATTGAAAATGTCATTGAACAGACGTTTTGTAAACAACAGGTCATCTCAGAAATGGGTACAGAACATAACCCAAAATATTTTACTTGTATCTTATGTAGTAATATTTGCTCCTTCTTGTGCCACCGAAGTAGTTTTGAAATAAATCACGGATCCTCTAAACACACACAGAGGAAATCAGTGTGGCCAGCACGATGCTTCATCCTTTCATTATTGCACTATGATGTCATTTCCAGTTTTCATTTCTACAGGATCTCGATGTGGAAGCTGGAAAACGCACCTTGATTTTGTGGTGCGCCCCGGAATTCAACCCGGGACAAGTAGGTTAGTAGTCAGTCGTCTAATCCATTGGTTCTTGTATGTTTATCGTTATATTTGTAGTTACAAAAGAGTGTCTGGTACAACCCACAGTAAAATTCCCGTAGTTTGTCATTAAGTTTTGTAAACATCACGGATAATGTATAAAGTACATAGTATGGAGCATACACAGTGTACATTACGTATACGAATTAGTACATGAATAAGTAATAATTGAATTACTATTGCGGAATATACTAATAATATACCGTACTTATATTTAAATATTATATTATGCGTAGATAATACTAATACATACATGTTTAGATTACATAAAATTTAAAATTAAATTTGCTAAAGTAATTTTGACTTTTAAACAAACTAATTAGTGTATGTTGTTCAACATAACTGTGCAATATTCCTTGTATTTCGCTGAACGGTAGTAGCAATTTATTTACCTGTACTGTGTTTACATTACTTTAATATGTTTTAGATATTACTAATTCTATAATTCATTGTGTGTGTGTGTGTGCGCGCGCGAGAGAGCACTTGCGTAGTAGTAATAGTAGACTGGCATAATTAGGAAATAAATAAAATAATACACTTTGAAGAATTTGTAACCACGGATACGCAAAACCGCGTACAAGAATAGCATATCAGTAACGGTATGCACAAAACAGCGAATAAAAGTAGCATACCCGCAGTAGTATACACAAAATGGGTTATAAAACTAATATACCCGCAGCAGTAAACACAAAATGGGGTATAAAACTTGCATACCCGCAGTAGTATACACAAAATATGGTATACAAGTAGCATACCCGCTGTAGAATACACAAAATGTGGTATAAAACCAGCTTTATCCGCTGTAGTAAACACAAAATGTGGTATAAAACCAGCATTATCCGCAGTAGTATACACAAAATTTGGTATAAAACCAGCACTACCCGCAGTAGTATAAACAAAATGGGGTATAAAACCAGCATTACCCGCAGTAGTATACACAAAATGTGGTATAAAACCAGCACTACCCGCAGTAGTATAAACAAATGTGGTATAAAACTAGCATACTCGCAGTAGTATACGTAAAATGGGGTATAAAACCAGCATTACCCGCAGTAGTATACACAAAATGGGGTATAAAACTTGCATACCCGCAGTAGTATACACAAAATGGGGTATAAAACTAATATACCCGCAGCAGTATACACAAAATGGGGTAGAGAACTTGCGTACCCGCAGTAGTATACACAAAATAGGGTATACAACTAGCATACCCGCTGTAGTATACACAAAATGGGGTATAAAACCAGCATTACCCGCAGTAGTATACACAAAATGTGGTATAAAACCAGCATTATCCGCTGTAGTAAACACAAAATGTGGTATAAAACCAGCATTATCCGCAGTAGTATACACAAAATGCGGTATAAAACCAGCATTACCCGCTGTAGTATACACAAAATGGGGTATAAAACCAGCATTACCCGCAGTAGTATACACAAAATGTGGTATAAAACCAGCATTATCCGCTGTAGTATACACAAAATGTGGTATAAAACCAGCATTACCCGCAGTAGTATACACAAAATGGGGTATAAAAACAGCATTACCCGCTGTAGTATACACAAAATGTGGTATAAAACCAGCATTACCCACTGTAGTATACACAAAATGGGGTATAAAACCAGCACTACCCGCAGTAGTATAAACAAATGTGGTATAAAACTAGCATACTCGTAGTAGTATACGTAAAATGGGGTATAAAACCAGCATTACCCGCTGTAGTATACACAAAATGGGGTATAAAAACAGCATTACCCACTGCAGTATACACAAAATGTGGTATATAACTAGCATACCCGCAGTAGTATACACTAAATGGGGTATAAAACTAGCATACTCGCAGTAGTAGGCTCTACACACAAAATGGGGTATAAAACTAGAATACCCGCAGTACTATACACAAAATCACGTATAAAAGTAGCACATCCGCATAGTATACACAAAACCGTGTATAAAAGTTGCATATCCGCAATCGTATACACAAAACCGTGTATAAAAGTAGCATATCTTCAATAGTATACACAAAGTCCCTTAAAAAATATCCGATAACAAGGAATTCTGTATAATTGCAATGAAGTAATAATGTTAAATGGCGACTCTACTGGTGTATTAGAAATTTGATCACACGCACATACAATGCATATACATGCGTATACACGCACATGAAACACGCAGACACACACTCACTCTCCAAAGCAATGTCGAATTTGCAATAGAGAAAATCGAAAATTTAAATTTTAGTTATAACAAAATTCAATAAGAAATAGTGTTTAGTCGGACTGTTTAAATCTTTTCAACGAACAAATCCTGAAACTGTAGCAAACTCTCTTTGATTCTGACGATACAGAAACATTTATGTAGTAACTAATATTGTGGAGCGATGGGTTTAGCTAGCGTTCGACGGTACTAATGCACGGTTGGAAATAATGCCAAACAAAGTTTGTAGTGTAGGATTTGAGTAGAAACTGGAGAAATACTTTGTACACGATTTAACTGGATGTTTTCTTTACGTTTATATTTTTCATTAATTTTTTAGTGTAAACATTATAAACAGAGTGGGTAAAGTAAAATTATCTGTTTCTGTGCACTTTATTGATTAAGCAAGGAAGATTTGTGTCCGTTAAGGAAACCGTCTCTTACGGGAGGACCTTGTAACTCCCCTCAATAGCGCTGCCATGGCATTCTTTCCTTTTTTTTACGTTTTTGTCCATCACTTCGCTTTCTGTGTCGTGGTGAAGATGTATACAAACGTATACCAATATTTTATTGGTGAAGATTATAAAAAAATTGACAAAAGGTAGGGCCTTCTATTAAGAGACAAAAACTATTACACCACTTGGTTTCGCAAAATTCCGAACATTGTAGTAAAACTTAGATCCGGGTGCACGTGTTAAGTCACACGTTGAATGCGTCAATTTGTGATAAGGTTATCGCTGATAATGGTGATCGCGATCGCGCTAATAAGCCGTCCCGAATCTTGTTGTTGTCTGTTAATCCTTACCTGTCCTTATTCACTGGTTTTTTCTTCCCGATAGGCGCCAAATTGTTTTCCCTTAAAACAATTAAAAGATTCTGTATCATTTTATTTGTTTACGATACTGTGATGAATGATTCGAATTACTCGCAGACTGGCGGGAACTCGAATTTCGCTTGTCTGGAGAGACGTGTTGCCAGCATAAAATTTGGTCAGATACTTCTATTCACTGCTACAGAACACAACATACATAATACATTTGAAATAATTACAGGACAGCTTGTAACGATTCATACTTATTTATTTAGCTTGGTAGCTCATTAATTTTCAATAACTATTGTACAATTGAAATTATTATAATAACTTTTAGCCTCGGCAATAAATTAATTGTTTACTCAGCAGAGAGCAGGGTGGCAGCACAAGTTAGTTGGACGACATGATGGTCGCCGTATCTTCTTATTTTTACAAATTAAACTGCCCATGAATTCTTTTGAGTACGAAAAAAGTTTAGAACAAGATATTTAAATAAAGTACACCACCTTACAATTGTGGTAATTAAATATGAAAGAGGTTTACATTAAATTCAACTCTGTGGTGTTAAAAGTGTGTGTCAGTGTTATCGTTTAATACATAGGTTATCTTATGGTTACTTCAGGTGTACATAAATATTTTTTATTAATCTTTGAAAGAAATAGGCGTTCCAAGTTCATAGTGAGAGTTTTCTATTGTGAGAAAAGTGGATCAGTTTTAGTTTTTAATTAATTATAATTTAATTTATACTTAACACAATCACGGTGTTAGTGTTATCGATCATCAATGGTTTCTTAGCTGTTGTTAATGCATGCATCTAATCTCAAGGATATGGTTGTCGTCTTCGTTGGCGTCTGTTTCTTTTATTACAATTTTTTGTTACTTATTAAATTTATAACTTTATTTATTCTTCCTCCTGGTGTAGCTGGAACTCTTGTTTACTTCGGGTATTCACTTTGGTTTCATTCCTTTTTGATATTCTTACTTATTTGCTTTTTTAAAAGGTCCACATCAGTAAATACTCTGAATTGTTAATAATGGAATCCCGTTACCTAACGGTCAAAACTATAATAACGTTCTGTTTCTATGGTAACCGGCTTGAATCTTATTGGTTAAGTACATTTGAAACTATTGTTATAAATCCTGGTTTTTTGTTCAAAATGAATAAATATTTTATAAATGTTATTTTTCCTTGGGGATATTTCCAATGCTTGAAATATTAACATAGATGTTCCTATTTTCTTTCAGTGATCAATTTGACATTTCATAAGGCTGAACTAGTACTAATGTTTTTGTACAAAACTGATAATTCTATTTTAATACATATTTCACTTGTTTATATTATTTATCACCATTCTTACATGTTATTCTGGTTATTTAATTGTAATTACATCATTTATTTGGTCCTATCATCCAATTATAGTATTCAATTGTTTATTATTGGTTTTCTGAATTTATACAGCTATGTCATTGATAGGCCTAAACTGTAACATCTTAGAATTTCTTAATTTGCTCTATTTAAACATTATTTACTAAGCACATATGGTTTGCTTGTTTGCATTCGTTCTTATTGGTTTTTTGAAATACATTGAACTGTTTTTACAATTTATTCATGTCATTATACTTTTACCAAATTATTTCCTATCTGATACTTTACTTTATATTTATATTATATTTAGTAATTTGTTGTATGTTATTTTTTATGTCATTATTAGTTTTACTCCTACTTTCATTTCTCACATATCTATTTAACTTAAATCTATTAACAAAACGTAACATATAAATAACTTGATGGTTTGTATATGGTTCAGCCAGGTTTCTTATCATTAAACATAATTATTATATTGCATGTCATTACTCAAAATGTTCATACTCTTCATCACATAGTAATAACTCCTTCTTATTAAAAATTTACAATTATTATCTTGTATGTCATTAACTAAAATGTTCATATTATTCATCTCCTAGAACTAACTTCTTCTTTTTTAAACACAATTATTATATGGTATATCGTTAACTAAAATGATCATACTCTTCATCCCCTTATACCTTCCTTACTTATATATAAATACAAACATATTATTGTAAACTTCTGCCTTCTGGGTTTACACTCCCTTAAACATCAAACAAACAAATTACTTTTCATTTACTTAATAACATAACAATTTTGTGATTATTGTATTGATACTCTGTATTCTATATAGATACACTTTCTATTGGTAATAGAATATGTTTTTATACTTCTTACCCTCACACCTATTCTGTTTCTTACAGCTTAACACAATTCACTTATTTTCTTAAAATTATAAGTTGTTTGTTTTAATATTACTCCCACTTCACTGTTTATGGTTACCACTTCCTACCTATCTCTCACTCTTGGATCGGGTTTTAAAACACAGTTTTATAGTCATTTTTCTATATTTTATGTTCTATCTTCTTCTTTCACTATAGGGTTATTAAAATTACATACATTCTATTAACAAATGTTTTCTCTTAATTACTATTGGTAGTGTACTTTTTGTTTACATACTCTATATAATACTTGTTACTAATTTTTGCTGTATTATTTGTGTTCTGGTATTATTTTATTTGTCTTTATATGTCCTATCACTGGTGTTGGGGCTTGTTCTACCTACTCACTTATTTTATTTGTTTTTATATATCCTATCACTGGTGTTGGGGCTTGTTCTACCTACTCACTTGTTTTAATTGTTTTTATATATCCTATCACTGGTGTTGGGGCTTGTTCTACATACTCACATATTTTATTTGTTTTTATATATCCTATCACTGGTGTTGGGGCTTGTTCTACCTACTCACATACCATATCTATTGGGTTACTTTGGTTAAATCGCATTGCACTATCGTTTTTTCAAGTTTTGTTTCGTTGCTTGCTACATTTCTCTTATCAGAGGTTTCTTTTATTATTACCTTTATTTGTTTGATTGCATAATTATGTTAACTACCCATTCCTTTATCTCTGATTCATCCCTTTTAATTCATAGTGTTAATCATTTAATATTTTATTCTTATCATGTTGCTTCATAAATATATGTTGAAGATATGTACCCTTACAACATATTTTCAATATAAATTCTGAGAAAACTATAGAGAGCAACGAAGCGAATGTTCAGCGCAAACTATTTTCTAAAACGTTGGAATTACAGTTCTAAGAATGTATGATAAGTATTAATTTCGAGTGTAACAAAATTTGCTATCTTTTTCTCAGAATTCCACCTTTTTCAATTTTATAATAAACGTTTCATCTGTTTGGGCTTTTGTTTGGATTACCTTCGACCCCAACACTACAATACAGCGTTTGTGTTTATGTTAAGCCTTAATGAAGTATCTGTGTGCCGCAGTACTCTGTAGACGTAGTTGTTTAGTACATACATATGTGTTGTATATACTCAGACACGTTTTTTGTAAAAACGTAATGGCAACAGCACAATGTAATGAGCATCTGAAGAAATAATATCATCTGAAGAAGACCAAAATAGTTTCTTCCAAACAACACCATGCTGGATGTCAGGTAAGATTTATAACATAATAATAAGACTAAAAATAATGTTTTTATGTTGCAGTGGATACAGAAATATGTAAAAATATGAACTTGATATCGATAATAACTAAATATGTTAATTACAGCAGATACATGACAACAAATGTTGTATGTCATAAAATACAGATTGCCAAATACTGGGTAAACAAGATTCAGTTCTATATGTATCTAATGATACACTTCCATGTACTTAGAAATTCCCGTTATTTATTTGGTGTGTACTACATGTTACATTGCCAAATGTGTGGTATTGTTTAATCAGTTGTTCCAGATAATCCTGCTACAATAGAATTAAAAGTTGTCTCCATTTACAGCAACTACCTTTATTTTGTTCATTACAGACTATACGAGTACACGGTTTTTTATCTAGAACTCAGCTCAAAATGTCAAGAGCACTGTGCCATCAGGAAATTAACAATTTTATCTTGAGACTGATGACGTTTATCATGTTTATCTACAAGCCACCTGTGTAATTCAGATAGTTCTCTGCCACCGTCTTTAACCTCATTAACGGAAGATTTTATTAAGGACACAGATGCTGGCAAAGACGACGATGGCAATGTAGCCTTTCCTGCAGAGCCAGACAAAGACACAAAATAGAAAGAAAGGATCTAAATTACATGACATTACACTAACAATTCTGTTTATATAACTCTCAAATGGAAATGTGGAATCAACCATTACATGAAACCCTAACGAAAAAAGAAATAAAAAGTGTCGGTAGACCATTGAATATAAACACCATTTGTTCACGGAAAATTAAAATGGTAGCCGTTCCTAGATCAATCGATGAGATTAGATATGACAAAGTAAATCGGTTCCTACAATTTACTACCAGATCAAGGTGAGGGTTTTGTTTGAATGGCCAGATAACTGACACGTGTACGAAATGCAACCAAAGATTGTGTTCTAAAAAAAACGTAACTGTTTTTTCAATTATCACACAAAGTCTTACAACAGTCTCACCGATTCAGTTAAGAGGTTTATTATTTTTATTAGTTTTACGTATTATAACATATTTTTTAAATATCATATTGTACTGATTTATAAAGTATTAGAAAATATTTCTTTGAATTTCTTTGTAGATGATCTTTTGTTGGGCATTTAGAGTATTCTGTACATCGTAGTAAAATAGTTTCTGTCCATTATATTCTTACAGTGGTTAGTAATTGTACTTTAATTACACTCCAGAAGTAATTTATATGTTGTAAAACATATTTCTTGAAGTGTAATTGTACTGGTCATGTGAGAATATTGTGTACCTATACTTTTGTTGTGTCTGATTTCATGTTATGTATTACATGAACGAAATTCTGATTAGTGTATCCTGTACTGTATTTTCTTTGATTGTCTGATTGTAATACATTTTTCCATTTGAGAGTGAAATTAACTCTTTTAAAACTTTTTTGGCATATTTATTTGAAAACATATAATTTCAGTGTCCTAATAATCATTCCCTGAACTTGGCAATGTAACATATGTGATACATTATTTTTTAAATTCTGATACAGTATATTTCATTATTATTTTTTCTTCATATGTGATATAAATTTAAGAAAAAATTAATACAAAATTGTTTTTTTAATTGTTTTTTGTTCTTTAGCTAAGTAGGTCTATAGGGTTACAATCGTGGTATATTTGGTTATTAATTTAAATTCCAGCAGAAAGACCAATAATAACTACCCCTGGTGTACACATTTTTAGTAGTACTCTGGTAATACAAATTGGTATCCCATACTTACTCCATGCGGACGTTCAGGCACAGAACCGCGACACAGCGGCCGCAGTAACTAATTGGGTAAAGTAAACAGGAGCGGTGTGGAGATGCGGTCCTGAGACGTGAAAAAGTAATCAATATGTTGCTTCTGCTGCAGATTAGATTCCCACCTTATGAAGTTTAAAACAAAGTTGTACAAAGTTTTAACAGTATTAACCTTGCGTACTTCCCCACACTATCCCACGTTTACTAAATTTCTTGTTAGAGTTGACTTTTGCTTTAAGATTAGATTCAAATATTGAATTAAATTTATTTGCTTTTGCCGGCAAAACTAAACGGAAAACATTAATTAATTGTTTTGATTAAAACATTTAAACTGTATTAACTTTCTGAGTGTTATTAAAAACACACATATTTCATTGTCTGGTACCTCTCTATGTTACTCTTTTATTTATGTCTATTCTTAAAACTCGTTTTCTATTAAGAAGAAAAAAGTAAGTTTTTCACAAGATAAAGTTCATTTTTAGTAAAGTGATAGTGCTGTGAAAGAAGAGATGAACAATCAAGACAACTATTTATAAAACATGCTTACTTTGCTTACTTTTACATTATGTTTGCTGTTTTGTACTGAGCTGTAGTAGGTGTTAATACAGTTTTATACAATTCTGTTTAATCCATCCATTTTCAGGTGGAGTATTTGAAGGCCTTCTATTTGCTTCTTTTCATATCAAGTCTTTTTGATTGGATTGTTTTAACTTTTCTCAGAAAAAACTTACACACGCACACACACACACATACTTAATTTTTAAAAATTAAGTTATTTGAGTAATAGAAAATAATAATTGTAATGCATAAACATTTTTTACTCATCAAAATTATTTCCATTGAAAAATTTCTCCTTTGATAATGTCTGATTACAGTAGATGACTGAGTCTTCAAATCCCTTTAATTTTCGTAGCAGTCATAAACATTTATTTAGTTTCCGCTCATGAGAATAACGTGTTATGGCCTAATATTGTTTTTTCGGTTTTGAAGAGACTAGCTCTGGAATCTTCTCTTTTAAAAGTTGCACGAACACCATTAACAGTGTCTTTATCGCGAGCTGTTGTGCTGAAATGCCACTCTGCTTTGATATTAAAAATTTTTCATGATTCATTAAATTAACTGTGTCCGTTTTTGAAATGCTGATTGGCACCATCTGTCATGTACATAAAATTCTTTACCACGACTAGGCTTTCAATTTTCTATTTGTTTTTGTTCTGTATGCATATATACGGCAGCAGTATCATGTCTTAAGAAATACACAACGACCATGGTTCAATTCAGAAGCTTTTCCATTATAATCAATCACGGGAAATACGGCTCATTGTTTATTATTAAAATGGAATGCTTGGACTCAACTTGCACAACGAACAAATAATTTTCTTTTTATAAGAAAATTATATGAAAAATCAAACATAAATAACAGCTTAACTACACAAAGATTAGATTTTTATCTGAAAGGAAAATTGATTGCTCTTTGAGGATAAATGAATGTGTTTTCAAAATGTCAGTCTTATCAAACAATTTGTCAACATTGTCTATCTAGCTGAAAAAATTCGATAGTAGACCTACCAGTCCCTGTCCAAGAGCTGTATTGAACTTGAAAGGCTGAGGCATTATTGAAATTACCAACATTTTTAAACCTAAATATCGAAGTATATTTGATGAACTATATACATAGTACTTAGTTACAAAATATAAAAGGTTACTTTTGGTAATTTCCAAAATGTAAAATTCAATTTATTTGTCCAAACACTTAGTTTGGACTTTCCTAGAATATAAAGTCTAAATAACGAAACTAAAGACGACAATGACACTAATATAGTATAAAATTCAAACAGAATGTTAGATTATATGAATCCTCGTGTTTTTAGGGTTATATGCTCTTGTAATTAGCATATTTTATTTTTTCTGTTTCATTAATCTGTAATATACTAATTTAAATATATTAAAGACATTCAGAAAGATAACAAAGATTATATTCCTAAAATCATGTAGTTTCAATACTTAAAAGTTGTTACTACTACTAATTTATTCTACAAATTAGTCTGTTGACTAACACATAATTTTAAAAAAATGAATCGCTTTTTAACAGTTAGTTTCTATCTGTTCCTTTTTAAGCGAAACTTTAATTACATGACTAAGATGCCCGACTTACTCCCGAATACTCCGCACTCCTAGGGCAGTAAACTGATTCAACGTGTCACGAAATAGCTGAAACGGAAAAACAGTGTTGCCAGGTCAATCAAACCTCTGTTCCCTACATAGCTATCCAAAATTTCCCCACTCCTACAAATATGTGTTTCTTAACGAAAGCGCAATATTCTAAAGAATGTGAGCATGTTCTAAATGTTTGAATACTATTATAAGAATGACGTAAGTACTAAAAATAATTGTATACTTTACTTAATCCGTTTGGCGTTTAATCATATCTGATGATAAAATGCTTAGCGCTTAATTCAGGGCCGTCACCAGAGCGCAGCACTATGGTCATTTCTTTCGTCGTAGTGTATCATATTACATTATGTTAACTTCAGGTGAGCCACCAGACAGCACCACCAAACAAGATTTAAATAATAATTAAATAGCATCAACCAAATTAAAACAATACACTTTTTAATTTTTTTTGTAATTATTTGATTTATTATAGGCTACTGTGTATATTACATACTATTTTCAACTAAATATTGCGTTAAACTTATTGCTACGTTGAAAACAATTATTTGTTATATATAGTCCGTATGTGTACCTATACTGAAAATAATGCGACGTGTGATTCTACTTGTAGAATTAAATATCGATTTCTTATAATCAAATATATATATATATATATATATATATAATCACGTTTATCCATCATTAGCTAAACATGCAAGTTCTGACCAGAGAAGTTCATCTTTTTGAGACCCCATATATAAAAGTTACGAGTAAGCTTAGACATTTTATTCTTACATATTCGTAATCAGCATAAAAAACCGTAAAAATATATATCCGTTTCAAGATAGTTTGTTGAAAAAAGTTGAATAATAATTACCCTGTTAACTTTATCGTTACAAACCACTCACACGTTTAAAAAAATGCATTACTATTTTATCACGGATATCGGTTTAGCTTTTAGTGATGAAAAATATGCACAGTGTTGCCACAAAATGTATATAAAGTCACGAAGGTCACAACGTTGCCAAGTCTACTGAACGTAAGCAATTCCTGCAGCTGCTGTGTCTCGGCTGTTTATATTACTGCCTCCAGTCGCCTACGTTTAATTCCTGTATACGATCTTAGTTATTTTTAATTTCAGTACCGTAGTAAAAATAATCTTTGAAAGACGTAATCAACTATTTTTCAACGCTGTTATTAAAAAGTGGGTTAATCATTCAATGACAGAAAACATATAAGGTATAAAATGTTGTGATCACTTAATGCACACGTTCTTTTCTTGACACGTAAATAACTATATACTAAATAAAGATATAATAAGTATATCTTCATTGTACATTAGTATAATATGTAGTTAAAAAGTACAGTACAACCTGTCACATCCGGACCTGTGATATCCGGAACCTCCCATATCCGGACGTATCTCCAAACTAACTTTTGCAATTTTGGTTAGCGAATGGTTAGGGATGTAAAGATACTACTCTTGATGTTTTGGCTGATCACGACTTTTTCTTCACTACACTTACGTCATTCTGCGATATGGTTCACTATTTTTGAATATTTAAGTTTTTACAATTGAAATACTTTATTTGGGGCAACTGAGTCTGGGGCAGCGGCGTTAGGTCGACTCACTTTGGCTTCATGGCTTCCAAAAAACGTGTGCATTGAAGAAGCAGCCGAATCACAAACTTTTTCAAAAACTGATGTAGGCGTGCTGTAAGTAAAACTTTTTAACCAATTTTACTTTTTGTATTTTAAAGAGTACAGTGTACAAATGCAAATGCTAAACCAATAGAAACGTCTAAAAAACACGTTCTTCTTCTGTGTATCTTCTGTAATTGTTAATTATATTAATTGAGATTTTGGCTAGTTATAGAGATTTAATTACTGAACACAATGCAGTTTTCAGAATTGCTGTATATTTATTGGTTTTGAAGTTATCGCAGGTTGAACTGCAAAAATGAATCCAATAAAATTTACTCATCCGCCGCGTGTTTCACTGACGAAAGTAGAGCGAGATAGTTGCTATTATACCCTCTCTGTCTAGCGTACGGCGCAGCGCACAGTCTCCCTTTATGTACATAAATATGTAGGAAAAATAAGGAAAATATGTAGCTAAATATGTAATATTTAAGAAATATATAGTATTAAAATACTTTAACATCAACAATATAATTTACATTTTACGAGAACATAACAGTGCCCTCTTTGAAAGGTTTTGAAAATAATAGGTGCTTCATTTTAAACTTTTTAAAATCACTTTCAAAACATGCAAATATATTTTGAGCAAAGTCAATGTAATCCATAAAATACTAATCAAGTTCGGGGCAGATAGACTTTTATTACAAATATTTTTTGCTACGGTTTTCTGTAAATAGTAACTATTCTCGGTAAAATAAAAATAAAATAAAATAGAAGATTAAATACAAATATCTAATATTTTCTGAATAAAATATATGTATATTTTAACAAATAATAATTATGTAACTCTGAAAAAATTTAAGACAAATCTTCATTAACTCTTGTAGGGAATTAATTAAATCTTCATTAATCTTTAAAACTCTTGTAGGGAATTCGTTTTACACACTTAGGCCTATATGTATTGAACATAATTATTATAAAACCATTTATTATTAAAAGGGATTGTTTATATTACATATTTATTCCTACCATTCGCCCACTCCGATTATTTCTTTTGTTAAATAAATCTTATGACATGTCTTTTATATGTTTTGTACACCTCAGATTTTGTGTACACTGTATATATTTCGTATTTTTAATGTTTTTAGCTAAGTTTTCATTGGCCTAGGACACCGGTCCTTCTCAAAATTTGCATATAATTTTACCCTGATTAACGAAACAGCTCCTCTCTGTCACGCATAGTAATGTTTATTTGGCTGAGACAAGATAAACGAGAAACGTGACACATTTCTGGCGGGAACGATTATGCATTTTGCAAACTAGCGTCTACGTCACACACGTCCGTATTTTCTACAAACATTGTGCACAGTTTAATCTGAGTTGTGGTATCTCGAACTCAGAAATGGTTAATATACGTCAGCCACTGGTATGTACAGTGATATGTGTTGTGTCTATTCAGCGCTAACACCACAAGATTTCTCATTCCCGTCAACATGAGTACCTACTCAAGGTCAAATAACATTCTTAATGTTGTAATGACAGACGTGTACGTTTACAAAACACTGTTTTGGCTGACACATATATACACATCTACGTCTGAACTCGCAACCTCTTATTTATCAGCTGGCCGGTTTTACGTTTCCACCAAACGTGTTCCAGAAAATCATATTAAAATAATATGAATATTTTATAGTAAAAACATAATAAAAATAATAATAATATACAATTTAAAAAGTTAATACACTACCTCTTGCTTATCCTAAGTTTTGTGCGGAGAAATACTTGACCCAGTCAGTTTTCCAAGGATTCATAAAATTGTTGTCTCGAATGATACATGGATCTTAGTGTGATAATGACTTAGGGAGCACAAAAATCCTAATGTGTGCTATACTTGCTTTCCTTCGAAAAGATGTAGAATGTGGCTGGCAGTATATCCATGGTCAAGTTCCAGAGGAAGAGAAACTCGATTAATTCTTTAATTGTTTCGTAGAACAATAGCTAGACAATGATTAGTGCCACAGGAGTTACGGAACTGCTACTTCCGACGTCATACAATGAATAATACCGTACAAGCACGCATCAGAAACTAAACAGCCACGTTGGAAGACCACATCCAAGAATAAAAAACAAAATCAAATGTTTATAATCTGAGGCAGAGAAATGTATTCAGAACACGATGTAACGATGGAGTGAAATTTTTAAGCTATGAAAAGGACGAAAAAGTATACTGAATTGGATAAACTAAAAGATATGAAAAAGATTCTGAAGTTGGGATGTTTCTCAAGATCACGTCGTCCGTTCTACAAGTTGACTAATAAAAATAAATAAAAAATAACCTTCCTTTTTAATTTAGAGAGAGAGAGAGAGAGAGAGTGAGGGAGCGGCTATGCAAGTGTGTGTGTGTGTGTGTGCGTTTTATAAAAATTGTAACTTGGTAAACGTAGTTGGTAACAAAAAATACATTTAACGAATTATAAAAACATAAACACAATACAGGGTGGATGTACATACATCGTTGTTTGTGTGTTCGCAAGTGGGAGGTACTCTCACGTATAAAAAATTAATTACGTGTCTTATCTACTTGAGTGTTCGCAAGTGAAACGAGTTGCAAGTGCCACTGTTCGTAAGTGGGAGCACACCATCGTCGGCCGGATACGAAAAGCAGATTAATTTACCTGGTTTATTCGAGACAAAAGCATCAACATGAATCAAAAAAATTAACTTGCAACCATTATTTTAGTAAAACGTAGATGATTGTGGGTATCATAGCTTAGGCTTTTAGAGCATAGGCTTGTACATTTATCTAGGATTTACATTATGTAGCTGATGATAGAAGTTCAAATGCGAGTTCCTGGTCCCTAAAAACATGGGTATCTCAGCTGGGAGAGTGAACTCCAAGACAAAATACTGATCCTTCAAATGCGTGTGTGTCGGGTAGGTATAGGCCTACTAGTAGGCCTACTCTGGGCTCCTTAAAAAAGCTACTGCTAAAATAACAGTGATTTGTTCTAATTTTGTTTGCTACATAATAAGGTGACGCCGTATAACATTAAAATTTGGGTTTGGCAAAGATTATCAGAATTGGCACATTCAACAATTAAAAGTTTTGTACGAATGAGCAGAAAATAATGGTATTTAAAAGGAACTATAAAGACATATCTTATGGTCATAAACAAACCGTAGAAGAAATTACTATTGTAATCAGTATAGTCATATTTGGACAGGTGTAGAAAAATATGGAGAAGCCTGTACAGGTGTGTCGGTGCTGATGGGAACACACATAAAAACGTTTGTATGAGATTAAACGTATGTATCCAAGATAAAAATATCGGTATGGAGAACCATACATGACTTCCATATTCTAAGATTTATATTTAAAATCATTTTCAGCCAAACAGCCAGGCTGTGTCTTACCTGCCTTTTTATTGCTGTATTAAATGAAAAATATTATATTACATTAAAATGAAAAAATTATAATTTTATTGCCTGGCAACAAAATTATTTTATTTTGAACAATTACCATTGTTTCAAAAAGTTTAAATAAATTTTCAAGTACTTTACTCTTGTTAAAACGTAAAAGGTCGCTGGTAAACTACCCCTTCCCCTTAACCGATCTTCACCACAATCGGAAGTCATTGAGACCTCTACAATTCAGGGACGTATGCAAAAAACTATTTGATTCTGTTTGAATTTGCGGCTGTTATCGTTTGCCATAGAAAATACGCTTGATAAAAAAACGTTGCAGGTAAACTACCCCTTCCCCTTAACCGATCTTCACCAAAATCGAAAGTCATTGAGACCTCTACAATTTAGGGACGTATGCAAAACATTATTTGAATCTGTTTGAATTTGCGGCTGTTATCGTTTGCCATAGAAAATACGCTTGATAAAAAAACGTTGCAGGTAAACTACCCCTTCCCCTTAACCGATCTTCACCAAAAACAATAGGTCATGATTACTCTACAAATCAGGGCTGTATGCAAAACATTATTATTTGATTCTGTTTGAATTTGCGGCTGTTATCGTTTGCCATAGAAAATACCCTTGTTAAAACAACGTTGCAGGTAAACTACCCCTTTCCCTCAACCGATCTTCTCCAAAAACAACAGGTCTTGAGAACTCTACAATTTAGGGACGTATGCAAATAATCCTTTGATTCTGTTTGAATTTGCGGCTGTTATCGTTTGCCATAGGAAATACCCTTTTTAAAACATAAAACGTTATAGGTAAACTACCCCTTTCCCTTAACCGATCTTCACCAAAAACAATAGATCTTGAGTACTCTACAAATCAGGGCTGTATGCGAAACATTATTTGATTCTGTTTGAATTTGCGGCTGTTATCGTTTGCCATAGGAAATACCCTTGTTAAAAAAACGTTGCTGGTAAACTACCCCTTTCCCTCAACCGAACTTCACCAAAAACAATAGGTCTTGAGAACTCTACAATTTAGGGCTGTATGAAAATAATCTTTTGATTCTGTTTGAATTTGCGGCTGTTATCGTTTGCCATAGGAAATACCCTTGTTAAAACATAAAACGTTACAGGTAAACTACCCCTTTCCCTTAACCGATCTTCACCAAAATCGACAGATCTTGAGAACTCTACAATTCAGGACTGTATACGAAACATTATTTGATTCTGGTTGAATTTGCGGCTGTTATCGTTTGCCAAACAAACAAAATTACCCTTGCTAAAAAAAAAACCGTTGCAGGTAAACTACCCCTTCCCCTCAACCGATCTTCACCAAAAACAATAGGTCGCGAGTACTCTGCAAATCAGGACTGCATGCAAACAATTATTTGATTCTGTTTGAATTTGCGGCAGTTATCGTTTGCCATAGAAACAAAATCTACAGACACACAGACAGACAGACACACACACAGACACTTTTCGGAAAACGACTTTTTTTCATGTTTTGAGTGTAGTAGAATCAGAATCTGCTATAATCTCGAACACGATTTTTTTTGCCATCACCATACTTCCATTCCTTAAGGAATATGGAAGTAAAATCAACAGATCTTGAGAACTCTACAATTCAGGGCTGTATGCGAAACATTATTTGATTCTGTTTGAATTTGCGGCTGTTATCGTTTGCCAAACAAACAAAATTACCCTTGCTAAAAAAAATCCGTTGCAGGTAAACTACCCCTTTCCCTCAACCGATCTTCACCAAAAACAATAGGTCGCGAGTACTCTGCAAATCAGGGCTGCATGCAAAAAATTATTTGATTCTGTTTGAATTTGCGGCAGTTATCGTTTGCCATAGAAAAAAAATCTACAGACACACAGACAGACAGACAGACAGACACACACACAGACACTTTTCGGAAAACGACTTTTTTTCATGTTTTGAGTGTAGTAGAATCAGAATCTGCAATAATCTCGAACACGATTTTTTTTGCCATCACCATACTTCCATTCCTTAAGGAATATGGAAGTAATACCGTTTTATCTACAACAGGTGGCTTCGAAATATGAATTTGGGGATTTCCCTTTTATTTAGGGGGAATTGTTATAAGGTAAATACAGTACAACCTGTCACATCCGGACCTGTGATATCCGGAACCTCCCATATCCGGACGTATCTCCAAACTAATTTTTGCAATTTTGGTTAGCGAAATGGTTAGGGATGTAGAGATACTACTCTTGATGTTTTGGCTGATCACGACTTATTCTTCACTACACTTACGTCATTCTGCGATATGGTTCACTATTTTTGAATATTTAAGTTTTTACAATTGAAATACTTTATTTGGGGCAACTGAGTCTGGGGCAGCGGCGTTAGGTCGACTCACTTTGGCTTCATGGCTTCCAAAAAACGTGTGCATTGAAGAATCAGCCGAATCACAAACTTTTTCAAAAACTGATGTAGGCGTACTGTAAGTAAAACTTTTTAACCAATTTTACTTTTTGTATTTTAAAGAGTACAGTGTACAAATGCAAATGCTAAACCAATAGAAACGTCTAAAAAAACACGTTCTTCTTCTGTGTATCTTCTGCAATTGTTAATTATATTAATTGAGATTTTGGCTACTTATAGAGATTTAATTACTGAACACAATGCAGTTTTCAGAATTGCTGTATATTTATTGGTTTTGAAGTTATCGCAGGTTGAACTGCAAAAATGAATCCAATAAAATTTACTCATCCGCCGCGTGTTTCACTGACGAAAGTAGAGCGCGATAGTTGCTATTATACCCTCTCTGTCTAGCGTACGGCGCAGCGCACAGTCTCCCTTTATGTACATAAATATGTAGGAAAAATAAGGAAAATATGTAGCTAAATATGTAATATTTAAGAAATATGTAGTATTAAAATACTTTCACATCAACAATATAATTTACATTTTACGAGAACATAACAGTGCCCTCTTTGAAAGGTTTTGAAAATAATAGGTGCTTCATTTTAAACTTTTTAAAATCACTTTCAAAACATGCAAATATATTTTGAGCAAAGTCAATGTAATCCATAAAATACTAATCAAGTTCGGGGCTGACACTAATCACCAGTTAGATTACCACTTCTGTTACAGAAAATAAGTTAACCCTCAGAATACACAGTATCTGAAAGTTCAACTCTTTGTTGAAGAGTTTACAATAAGACAGCATGCATAAGAAATGAATTACTTTTCAATTGTTTATTGTACTTTAGAAAATTTATGAAAACATATTTTAGAAAACTGTATTAAAAAAGAAACCTTGATATTATAAAATTAACAACAACAAAGTATTTTACCTATGGATTTCTGTAGTATAGGACATGAGTATAAAGTAAAAAATTGAGAATTATTAACTATTTAACAAAGTATTTTACTAGGAGAGTTGAAATTACTATAAAATTAAAGGTAGATTTTTGACTTGAAAATCTATATTGTATCGTTATTATATATATATATATATATAAAACTCTACTATAACTCTGCATAAGAATAAAGTGTCCATGTAAGTTTTTTTTCCACTGTTTAGTTGCACAATTAATTATTAAATACTTTTCTATATTGTCTGTTGACATGGACTGTCTTCGGTCTGAGAGTATGTTTTTATATATAGAAAAGGATCTCTCGACATCACATGTCGTCACCGGCGCATGTTTATATAGAGGAATCGTACTTGGAAGAATATTCTCAATCGATTCTACAGTTTCGCCGTTACATATGCGATAAATGGTATGTAAAGTTGAGTAACCAGGGTTTCTATTCAGCACAGCATTTAATTTAGTAGAAACTTTGTCACCGACTTCACCGTGCACAGCATTTAACTTGTTAACTGCTTCTTCAACTATTCCTATGGCCTCTTGGAGAGTCAGACCTGCAGTCTCCAGTTTCTTGATACAACTGAAATGCGTTTTGATGTACGAAACTGAACATATCACCTTAGAGTTGTTGAATGCAGACAAGGATTCGCTCGCTGACACTGCAGAATCGGGAGATAATGTTTCCACCACATACTTCACAGCTTCAAAGTTGTCACTGAGAAATTTACGGCTTCGATCCAGGTTCCCCATCTTGTAATTACGGGTTCTGGAGGCAGAGGTGTGTCAGGTAGCCTTTGTTTGTAGCACTGGATACGGTAAGGAGCTTTCAAGAACACCTTTTTTGTTGCTGATATTAATGTATTTACTTCGGGGAAAAGGTCTCTGACAGTTTCAGCTACTAGATGCAATCCATGAGCCAGGCATGTAACATGTAGTAGGTTGGGGTAAAACACATTTAGAGAATTACCTGCTTTTAACATGTATGCTGCTGCATCTGTATACAACAGCAGTACCTTCTCTTCTTTAACACCATTTGGCCATAACAAACTTGGCAAAATACAGCTTTATCGTCAGTTGTAAAAACACTGTCAATCTGTACCCATGATTTTAACTTAGATGACAAAGATGATGCGGTCGGTGCCATGATAAAACAAGGATATTTGTATTTAAAACTCTTAAGAACTTGCGTTGAACAATACCGCACAATATATTATTTAAGACGTCTTTTGTCCAACAACGAGAATCCGCCAAGGCAAGAAACAAGCAAGCGCAGAAGTGTAGGCGAAAGACAAAACACTGACTTGACAATAACTTCAACACACCACACTGCACACCAGATTGTTATTTACGTGTAGGCTTACACTCCGAGAGCGTCGATAATACTGGCGTCAAAAATCACATTGTGCCCTACAATAGCATAGAGTTATATAGATATTTGTTTGTTTAGGTAGATGGAATCCGTTGCGAGAATTGCAAGATCTGCGAAGAGTATTTATTTACCGCGGACAGCACGTTCTTTCCCCATCGAGCCTGCTGAACGTGCGAACGAAACGTAAATAGGAGTGCGGCCGCGCATACCATTCTCATCTAACATCCCGTGCAAAATGCCTTACTTGTCGCTTGAGCTCGTAAAAAATTTTACTTCTTGAAAGTAGAATCTATGTGTGCAATTGCAACAGATGCAATATTTTGCCTTTTCTTATAATAAATTTAATTGGACCTGATTCTGATTAATTGCACATTTGCGCATCTGAGTAATGTTGTTATAGGCCTAACTATTTTTTGCCATTTCAATTTTCAAATTGAAGTAAAGTATAGTAAAATAGCTAAAATATGTAGAAATATGTAAGATGGAGTGAAATATGTAATATGAACAAAATATGTAAAAATATGTAAAATTAAACTCGCGGATAAGACACCTATTGGTATGATTCGCCGATATCTGGCTTTTCCGTGTAAATGTGCACTCAGCATTCAAATATGTAATTACATAAAAATCCGGGCCTTAATCATCACCTACACCTGCATAAATATGAATGTAGGGGCTACTCATTACAGTATTCACTTCCCCTTCCTTTGTATTTTGATTTGACAGCATTACAGGATGTTTACACTACCTTGTAAGCACGTATGTTTCTCCTTCTGTTTTGTCCAATATACAGTAGATTTGATAGAAATTTTAAATGAAGAAGGAAACTGCTACTTGGTAAATTAATATGTATTGTGCTTTTAAAAGGAAAAGAGAGATAGCTACCGTTTTTCTAATTCTATCAGTAGGATAGAAAACAGATATAATATAAAATGTATGAGACCCCATTAATATTAAGTATTTATCTCTAAATCACCAGTCGATTGTCTCAAAATAATGCGAAAAATTGCGAAAGAAACTACCGTGTAGTTATTTTTATCTCGCAAGGGTGTGTACGATGAACTATAGAAAAGAAACTTGTAGATAAATGTTTTTAAACAATGCCGTTTGGTTGCTAATCCCCGACCTTATAACTTTTTTATATACTTGCTTTTGTATAGAAAAGTCTTATGAAGTGAAAAGAAATTAGTAAAAGAGAATGGAAAATTCCAGGGTGAGGAAGAATATTTAACGTTACGAATTATAATACGAAGGAGATATTACAGCTGCAATAAAGAGCAGGCAACGAATTATATCAAGGGCTCAAGAGAGAAGTAACCCAACGGAAGGCTGATTGGAATTCCTCAACTTAAATGTGAAGGAGGTATTGTATAATATTAATACTACCTGTAACTACCGCAGACCTTCCTTTGTCATAAACCGTCTCCTCACCATTCCCGATGGACCTCCTCCCAGAAACCCCCGCCAACGGAGAAATAGAAATAATTAAGTCTCTTCGTCATACTTACTACACCTGGCTTCCTTCTTGATAACTTAACATCTTAAATTTTCCTATCTACCTATCCGGTCTTTATCCCTCTCCTTTGTGCCTCCCCGCCTTACCTTGACGCCTCTCTGACACCTCCCTCCAGCTTTGACGTCCTGCGTTACTCGACCTCGTCTTGGCTGTCGTTTGACTTATACTTTTATTATGGCTCTACCATCACCCATTTGGCTCTGCACACTACGTAAACACACAAATACACATCCATACACTACACTCTATCCTGAATGCCTCCACCTACTTCGCCACCGGTCCGCGCTGCGCTGGCGTGCGACTCCTCTAAATCTCCAATCGGCGGAAGGGTGCTTGCCCCAGATCAGCCCGAGTCTTATCCTCTGAGACAAGTCTCAGACAACGCAAAAAAAGGTATAATATTATAGCCTACTGTCTACTATGACTGTGAGACGCGAATATGACAGCAGATATGCAAGAATGTAGGAGGCTACAGAAGAATAAAGGAACGGTCCAACTTCGGATATTATGGCTTAAGTAATATTAGAAAGGATTATTACAATTTATTTTATACACCACACAATATATGTGATAATTTTAATTTTTTATTTATCTATAAATTTTGAAACGAATTAAGACCTGTATTAACATCAACCGTTGTGTATATAATTCTTTTCACTCAGACTTTTCACAAAGTTTAGTGATATATTAAAACCATGTGTAAGATAATCAATTTTTGTGAAACCTATAATATACCCATTAAAGAGTGTAGACTAGACAAGTATGATAGTAGCTTAATACAGTCTTTTTTCCGGGATGAAAGGGAAATTATAATATTGTGCGCTTAAGAATGAAACTTTTTTTGTTACTAGACCAACGTTTATGAAAATCTATTTGTCTTCATTTCTCAGATTGTAATAAAATTGGAATCAATTATAGCCTATATCAAATTAAAAATTTTTGCCAAAATTATTTGTTACTAACCAAGTTTACTTTATTTTCTTAACCGATGGATTTTTGCATATCAAATTCCGTTTATTAGACATCGATTTTTCAATATAAAATTGGTCTCTAGATTACTGATTTGCGTTAATGCGTCCAAGAAAAATAGTAGTTTGATAAACCTTATTACTAAGTTTTAATGTTTGTTTACATACGGCGTTTTCAAGAAACTGTAACAGTGTTAGAATAAATAGGCCTACTTAAAAATTTGATTACATACCTGCACCTAGTTTCGTATACAGAAGCAGTGTAAAAAGTATTTTGTAAAGCTTTCTTACAAAATTATAACATAACTGAAGCCCAAATGATGTTTAAGATTTTGCACGTTAAGTCATATGAAGTTTACTTAAGAACCTGTTACGTTCAGACTTCCTGAGATACAGTTATTGAGAAGAACAAGAGTAACAGAAAGAAAGAGAGAGAGAGTGAGAGAGAGGTCAAAGTACATGATGTTTACTACAGTTGGCTACTTATAAGGAACTTGAAAATAATTAAACTTATTGTAATGTAGAAAGTTAACGAAACATGAACCAAAAGCGAGGATTATGTGCAGCAGACTCAAGAGTTTTATTAACAGGATCCAAACAGCCTTTGGTGAAACGATTATTACGTTAAATAATTTATTCGCAATTAAGAAGTGGTACATTTTGAAGAAAGGAAAAAACCGAGGATGAGGAACTTATAAGTTGCTATTAAAATATGTAACTTACCTTTTGGATACCTAATTATTTTACAAGCAAGTTACGGAAACTATAAAAAAAAATTAATTCTTAATATATAAGCCTTCACGTATTATTTCAAAAAAAATTAGATTACTGCTCACTGTGATATACGAAAAGCAAAAATATAATTAATGTAACATTACAACTCTTCAACTCTGTAAGATATAAACTCTTCTGCTTCTGCAGGTTGTTATTTATATTATTGGTACTTGTAGAAATTTTTATTAATCAGAATCGTGAATAAATTTCCAACGGATGGGAGTCAACTTGAAACATGTTGCTTCGGTACTACTGTATACCAATAACTGCATAACTATATTCTTACAAATGATATTCGGTATGAATGAGAATAATTAAAAATTCGTAATTCTCTCTCCCCCGTCTCTCTTCTCCCCCTCACTCTTTCTCTGTCAATTTTCCCCATCTACCTCACTAATAGGGACAAACCTCACTACTACCTTTAATTAAACATGACTACCTCACTATTAATTTCCTTTTATTTTCATTAAGTTAGCACGGCAGGTCCTTCTGCGACTGCACCCAAAGCGCGCCTCTTTAAGTGTTTGTTGAAATGTTACACTGCTACAAACAGATTACTCAAGTTTGAATGTGTAGTTTATACGAACACAATGAATGATTAAACAAACACGCACAAACAAACAGTGAAGGATTGTGTGCAACACTGAAATTGTTGACAAGAAAAAGAAGAAACTGTACGAGTTGGCGCGCGTGCGTGTGCGCGCGCGAGAGAGAGAGAGTGAGTGAGTGAGAGGACTGAAAGAGAGAAACATGGGCAGAGGTAAAAAAAATCTGTCGCATTAAATTCACGCCAACAACATTCTTAATGTCGTAATGACACAACAGTCTTTGTTTACAAAAATTACTACCGTTGTGACGACACAAATATACAGATCTAATGTGTGTTGGCAGGCTGACGCGTTCGTACTACTAATTCATTCGAAGGCTGTATTCACTCCTGTCTGTATTAAAATAATACAAATGTTGTTTTATAGTAATAATATAATAATAATAATAACAACTATCACGATTTGTAGGCTTAAGCATTCATAACATAAACAGTTTTATAACGTTCCCTCCACTCAAAAGACTTCTACGAACTTTTTTTAACCTATTGATTTTACTCCATTTTTAATAAATCACCAATCCCTTCAGTTTATAACTTACTGCTTACATGTCGGAGTCATGTGATAGTATGAAACTTTTATTGAGCAGAATTCAGTATGACGGATATTCGTGGCATACCTACGGAGATGTGAAAGTAACGTAGTTATACTTCGATTGCAGCTTGGATTCACTAAATTCTGTTGCCTTCTGTACGAGCGGGTAAATTCTATGCAGGAATGGGAAAATTATTATGTAAAAAAAAGCAGTGATCATTAAAGACAGAGGCACTGAGTGTAGGAGATCAGACCGTTGTAGGTCAAGTACTAGTAAAACCTGGAAAAGCTTATCGTTCACTACTACATATTAAGTAGGTTTAATGAAAATTATGTAAATGGAACGGATGTAATTTCGAAAGTGTTAATTTCCTTCAAGTGTGTACTAAAGTAAAGAATGTTACAATTTATAAGTTGGTAATTACACCAGGTAATGCTAACAACCAGTAGCCTACTGATTCGAATGTGTGTGTGAAGAGGGCTTTTGAGTCGATAATAACGCTATTACCTACTTGACACAGAAATTCCCGTGTCACCTGCATTTTGTATTATGCAAACGTTCGGAGGATGTAAATTTTTCAACAACATTGTTGGAGTGCCAACCTTTAGAATGAACCGTTGTGGCGGAATGCAAGATTGATTTAAAGAATTCAAAAATTCTTGGAGATAGTACACTATATTTTCAATATTAAATACGGTGTTAATAGATTCTTCGGACTTTTTATTATCCCCAGAAAATTTTTCCAAACTTGTATCATTATTTTCCTTCACAGATTCGATTCTTTGGGAATAACCACTTGTAATTTTTATCAAGTAAACACTTGACGTTTTGCACAGAATTTAGCAATTAATACAGTGTTGTACTATTTACTATGTCCCAGTTTTTTGTCAATTTCTGTGAAGCTATCGTCATTAGGAACACTACCGTCACCGAGGTGCAGTAAGTTTGTAGAAAAATCACCATCTCCTCCTCCTCCTAAATGGGCTCTCATATTGCTTTGCAAATTTAGTCTGAATAGCATTCCACATCGCCGAAGACTTTAAACACACTGAGACAATATCAGCGCGGGTTCCTCTTGCAGTTACCGGTAATCTCTAGCGAGAATCCTCTGAAATAACAAATGTTACGCTACCCACTAATTTGTTACAATTTCTTAAGTCTTGGAGAGTTTGATTGACCGTTTCTATACAGTCCACAAATCGCCTTCGTTTTACCGTTCATGATTAGTTTCCGTTTTGATCGCTCTTTCTTTTGTCATGCCTCCTCTTCAATACGAATTGCTTTTTTAATAGGAGTCAGTGAGAATACTTGACTTTTTCTTCTTGGCGCATTTCTATTTTATTTTTGCAGTCGCTTTCGGATAAGGGCGAATTTATTCTGGTGTCAATTGTGATAAGGTATTAGCAGATGTCTCGTTTATTTCCGACGTGGGAGGTCCGGCTACTGTGGTCTCTTGACAATCTTTTGTTGGTGTTAATCTTCCTTCATAATTACTTTTGTCTCCTATCTCTCTGTCAATTACAGGTGAACACAGAAACTCTTCGATACTGAATATATTTTCATTTAATGGCCAAATTCCAGTTGAACTAAAACCTGCTGTCAGTTAGATGGTGTAGCTGCCTTTGAAAGAGCATCTTTTGCTAGCCCAGGTATGTCATGGTTTTACCTGGGTTTATTGTCATCCAGCTCTCAGCGGCTGCACCGAAACAGGCCATATAAACACTTGTCTAATGGCTGAAGTCAGATTGTAACGGGTATGAGGTATAAACTGTTTCATAAATAGTAAAAAAAGAGAGGCTGTAATTTATCTTGATGGATGTGCTACTCCAATACAACCTGCTGGTCCATAAATAATCAAAGTGATATCTACATAACACTCTGTGGATATAACGATAAGTGGTGGTTTCCAGCTGCCATCTATGAAAATACCACTGGTTTCACCCTTTTCCAAAGGGGTAACCCTGCTGACTTGTTTATTTCCCTTCAAACTGACAACTTTGTTAGGACAGTGCACTGTCGTTATGCTGCCTGGTTTCCTTCACATTCCAAATATTGTGACAGTAAAAATGAAGGCGACTTATCACAGAATTCCAATATTGAAGAAAGTTTTGTTATGTTTATTAAAACTAAATGCTATTGCAAAACTTGTTGCTTCAGCCTCTCTAAAAGACAACCTTGAATGTCGCTGCATGAAGCCAGTAAAACAATCTTTTACCGGCCCAGTTCACCAGAAAATCGACATTATTTGCAAACACGTATTCGGA
The DNA here is from genome assembly GCA_034769895.1 of Magicicada septendecula. Classification (NCBI taxonomy): domain Eukaryota; kingdom Metazoa; phylum Arthropoda; class Insecta; order Hemiptera; family Cicadidae; genus Magicicada; species Magicicada septendecula. The sequence goes on along the minus strand of CM068369.1, from coordinate 345,613,801 downwards.
GGCTAACATACGAATATTCTTATGGTAAAAACCATAATAACTAACAGAATAGTGCAGATCATAACACAGAAATCTGATTTTTCTTTTTGTTCTTTCCTAAATACAAGTTGTGGAAAACGCCGAGTCTTTGTAGGGTTTGTGAGCTACATCGCCCCAGAAAGTTTTTCACTTGTACGTTTGAACCAAATATGAAAAAAAGAAAACAGAACAAAATGTTTTACTTACATTGTACCAACATACCACTTTCCTTCTGGTGAAATTGAAGGTACACCTTTAATTTTAAAATTAGTGGCTGAAGTGTAGTGCTGCTGGCCACTCTACCTTTAGTGCGTGTGTCGAACACTCACTTTAGGCAACCTATTCTACCTCCTAAATTTCCTAGGCGGCATAAAAAGGAGCCATTATTACTATTATCATTTTAAAAATTTTAGTTTTTTAGGATTTAATAAACACGTAATCTTCATTATAGGATCACAAGTAACTGACACATAATTAATTCTGAGATCTGTTAGGTTATGAATTAATTTTCTTTTAAAAGTTATAGAGAAACATAACTTGCCCTCATGTTGCCACATTGCTTTTGTATTAGTATGAATCAATTGTACACTTACCATGGATCCAACAAAGTACGTAGCTGTAAACACCCATAGCAAATTAGTGACAAAAAGGTTGCTTTACACGTTCTAAAATACAAAAGGGAACAAAGACTCATTTTACTGTACACTGCTATAATCAGACTGGAGGAGCATGTACTACAAGCTATAACAAAAACGTTATACAGTTGCAGAGGTGCTGCGACTAAGGGACACTTGAAGAAGTACAAAGTATCAACTTATGTCTCTCTGCTCTCCCCTATATGGTAATACTGTCTTATAACGACTGTTAAACAAATCAAATGTATTGTATACCTTTATATGTGTATTTATACACAATATATCATAAACGTTTTTTGTGGCAAAAATACCTTTATATGTGTATTTATACACAATATATCATAAAAGTTTTTTGTGACAAAAATATCTGTCAAATTTTTGTATGTTGTAATGGTACATATAACACTACCAACATCAGCGTACCACAAATAAGTTGAAAGCCACTACAATTAAGAATACCTACAAGGTCAAGCATACGATCATGGATAAAAAAGGAAGTATCATAAGCCAAAACCAAGTGAATTAAAATGAAGAAGGAATTACCAGTAAATGTGCAACTAAAGAAGATAAAGCAAGACTAACGACGAGACGACATACATAATTACCCAATAGATCAAACAGTGAGAAGGAAACCCATTAAAGACAAAATCAAGAAGAAACCTATTAACCGTGAGAAGGAAACCAGTGAAAACAACGCCATGAAGAAACTTATTAAGAGGGAGGAAGGAATCGGTGAAGAGAAGAAGAAAATATCCAGATCAAACACAAAAAAGGGAGATAACATGAATTATAATGAACTAACATATGGCAATAAAAGAATTATTATAAAAGAAGAAAGAATAAATGGAATAAACAACATGATTTAAACCCCTAAGCTGCAAAACAAATTGACACTGACCAAAACTTATTAAGTGAATACCTTCGTTGACAATGTAATACAAACAATAATCAATAAGAATGAATTATTGAACATAAAAAGTAAGAAAGAGAATGAATAATAATAAGTTCTTAGCTAAATTATGTGTAGACATGAAAAGCGGGCTATGTCCAAAACACCAATGACCAATTGTAAAGTGGAATTGATATTAGAAATAACCACTAATTACCAATAGTAAAGACTGTAAAAGATAAACAAAATGTAATCTAATAATAACCAATAGATATACCAGTACTACATAAAGTCAAATAAATCAAATGTAATACAGAAACACAAAACCGACAATAATCCATTGTTGTATATTATAACTATATGCTTGCCATAGAATGGATGCATGATGAACAAAATTATCTTGTAAACTTATCATAAAAGAGTAGGAACTAAACCAACAACATTGAATGAGGCAGAATACTATTCGAATAAGTAAATTCAAGGATTATAGCCACCCAAATACTAATAATAACAATAATAATAAATAAACCATGTTGACAGCTAGATGCAAGTAATCTTGGTTACTTTAAACCAAAGCAATTTTCAGTATAAATGCAGAATGAACTACTGCACAATAATAACAGTGCTATCAAAACAATGATAAGAAATATTCAAGCAATAACGAGAATAATTTGATAGGATTACAACCCATATAAAAAGGTAACTTCCTAAAGTATAGTAAACTCACTTAACAAACTATAGTTAAGGTAATAAAACCACAAGATGAAGAAAAAGGACACCATCAGAAGTGACAATGACCAATGCAGTATGCATAGGCCATAATAAAATGTTATTAACTATTAATGTTATAATAATATTAAGTATCATGTACATGTTGTGTTTATGTTAGTGTCTATACAGGAAAGTACAGAGCAACTCACCGTAGCTAATAATAGAAGAGTCAACGCAACTTCTTCAGAATCGAACTCATGAAATGGAACAAAAAACATTCTAAACTATTTAAACAAAATTAATAAACGATGTCAAAGAGTAAGTAAACCGATTTATTCATATCGGATTCAATAATAGATTGAATTGGGTAGAATAAATCAATAAACCAAAAATTAATAATAAAAACCAAAACGTTAAGAATAATAATAAAACAGACAATCTCGTCGTGCTAAAATGTTCATACACACTTTTTAAGAGCAAATTACTTAAAACTTCGAATCTAACAAGAAAAATATTGTGTCGAGTATTCATAATGCAAACCCTTAGATATCAAATATGAAATGAAAATCTAAGTACCAAGTAAAATGTATATTCTATAGCCGGCAGAATAAGGGAAGGACAAATAAAATAGGGGCAGGATATCAAGAGAATGGAAAACATGGGACTACCTAAACAAGTAATAAGATACAGACCTCAGGGAAGACGAGATATATGTAGGGCAAGGAAAAGAGATGCCTTCAGTGAAGGCAAAACAGGCTGTAATCCTATACCTTGACATGGAGAAGATTCCTAATACTTAATAGCACACTTAAGAACAAAATATTGGTATGGAGAATCATACACGACTTCCATGTTCTAAGATTTATATTTAAAATCATTTTCGAAATGAAATATTTCCATTGAAACTACTTCTTTCTACTTACTGCTTCAGCCACTTACTGTGGGCACTAACGTATACCACCTCACGTTATCGCACTCGATTTTCACTGATGATGGAAGTCGATGGCACTGGCGAAACGTCTGGTTTTGCAGAAAACATTGGTCTACGGCCAAACAGGCCGGGAAGGAATTTTAAAAACAAACTGCTTCTTTGTTGTCAATAACGTAGTACATATATGCAAAAAATTATCAGGTAAACTATTACGTTACAACAACAAAATGTTTCAGGTAAACTACCCTTTCCCCGTAACCGATCTTCACCAAAATCAATAGGCCTTGAGTCCTCTATAACTCGGACACATATGTAAAAAAATATCTGATTCTGTTTGAATTTACGGCAGTTGTCGTTCGTCATGAAAAAATTTCTCTTGTTACAACATAAAATATTGCAGGTAAACTACCCCTTTATCTTAACCGATCTTCACAAAAAACAATAGGTCTTGAATACTCTACAATTCAGGGCTGTATGCAAAAAATTATTTGATTCTGTTTGAATTTGCGGCTCTTATCGTTTGCCATAAAAAATCTAGACAGACACACAGACACTTTTCGAAAAATTACTTTTTTTCATGTTTTGAGGGTAGTATAATCAGAATCTGCAAAAATCTCTAACACGATTTTTTTTGCCATCACCATACTTCCATTTCCTTATGGAACATGAAAGTAAAATCAAAGTAAAATTCTGATGGCAACAAAAATCATATATTCTATCAAAAATTGGGGATATACATTTTTGGTAGGTATTTGGTAGGCCTACTTGCATTGCACAAGGAATGTGTTATTTTCAATAGGTTATTGATAAAAAATGACTTACAAGTACATTGATTTTTATTACAAAATTTATACAAAACAGTTTCAATTCTAAGGTATCAATAATTAATAATTATTAAGGATAATGAACAAATTATTTCTTCATAGAAGATACATAAAAACATTGCAAAAATAATACATATCAGACAAATATTATTACAACAAAAATACCACACAGACATTTGGGCTTTGTTGCTTTATTAGTAACTATAAGATTACATTAATAAAGTACATAGAATATTTATTTACAAGAACATAATTACAAAAAGTGAAAACACCTTTGATGAAATAAACATTTTATTTATTACATCAAACATAACTAAACTCAGATGACAATATAAATGAACTAAATATAGGTTTTTCTGCGAGGGAGTGTAGGATTGATTAGGGGTTCAATTAGTTGAAATTATTAAAAAAAAAAAGCATAAACTATAAATAGAAAAACTAGACTGTTATGTTTACAACAAAATGAAAACTTCAAGTTACATTTAAGAGATATTCCGTGTCAAATCAACAAGTGCTACAACCTGACCCTCTTAGATTTATTTGAAATTAAGTATGCATGTAGTATTCATAAATAGTAACACAAATCAATTTTTTCACATTTTTCTGACGAAAGGTTACTGAGTAATGGGTGCTCAAAAATGAAAAAAATAAATAAAATTTTTGACTTGCGCAACAATATTGATTTATTCACAACTTGTGTTCTAATTAAGCTAGAACAATGACATAGAGTTCATTTGAAAGCTCTTTTAAAGGGCTTTCATATGATATAAAACATAATTAGTTGAAAATATATATATTTTTTATAAACACATCATTATTGCATTTACTGAATTTTGAAAAACTGTATTTTTAAAATTCTCAAAAAAATATATGTGAAAGATATTGTTTTCCTCTACATATTCTGAAAGTTTCAACTTGGGATGAGCATGGGATCACTATCAAAAGTAATTTTATGTTTATCACGATTCTGTAAAACGTCATTCAGATCGGTGAATTATTATTATTTTTATTTTCCTACCCGTGACAATTTTTCAGAATCATAGTTGGATTTATTACTTGGCCTACAAAATTGTACTTTTCTTTCATACAAATAACTGTGTTTTAAAGCTTAGCACTAGCTAAATTAATAGCTCAAAATTAATAAATTGACCTACATATCTAAAATATATATCTTAATACAGTGATCCAGGTTTTCCGTGTACAAGCAAAAAAATCTCATTTTAAAGACTATATACAAAATGGTTGGTTGGTGTGACTATCTCCCATCTGTTTAGTATTTTGTCATCGGATAATATTCAGTCAGCTGTTGTCAACTGTTGTTGAAAGTGACCTGTACATTTTCTTTTGGTGTGACATAGCCTATAAAGTGAAAAAAATGTGATTAATTCTGAAATGTTGTGTTTTGAAATTAGCTTAAAGGTACTTTTGTACAATTCTCACAACAGTGTATAAGTTTATATGCCTACAACCAGTTAATATTGTAACGAGACATATGAGCCCAAATATTTCAGTAACCCAAAATATTAACACATGTCAATAATTGAGTGAAAGAGACAAACCAAGTGTTTCTTCTAAAAGGCCAAGCATGAAACTACATGAGCTACTCATCACCAAGGATAAACTCACAACAATAAGAGTTAAAACTAATGGTAACTAACAAGTGAAATAACATTATAAGAAAAAGAAGATGCACCGAACAATGGTTGTACCACAGGAACCAACAACCCAATAGTTTTCGGTCAGTAAGGAACCAATGAAGACAAGGATTAAACATACTACGAGAAAGACACCTAACAACCATGGCATAAAATATAGATTCCAAGAGCCAGTCAACTATAGAACATCTTACCCGTATATGCAATGACTGAACAACTTACAGATTGAAGAGATGGACAAGAACTGACTAACTGAGATGACCAATATTGTAACGCAACAGACACTCAAGTTACATAAAAACAAGGTTCACAGAATAATAAACAAGTCAATATTTAACCCCATGATAGAACAAAGATCTAATAATTATATTTATAATCATAGATAAAGGTAAATAAGGATGCAAGGTAATATTAACAAGAATAACCGAACCTGTAAGTTAGACAATAGTTGATGATATATGTTTAATGAAAAACAAACAAAAAATGAAACAATAATTTACTAATAGCAAATAAGAATTTTGAGTTAAGAGGTATTATTTTGTGACAACAAATGTTATGATAAAGTTTATGTTATGTTATACCAAATATGTGTTGAGTTAATGAAAGATAATGAAACAAGATGTATTATTCAATGACTGTTGTAGAATGAAGTGTGAAGCAGCTAATTAACGTAAATAGATTTGAATTTTCTTATATGTGATCCATAGGTCAAGATAAAATTGTTATTAGATATGGAAAAAATAATTGTTTATGTAAATGTTAATAGTTAAGATTTAATTATATGTATGAATTTATGTAAAAGGGGCTATAGATGTGTACCAGTTATAAACACAGGTAGATCTGTTTACAATAAAAGGCCTAACAGCCAAAACCACTATATAACCACTCATAACATAAAGGTTAGGTACATCAATTAATAATAATTAATGAATACGATTTGAAGAGCTAGAAAAAACATTAAATTAATAATGATATATAATAAAATTTATACAAATTATGATAATACCATAATGCCATGATATCGATTAATAACATTTAATATCGAAAGTGGATTAAATATAAAAAAAGGAAAAAAACCGGCTTATATAAAAAAACCAGCACAATATGTGTAGAAAATAATAAACCAACTATCGGTAAAGTTACATTCCGATAGGATAGCAAATTGATAAGGAATAGACAAAAAATATATGAAATAAACACTATATTCAAAACATGTGGAAGGAAGAAGTCATGTGTTGCTAGGGACGACAGAAGAAGAGGAAGTTGTTAATTTGACAATAATTGCTTTGATGATCTGAATGTGATGAGATTAAATAACCCAAGAATTATCTATTTAATCGGAATATTTTAAATCATCCGACACGATTATAAAACACAAAATCCTAATGACAATATTTATGACTATCACCAGTACAGTTTAATCCAAATAACACTACAGTATGAAATCACAATAGAGAATAAATAACTGGATTATACAAGGAAGAACTTGAACTGTCTCATATCCGAAGGGAATTGATGATATATTAAACCAAATAGAAAGAATTAACAGTATCACAATTAATAATATTCACTACACCAGAAGTTATAACCTTTCAAAAACACGGAACAACACTAATTGCTTCAACCAAGAGAAGAACGTATGAAGAGGGCATCAATCGAACGTATGAACGCAGAAGAAGCATCAATCGGGCTGTAAACCAATCTAGGAAGCTGTAATTCCGAAGTGGACAGGAGAAGAATTCCATTCTATTAAATCGAAGAAAGAAAATCGTACGGCATAATTGTCCAGAACAGTAAATTTATCAATCAACCGCCTACACGATTGGCTTCGTTCTAGTCTGGTAAATTATTATTATATTAATCATACTAACTACACAACACTTTAAATTTGTAAATCTTGCATTCTTATCTATGTATTTTTAATCTTCCCCACAGTTACAAGAACCTTCACACCCTGAATTAAATTAATTACAAATTAAAACACACTATATAACAAAATTTAAATAAAGTATCAGAATAATCAACAATCGATTCATACAATCTATAGCTCAAGCATATGTTAATTAGAACATATATTATTCAATGTTAAAGAAGTAAACAAATAAAGAACCTTTATATATTGGCAAAATCTTGTTATTTGGAGTATGGTTTAATGAGCTAGGAATAAAAAAGTAACTGAATAAGTATAGAATAATTGGTTAACATAAACATTGAAATAACCTATAAGTTTCGTTGAGCCGATACTACAGCGCTTATAGCGGAATTATCTGACACCAAAGAGAGAGAGTAAAAATACAAAATTAGACAGAATTCTCTTCAAGGTATAATAGGGTTGAACGGAATTATAAAATAACTCATTAATTATTTAAGTTACAGGTACACAAACACTGATAGTTTTTAGAGAGCTAAGTTAATAATTAATTACTTACATCAATACATCCCACAACTCCAAATATCTCCGAGATTTACATAATTAAAATAATTCAGAACACATTGGCATAGGTGTATGTACAAATTGACAAACACAACAGTGGGGTTTTAAGGAGAGGAAACCCATTCCTGTACAATATACAACAGATAATATTATAAATGTATAGGACAAGATATGTTATAAAAGAATGAAAGTAACCATACTGTTAACTGAATAGAAGCTGTGAATAAAAGCATAGTAACATGTTATGCATAGCACCCATGTAACATAAAGAAGTATTAAAATTGTCTCATAATAATAACAAATATTACTCAAATAGTCAAACAATCATGTAAGATAAGAAAAGGCAATAACTAAAGAGTTATTAGTTATCATTAATAAAACCAAACTTGAGAAAATAAGGTTAAAAGAATGTAAATTTGTATCAACCTAACATACACATTGTTGGTACAAATTTCACCTAAATTCACATCTATCAGTAGGAAAAGCCTACCTAAACCAAAATGTTTTGTGCCTTAAACCAAGAAGAACTGATAAGCTTTCTACAGGTACCAATATAAGATACCCAAAATGGATTTTAAATAAGAATTTAAGTAAATAAAGTGAACCAAAACCGACCAAAAGGGGATTCACTAAGTAAAACGTGAACAAAACCACTTTATAATACCAAATAGAAGTAAAAGGTTAATGTCTATACCACAAGTAAGGTGTAATGCCACTATTGTAATAGTATAAGAATATTATAAGAAAGGACATAATGTATTATAATCGTAATTAAGAACACCTGTCATGTGACACTAGGTGTAAGTAATGTTAGTCAATGATATACACTAAGGGACAGATCAGTGTACAAAAAACACTAAACCAATTATAAAGAGACTACTATGATTAAACTATTGTAACTAAATAATAGTAGAAAGAGATAAAAGAATACCAAATAAGAATGGAAATAAGTGTACACCTCATAGTGCAAAATAGAGGTCAGAGAGAGATAACTATATAAGAATACAGCAGTTCTATAAGGAGAAATTTACCTCCAAACTTATAAATTTTGCACAATCATCTGGCGATATAAGAGCTTCTACAACAATGGACTCTGTAACAAAGAAAGAATTTTAGCTAACAGAGAAAAATAATTATCATTGCCAGTATCAACAAAAGTGCAAATTACTAAATTAAATAATTGCAATTTTATGGGAAATAATGTTATTAAACTAATTATGTACTTTATTAAGAACTTTTGTTTTCCAGCAGCTTCCAAAACTCTTTATATAAAAAATAATATAAACAAACTTATTTAGAGCTTCTAACAATACTTATCTTAAAATTATCATATGATTATACTTTCCAAAGGAAGCCCCTGATTTGAAAGCATTGACACATAATACTACTAATTAAAAATGATTCCAACTACTATGTTACTAAATTTTCTCATTTAAAATGTAAATGGGACTGTTAATAACTTTATATTGTTGTCATTAACAAGACAAAACAATCATTAATGGCTATTTTATCACAAACTTCAAAATCTCCTATAAAGCTTGCTCAATGAAATAGGACATTCCTGATGCAGAAAATTAACTTTGCCATAACACAAATTAAATAGGCTAACACCCAAACAAAAAAATGCTTTGAAAACAAAACATTAATGAAATATGGTATGAATTAATTGTGCTACATTCAAAGCTGATTTTCTTAATTGATTTAAAGTACCTATACAAGTCTAGTTTGTCAAGTAAAGATAATTTAGGTAAACCTAACACTACATATGAAACAAACATTAAATCAAATATGCTAATGTTACAAAATTCACAAACAGAAAAAAAAATTTTAAATTATCTATAGGCTAAATTGCTTTGATTATATTACCTTCTCCGCTTCATATGTTTTCCACATCAATATCATCTGATGTCGATACTACTGATGGTGCAATAATAGTCTTTTTTTCCCAGTCAATTCTGGAAAGTTCAGGAGGAACCTGAAAGATCATTACAAAACTCGTACATAATTTTTCACTAAGTTAATAATTATAATAATATTAAGCTAATAATTAAGAGAATAATTTATTTTCTTAACCTAGCACAATATTTGTAGGTTAGCACTATGAATTTACAAAAAGTTAATGGATTTTGTGTAAATTTCTAAAAAAAATTAAATTTACAGCATAATCTAGTAGTTATTTTATAGTAATATATTTTAATTTAAATGAACTCAAGTCACTATTGCTTGGTTACATCCCTGCACTGAAGATTCCTGAAAAAGATTTCTAATATAATCACACAAACTCGAAAAACAAAAACTGTTCAAATGATTAACATTGAATAATATAATCCTGATTATAACGGTATTATAACTAGCAAATACATTACGGATAATTCATCCATACTCCGTATCATTTAAGTCTACTATTAAGTATAACACACCCCATAAAATTTAGAATATTAAGATACTAATTTTTTAAAATTTCATGTGATATTAGTTGAGTATCATTTAGGAGGTTAAACAATATAAATACAATTCTACACATTAAGTTACAGATTATAAATACAGATAATAAGAAATTAAATAAAAATAACACTATAGGCCTACATCAATTATCGGGTTTAAGAACCTGCTGCTGTAAGCAGTGATAATTTTAGTTTAATGAGCTTTAATCAGACTTGCATGCAATAATAAATTTTACATAAGATAAAAGAACGATGCTTTCTTTAGTCACCAGCAAAACCTTTTCTGTCTGCAAGTTAATATTATAAAATTTAAAAACAGCACAATTTTATTAAAAAATTTAATCGAGATTAAAAAGCTTTTTAACTCAAAAATTAAAGAAGTCACAGTTCAAATTCTCTTTTCAATTTTTCTTTTACCTGACAAATGTTAGTCCTTAATTTTTAAAGCAGAGCTGTGTTAAAATAAAATTTTTATGTCAAATAAATTACAATTTAATGGACTCGATGTTATGAAAGTAACTATGTGTACAAAATATTACAACAGTTTGCTTCCGTATTACAGTAGCCATAGGCCTATATTATAAATTTTGTTATATTAGGTTTTAAAATTAACCTTAACTTATTAAGTCGTATCTTATTTAATTAATTACGTTTCTCTGAAAAATCCTGAATTTGAAAGTATATTTAGAGTAATATAGTGGGACTGAAGAATAAAATAAAATATGTTAACTAGTTAAATACGAGCAGAGTACAAATTAAATATATTATGGTAAGGCCTACCATCTTGTGTTAGGTAGGACCTCATTTTACGAATAAAATGACTTACAAATTGGATACATTACACAAATATAGGTAGGCCTATTTCATTTTTACAATTGAAAACGTACGCAGTCTAGCTAATATTTCTATAGGCTAATGGGTGTACTCAGTAGGAACTCAAGGCTTAGTACTTGTCTTCAGACATTTTATACTTCATATCAAAGCCATAGATTAAATTACTGGCAAAAAATTTAGGCAGAATTTACGAACAAAATTTAGCATAAATTTCAGGCCTAATCTACCACTCAAACTTACTTGATCAGACACTTGTGTGTGTCCTAAATCTTGTGAAATTCGATCGCATACATTTTCCGGTAACAGTCTTACATCTGTAAGAAAATTAAAATTATGTAATGTTCATACATGAATCACCATAAAAGTAATAAATGGAATTTTTTTAGAGTAGACAAAATAATTGTCAGACTTACAGGAGTATCTATAATAAAGAAAAAATATTTAATTATATTGCAGTCAGTGCCCTCACATGGACTTTTTTTAAAAATCAGTTAATTAATCTTAGTTTTAAGTTAACTAGAGTTTAAGGGGTGATTTTATACACCAAATATAAGGTAACATGAATAAATTAACACTGAACTTACTACGTTCCCAGTCAAATATGGAAGTAAAGTATGAAAATATATGTAGACATGCACTATTGGTGTAAGTTCTGGAGCTAAAGATAATTCAACTGTTATACAGAACTTAGTCTATTATACTTAACACCCAGGCCTATAAACTTTTGATCTTTTTCTAAAAGTAATTAATTTTATTTCAGAGTTAGGTTAGGCTTACAGGCTAATCCGCAGTAAGTTTAGCTAAATCAGTTATATTATCATAGGCCAGACTTAATCTAAATAAAATTATTCTGTGTAAAGGTATCAGTAACTTGATATTTATACAGAATAAGCATTTAATACAGAATACATATTTCATTTAACTGGAGTCAGTTCCCTCACATGGTCTTTTTCAAAAATGGGTTAATTAATTTTATATTTTTAGTTGATTAGAGTTAAGGGGTGCTTTTATACACTGAATATAAATAACAATTAAAACTATATGTACCTTTTTTTGCTGTACGTCTCCTAGGCCTACTTTCACAGTCATCTGAAAAGTAAAATATGACAATTGATGTAGACATGCAAGTATCTGGAGCTAGAGACAACTTACTGTGATAAAGAACTTAGCCTATTATACTTAACACCCAAGCCTACATAACACAAACAAATTTTGATTTTTTCCTAAAAGTAATTCATTTTATTTCAGAGTTAGGTTAGGCTTACAGGCTATTCCGCTGTAAGTTAATCGGTTAATGCCCTGCTAGTTTGCTAGTTTTGTTAACATAATTAATCTTTCAGCGAAATCAGTTCTATTATCACAGGAACTTTGCTGTTGTTAATAATACATCAGCACAAAACTAACTGGAAGTTTATTCTAGTCCTAGGGTTATAGAATCAAAGTCTTATCTAAACACTGAACTATCCTTAACTGATAATTTCATGTTATGACATCCAACTTGCATACAATACAATAAATACTCATGTTCTTGTATACCACAAAGAATCTATGATTTCTATTCAAATATTATTATTCTGATATTTTCATTTTTCTGTTTTACCCTGTACTTTTCAAAGCAGGAATTACAATATTAAAGTTTTACAACAATGCGTCTAATAAAATTATTCTGTGTAAAGGTTTAGTAACCTGATATTTATATCACTATTGTATTAACAACTCGGAACACTAAGTGTGTTTGATATTTATGTAGCATAAGGTGACGCGTATATGACAGGTTTTATTAATGCAGTAAAGGAACAAATCTAATTTAAATAGTCTTTGTATTATTTTGGAATTCAATTTTTTAAAGCAAATGATAATACCTTATGCACCTTTGTAAAGGTTTTTACTTATTGGGGATAAGTGAACTGAATTAAAACATCAAACAAATGATTTTTGTTTCACAATCAAAACAATACGCCCACTGTATTAAATTTATTATGGCAATTCTATTTACCCTAAAACACTACAATACAAAACTCCAGAATTTTTGTTTTTGTATAAATTGGCCCGCTAATAATGAAAAAATAAAATTGTATTAATTAAATTAGAATGCTAACTTGCTCAATTATTAAATTTTGGGCAGAACACAGTGCTATTAGGCATAGTTGGTTCTATAACAGATACGTGTTCGACAAAGTAATCTAGACATGAAACATAACCTAACGTATTTCTTTTATGAATTTTATGAAAAATGCTGAATTTGAAAGTATATTTAGAGTAATATAGCTGGACTGAAGAATTAAATAAAATTTGTAACTAGTTAAATACGAGCAGAGTTCAAATTAAATATATTATAGTAAGGCGTACCATCTTGTGTTAGGTAGGACCACATTTTACGAATAAAATGATTTACAAATTGGATACATTACACATATATAAGTAGGCTAGAGTAGACAAAATAATTGTCAGACTTACAGGAGTATCTATAATAAAGAAACTTTATTTAATTAAATTGCTTCAGTGCCTTACAGGGACTTTTTTTAAAAATTAGTTAATTACCCCTTGGGTAATTATGAAGATTCTCATCAATGCTGATATTGCGCTGATATATTTTTATTATATTCTTCTATGTTATATAAACACGAGAAAAACAATTTTAAACGGCGGTCGAACCTATTTACGGAGACAAAAAATTAAATTTTTACTCCCATAAGAACGCATGGCGTTAGCCTAGGTATATTGTATTAATTAAATTAGAATGCTAATTTGCTCCATTATTAAATTTTGGACAGAACACAGTGATATTATGTATAGTTGGGTCTATAACAACCGGTAGGCCTAGTGTACAACCCAAAGTAATCGAGACATTCATACATAACCTAACACAGCTAATTTCCTACAAACAACGGACAACATACACTAAATAAATGATCATCTTACCTTTCATTATTATTCCTAGCGCCTCCAACATATTTTTACTTCGACTTGCAATCACAAACACTTCATACGAATTACAAAATTCTGTCCCACACACGTTAGCAAACTCAACGGATTACCGCACAACGAGACGACTAAACAGAATAAATATGGCAGGTCGCAATATTTCGTTATACCAACTAAACAGAATAAAAACACACTTCCCTCTGTAGTGTCTGTCTTTTTTACACATGTTACAAATTTTATAGAATAATTATTACGAATGCCAATATGGCCGACTAACTACCCATATTTCATTATATACATTTGTATATATCGAACAGGTTGTCTGGCTTCAGCGTACAGCAAAAACACGATGTATAAAAATTTGTATAAGTTTTTCGTACGCTGACACACCATAACTTGTGCAAAATAACTTCTTCACCTAAAGATGTACTTATACAAGTTCCTCAAATTTGTTTTAGATACCCTGGGTAAAAATTGGGGTGTGATGAAGAAATTATGCGGCGCTAAGTCTATATATATATATATATATATATATATATATATATTATAACAGCACCAAATATTAACTATTTGGGGTTATATGTTGCCCGCATACTGAAAGCATATTTAAATAAATTATAACAGTAAAAACTCCATTTGAATGTAGAGCGTTGAAAATAATGCTTTATAAAGCGACGCACACGTGGTCATTATGTAATCAGTTCGCTGTACAAGGAGCGGCCACACCCAATCTGTTAATTATTAATATCTCTGAAACTAAGAAATGAAGGCGAAATCCAATATAGCCAAAATGTTTACCGAAATATTAATAATGACGTGTGCAAATTTTACGCAATATAATTAACAAATGAAAGAGTTAATTGAATAACTTCTGTAAAAATAGAGTTACATTAATGAGATTTTAGTATGTTATAAAGATAATAATTTCTGACAGATTGTATATTTTAGATTTTACACAACTTGGTTTGCAACCAAGTTATTGCAAAATTAAATAAGCACAGGAAATCCGGACCGACAATTTGGTTCCGCTGATAGTAATATTAGAAATAATATTAATTCTCCGTCTGTGGGAACCTAACTTCATTCTCACGGACCAAGGGAATTCAAATTTTATGTAGTAGGGAGAGTGTGTCAGCCAATCAAATCACTTGACGCGAACCCCGACCAGCGTGGTGTTTTCAGGCTGAAACAGCACTCTCTGCCAGTACTCACGAAGTTAAGACGTAATTCTTCGATCGTCTAGTAACCATAGTGGTGAAGATCAACAAGAACACTCTACGTGGTCAACACACACGCAATTACGAACACACTAACTACAGATCAACTGTATAGCTCGTAATTGTTGCGTAAAGGCGAGATACTCTTCAGTACATCAACCAAGCTTATTGTGTACTACCAGCTAGTCATAAGCACGCAAGAGATCCACCAGACTTCAAGACCAGACTTCAAGAATACAGCAGAGAGGCCGTCTAAATCATTGGTGAACAGCTGACGAGCAGAGCGACCACTCGAACGAAGCACACACACACACGCTGACGTGCGACGTGCGAATCGACGAGGGACAGGAACCAGTTCCAGCAGACAGCCGCAGACGTTAAAATATTCACGAACAGCAAGGAAGCAGAGTGTTGCCGAATTTTGAACTCCACGACCGAATCCAGCAGCTCTAAGCAGATTACTTTCTCTAGCGAAGGACTCGAATCGACGAGGGAAAATCGGAACGACATCCTCTTCAATAACAGGAAAGCAAAATCCACTTATTTATTTTTCAACATTAAATATTCTATTTTTCATTTAAAAACATTGTAAATTCAAATAATTCAGGTGCCATACAAAAATCAAAGACTCTAGTAATTAAGAATAAATTCATTGTGATAATCTGTATTGTAGTTTAAGTCATTAGTATGCTATAGTTAAGAAATAGAAGTAGTATAAAAGCGCTATACAAATCTTAACTAACAATCTAATTATTAGTTCATACTGCAGTATAACAGAAGTCGAATCACTAGAAATGAAATAACGTGAACTAGACTGTCACGTCTAATTTATTTTGGAAAATTATTCTAATTAACTTCAGAGTTTTATATTTTGGTTCATGAACATTTAAATTCAATTTAGTAAAAGAAATTTAATCAAATCAAATCAATTAATTAATTAAAATTTAAATTACAATTAACTCGCCAAAGAACGAGTTTAGTTTATTTTTAATTATTAACCAATCGAAAAACATTGATTCATTGTTTAGACTGTAAGAAATTGATAATATAATAACCATTTATTTCTTGTGTGTTGTTGGAGTAATAAACAACGTTTTATTACCCCATATAACAGTGTTTTATTGTTGTACGATAAAGCCTACCAGTCTCACAAAACTCTCCCCCTTTAAAGTAATCTATTTTGTGTGTTGTTGCAATAAATTTGAGATTACTAGCTTGCGAACTTCAAATCCAAAATCCACACGCCCTAGCCGGAAGAATCCGCAAGATCGGACAGCAGGTAGGCACTCATACACAACAATAACGCATATAAGTAGAGTTATAATATATATATATATATATATTTAATCACTTTCTGCTACAGTTCGTTTCTTGATATATATAAAATATTTAAAATTTATATTTAATTTACGTCAAGATGTTATTTTTCCTTTATTTGGAACATGTTTCGAGAACTCCCGTGTTCTCATCATCAGGAGGCTGAGGATGAGAACACGGGAGTTCTCGAAACATGTTCCAAATGAAGGAAAAATAACATCTTGAGGTAAATTAAATATACATTTTAAATATTATATATATATATTGAAACGATACTCTTAAACACTTACTTTTGCACATATGCTATTACTCATTTGTGCGCACTTACCCACGTCTCGAAGGTATACTCTTCTTCTGCAGTATTTACCTTGACGTTTCCCAGCTAGGTCGCTGGCTTTGGTAGTTGATTGAGGGTGAATAAGCACGTGAATATCGTTACAAGTAAAGAGTACAGAGGATTTAGTACTGGTTGTGAAATTAGTACGACTTTGTTAATAAAATTATATTCATTTTGTTAAATTAATTAAAAAATGCAAATTGTCATGTTATTAATTAGTGTGTGGATTAACTAATATTGAAACCCTTATATTCACTTATACGAATATCGTATAATTATAACGTGGAAAAATCTTATCTCTTATATTCTAAGACATATTATACACAAATAAGACATATATGACCTGGAATATTTACACAGACATATAATACATAACACATATTATTATAATGCGTGATTAACACGTACGAAATTGAATATTAATATTGTCTTAGCAAGTGTGGTTTTTATTATGTACCACTGAATTAAAAAACTAAATAATTAAACATTTATAAAATTTCTAATAGAGACCATTTATAATGTTAATTATAATTTATGCAAATTGTAAATTATTCAATTAGACTAAAATGTGTTGAATTGATCTAATTATGTAAACGTATTAATTACTCTGATAATTGTTCATTATTAATTAGCATAATTACTGAGACTCTATGTTTGTCGTTATAAAAAAAACAATATAAGAAAATTTATGAAAAATAAATCAATTAACGTTAGTGTGTGTTGATACTAAGGTTTGTAACAATAATGAACGCATAAAATACATAACGAATAAAATGCTTATTTATTATACATTATTCAAATAAACTTCCGATACACAAATGTAAATTATGACCTGAAAATACATTCAGAAACACATAAGAACACTTGAGACTGAAATGCTGAGATACTGAGAAAGTGAGAAACTGAGAAAAACTGAATAACTGGGCCTCTCGCGTACCCCGCAAACAGTTTTTATTAAACGTCTTCTACGATAATGCAATTTTCTGTCTTCCACGTCTACGGTCGTTCTCGATAGGTCCAATATTTCCTTCCACTGTGAAGATCTATGGTTCTCGACTCCCTGATTCGCTGCCCTAGTTGTCACCATGACAACAGTTCTCTCCACTTGCTTCTTCGGAAGGTGCTAAACTCTGGTTGGCTACCGAACATCCCTTGAAATACACAGCGAAGGACATTGCACTATTTCTGAGAATATAGAGTAATTGCTCGCCTGTCCGTCAAACCTTTGTTCTTATGAGTTTCCCAAGGTACGTTGTCACTTCCTTGCTAACAATCTGTAGCGTCCCGTTCATTGTTCAACTACCCTTCGTCTTTTTTCTGCCAATTAACAACTTCTCGCTTGCTGTCATCCTGAGATGCCTCCACGGTTCCTCGTCGTAAATATCAGTTGTAACTCTGGCGTTGTTTTCACGCTGTGCGACATCGTCGTCTGTATTCATTTGGTGTATGCTGCATTGTCTCTGTACTTGGTAAGACCTTTCTAAATCTGTGACGATTTCATTAATTACAAATAAAATAATTAATAAATAGGGAATGTAAAAGCTGAGAAATTTTAAATTTTAAAAAATCGCATATTTTTACAAATTTTTATCGCTATCATAAATCAAAATAATATTTAATAAAGAGTTTTAATAATAAAATAAAAGGAATACGAGTGTACAGATAGGGAAACCCTTGTTAATTAACCCTGCATAGACATGCGCTAACCGGAATTAACTTGAATACCGACCCCTAAACAAACTAATAATCCTTGTAAATTAATATTAAATAAATAAATAATAAAGACCACAGTAGTGTACTATAATGAAGTCGGTAATTAAGAATATCTTTGGATAATTAAAAGGTAAAACTTTAACCCCTTAAATAGAAGATAAATGTGGAACTATTTTGTTGCGATGCGTAAACTCCGCGCGATTAACTGACCCTTCCTACATAGTAGAGAGTCGAGATGAAGCGCTCGCGTAGAAAACACGCGTTTGAACCATGTCTCAGAGAAAGACAGAATGTTTGTATTTAGAAGACAGACACAACAATGTGTAGGAAAAGTATTGCCAAATTAGTGTGGTAGTAGTCTAAATTTTAAAAAAACGAAATGCATAAATAACTGTGTAAGGGATGACATCTCATTTGTTTAATTTGTAAGATGTCTATGTTGTTTTAAATAATATGGTACGAGCTACCAAAAGTGAGAACTTTTATAAACAATAATGTGACGTGCGATTCTGCAACACACAAGAACATTTACGGCACTTATACCACTAACGATGTTTAACTACGAGACTTCAGAGAACCTCCACGCTACTTGATTATGAACTAACCACTTCAGGAACTGCTACAGGAAAGTTAACTCCACTTAAGGTCAACCGCTGACGTAAACCATAAGGACCAAGGACCCTGACTACGAGTAGACTGATGGATATGGCAGGTGACACGGAGACTTGTTCTCCGTGATTAATTAAAATTCTAACCAATGAATTGTTAAAGACAGTTGAAATAATAAAATAAATAGAAAGACTGTAATGATAACCACTTTATAAGATGTAGTATGTTTTAGAATTCAAAATATTTGTAGTACCGAATAATGTTGATGTATATGTATAGCTTCACTGATACAAATTTTTAGATTAAGTCCATTCTTCAAATGGTCCTCAAATAGTATTTATAGAATATAAATAAGCGAGCTTAACTTATAAACAAGTTTAAGGTCCCGGATCCGTGGATAAAGCTAGCACTGATAAATCCATATGTTTTGGCCCCAGTTCTTTACCGAAATCTGTTATAAATTGTAATCTTTTATTCAGAAAACCTTATATGGGAATATTTATGTAGAGCTGTTGTAGTAATGATTTAATAAAGAGATGTCGTTACTTTACACTAAAACAGTGAGTGAATAAATCATCAGACCCCCATGTAAAAGTTCCTTTAGTTATAACTACTGCTGGTTTATCTAGTAATTAAAAGTTGATTACGAGTATGGCAGCCCGTGCGATTGATCAGAGATAAGTATGCACAGGTTCCCGATGTTATAACGTAGCTGAGACGTTATAAGATGCGCCACTCTGCTTTGTAAAAAAAATAATTGTGTGCATCGTGACGCATATAAAATGCGCCAATCTGTTTTGTTTAATAAATAATTGTGTAATATTGTGACACCCTGTTGATCTATTCACTCATGTACTTTAATATATGTCTAAAATTTTAAATAAAATAAAAATGATAATTATTATTATAATAGTATAGTAAATAGGTAACTTTAATTGTGAATTAGATGTAGGAGTTTACACAATGTTAATTTAACGCCACATGTATACGTAACAACATCAGGTACGCACTTGTCAAAAATTTCATTCATCAACGTGTCGGTTTGTAAACAAAATCTGACCGGTTAATTTTCTTGTCCACGCCTGTGTAAAACTGTCATAGTTACCTCGCGCAAAGTTGAGTTAGACAATACCCTACCCTCTTCGATGTTTGTACTGTTATAAGAAGCGTGTAACATCCTGTGCGTAGTGACCGAGAATTTCCCCCTTCGTTGAATGTATATTGACGCCTGTGTGAGATTTCTCTTTCTCTGAAATGTACTTCTCGCACTACCAATGTAAATTTTAAATGTAGAACTTATATGTTTATAGGTGAAAACAAGAAAGAGTAGTATAGAATTTAATGTGAATAGTGGAATAAGTATTTATAGTCACTCACATTTCAAAAATGGCAGTATTTAAACCCGATCTATTATTAAAAGATGAATTGTGCTACGAAGCTATTTTACGCGGTTTACCTCACGCGAACGTAACAGTCTCTGAATTGCGCAAATCATTACGCGAAAGCAGATCAGATATACCCTCGCAGTTAGATTACGTGAACTCGATTATGACAGCGAACGAGAAACCTGTTATGCGAAGTATAGGGAACTAACGTTGTTATCTCAAAACATTCACGACGAAAAATCACCTACAGTAATATTGCGCGTCACGCAACGAATAGAACATTTAACCCGCCGGTTGAACAATTTATTGAACTGGCCCGACATCACCGTAACCCCTCCCGATGTGCAAAAATTTGCGGATGAGGCATTACGTCAATTACCCACAATTATCAACGAATTGCGAAGAAAGTCAGACTCGTCTAGAATGGAAGAAATTGAGCACTGCTACAAAAATTATATATTTCCCCAGTTCAATCCCCTACTTTAGAACACCCTCCCTCCACCGCGAACCACGAATCACCCATCGTATCGAAGATACAACCGACTCATGAACAGCTAGCTAGTAGAGAATTAAATACCCTCACGATATCAGAACCCCCACAGCCTAGTGGTCACCATATTCCCACCAGTAGATATGCGATTACGACGCCTAACGCAGCAAAAAATCCTTCGAAATGTATACCAAATGTAAATTTAAATGTAGACCTCTACGGAAAGATCACACACCCATTAGAAAAAATTATTACAGAAATTCCCTACAACGATGGCTTAAGAATTACGAAACTGTTAAATTTCATCAGATACCTCCTGCAAATAAAAGATTTACAGCAACTGAACGATTGGCAAATCATGCAAGTAATCCTAGCCAATTGTAAACCACCATTACGAGATCGTGTACTGGAATCATTAAGCTCGACTCTTCCAGTAGAAGAACTTCATACTACAATAATAAAACATTTTATCCCCACGGGAATTTACGAGGAGATTAAAAGAAATACCGTACTTCGAGTACAAGGAGCCCATGAAAGACTGGCCCACTATATTGCAGACATCAGAGAATCTTCACGACTACTGCAAGTCGACTGGAGTGAGAAACAATTGGTTGATACTATTCTAGTAGGCTTATCTCCAGAAGAACACTCTCGATTAGCACTAATAAATAGGCCCCATACTTTCGCTGATCTAGAACAATGTAGTATTCACTCTTCAAATGTATGGTACGCAGATCAGAACAGACATTCATCGCTATCAACTACACAACATAGAAAGGAAACGCAAGCCCTAGTCTCAAATGCAAGAACTCATCGAGAAAGACGACCATTTCGTCGACCAACCAATCTTCATGACCATGGTAAGTCCAAGGAGCCTCAACCTCGTCAGGAAATCAGTGAGACCCCACGTAAAGAAAATGTATGCTATAACTGCGGGAAACCTGGACACATCAGTAGAAACTGTAAACGGAAACAGTACTATCAGAAAACCCCTTATCCAAAAAACATGTAAGGCAGGGAGATCCGAAATCCTGTGTCTTCCGCAGCATCGTGAAAACAGGTAAACCCCTGAGAGACAACAAATTAAAACAAAATAATAATAACAAAAGAAAATTAGACCCCTATGTTAGAAAATTTATTGATAAATGTAATGCTATTAATAAATGTGATTTCAGTAAGTGTCAATTACCGTATATACAAGTTGACCTCGGTGTTACATCCACCCTCGGATTAATTGATTCCGGATCAACGCGAAGTTTAATTAGTCGACAGCTAGCCGATAAATTATTTAAACACAACTTAGTTAAACGCAGCCAATCAGTGAATATTAGATGCGCTACAGCTAATAAACAAAATTTAATGATAAAACTTATCATCACGTTTAAAGTAAAAATTAAAAATCTAACGTGGTATTTTCCAATGTTGGTATGCGACGATTTAGGACCCGAGTTAATATTGGGAGCTGATTTTATCAGTAAAACCGGAATAATTCTAGATATTCACGATAAGAAATTTTATTTTGGATTCGATCGTTCACAAAAATATAGTTTGGATGATAATGCAAATAACAGAGAAAGTACTGGAACTACTTCTACACATCTAGAACATCACGATTCTGAATTAGGTCATCTGGAAAGTAAAGATAGACGGAAAATGCAGACATTAATAGAACAGTTCTCCAACGTCCTCACCCCAAAGTTAGGACTGACGGACCTGATAGAGTACAAAATCAATTTGAGCGACAATAAAGTAATAAAAGTAATACGTTTAGCCCCATACAAGTTATCACCTCCGAAAATGGAAGTAATGAGGAACCAAATTAACAAATTATTAGAACAAGGAGTCATCGAACCCTCTACTTCATCTTATTCATCACCCGCGTTTTTAGTACCAAAAAGTAACGACAAACATAGACTAGTTGTGGACTATAGGCAACTAAATAAACGGATAGAATTCGAGTCTATACCACTTCCCGTCATCCAGAGTGCTTTTCATTATTGTACGAAAGCGAAAATTTTTACCATCATGGATCTAAACCAGGCATTTCACCAGATACCCCTCTCGGAAGAATCAAAACGTCTAACCGCATTTGCCGTTCCTTTCAACCTGTACCAATTTACGAGAGTACTCTTTGGTATATTCCAAAGTAGTTCTATCTGTAGCAGATTATTAGAAAAATTATTTCATGATATAAAATTTAAATATGTGTATCACTACTTAGATGACATCGTTATCTACAGCGAATCAATTGACCAACATCTTGAACATCTACGTGAAGTACTATCCCGGTTGGAGAAAGCTGGATTAACCGTAAACCACAGTAAAGTAAATTTTGCCGTCACACAATTTTTATTTTTAGGTCACATCGTGAAAGCCAACGGAAAGGTAAGCATAGACCCCGAGCGAACCCGTGCTATCAGAGAATTTTTAACACTGCGGGATGCGAAAGGAATAGCCCGATTTTTGGGAATGATAAATTATTTCCACAAGTATATCCCACATCTAGCCGAAATTGCAGCACCTCTGAATGCTTTAAGAAAGAAGGGAGTTAAATTTGTGTGGAATGTGCAACATCAAACTGCATATGAGAAACTAAAAGAATGCATCATATCACCCCCAGTACTACAATTAGCCGATTTTACAAAACCGTTTGTAGTGCAGACTGACAGTTCAAGTGTAGCCCTAGGTGCAGTAATATATCAGGAAGTAGATAACTCTAGACTACCTATTAGTTACGCATCACGCACCCTGACAGATCAAGAAAAGAAATACTCCGCATACGAATTAGAATGTTTAGCTACCATTTTCGCTTTTGAGAAGTTCAAACCCTTTTTAGAACATAAAGAATTTCTGTTAGAAACGGATAATCAACCATTATCTTGGCTACTAAATCACCCAAAACAGTTAGGTCGTATCGGAAGATGGGTATTAAGATTAAATTTTCTCAAATTTAAAGTACAACATATTAGAGGCACCCAAAACGTAGTTGCCGATACACTGTCACGTATGTTCCAGCCGACTAGTAAAACATACGAAAACAAGGAGAGTAGAGAAACGCCGATTATCAATACTTTACTTACCGAATTTCCTCTTGCATTTACAGATTTAGCCCATTATCAACAACAAGACCCCCGTCTAAGACCAATTATAGAACAACTTGACAAAGGAAATAAGTCAGAAAAATACATATTGAGTAAGAGAGTATTATGTTATAGAATAGCGAACGGAAAATATTTACGAATAATCGCCCCTGATATACTCTTCCACCATTGGAGCACATATGGGAATAAATAAAACCATACATCGAATTCGTAAAGAATATCACTGGGAAAATATGAACAGTGAGATAGCTAATTTTGTGAAAAGGTGTAAGTTGTGTGCACTCAGCAAACCAGCGAGAAACAGCCAAATAAGTCAATTAATCTCTGAAATTCCAACTACCCCGTTCTCGAAAATCTATTTAGACTTTTCAGGACCCTACCCGCGTTCTAAATCAGGAAATTCAGTGCTACTAATTTGCGTAGATTCTTTCAGCAAATTTGTCTGGACGTATCCCATGCGGCGAGCGTTACCTTCGACCACAGTAAGTATATTACAGAATAGATTACTTAAAGTGTTCGGTACTCCCGTACATCTAGTGTCCGATAACGGACCCCAATTTAAGTCAAAGGAATTCAGGAGCATGTGTTTCAAATTAGGAATAGACCACATTACCACTACAGAGTATCGTCCGCAAGGTAATATAGCTGAAAGGTATTTGCGAAACCTAAAATCTGCTTTAATAGCCTACCATGCAAACGACCATACGTCTTTGGACCAGAACCTATCCTGGATACAATTCGCCTTTAATTCAGCCCATCATGAAGGACATAAGTCTACCCCATTCGAATTATTGTTTAAATAGAAACCTAACCACCCATTATCCACTAAATGGAAAATACATGAGTTACTAGCCCTTGAAATTAGGGATAAAAATATAAAGAAAATCTGGAATGAAGCTCGCGCTAATTTACAAGCAAACATAGCAAAATCACGGAAATACCACGATCGAAATAATAATAACAATAAAGTAAAGTACCAAATCGGTGACTTAGCAATGTATAAAACACCCCCTACGAGTAGTGTGATCGATAAGAACAACCTCCAAGCTATCATACCGATGGTGCGGTCCTTATCAAATTCACAAATACTTAACTCCAGTAACTGTAGCCCTGTACGAACCCTCTACTCAAAAATATGTACGAAGAACACATATTTCGCAGATAAAGCGTTGTCACGAAAAAGGAAATGGTAGAGTGCAAGCAAAATAAATGTAGTAAAAAGGTATATGTTTTGTACTCAACTGCTAAAGAGTACTTGAGTAACAATTGGCTACCTAATCGTATAAATAGGTACGATGCCTGATCAACCTTGAATCCTATTCATCGAAAGTAGAGTAAAGTGAGAAGTCAGCTGACATCGAATATAAGTAATAATTAAGTAATAACTTACTTAAAGAGTAATTCTATAACAAGGGTAACTCGCAAACTAAAGAAAAATCCGGTAGTAGTTGTAAGTAGTAGATTTAAGAAGAATTTAGTATGTTTACGATATATTTTATAATGTGTGAATTTTATGTAGTATAAGAATTAGTCTGTAAGGTATTGTATATATATTATAACTACACTACTATGCGTTATTGTAATGTAATGTTGTGTGTGAGTACCCACCTGCTGTCTGATCTTGCAGATTCTTCCGACTAGGGCGTGTGGATTTTGGATTTGAAGTTCGCAAGCTAGTAATCTCAAATTATTACAACAACACACAAAATGGGTTACTTTAAAGGGGGAGAGTTTTGTGAGACTGGTAGGTTTTATCGTACAACAATAAAACACTGTTATATGGGGTAATAAAACGTTGTTTATTACACCAACAACACACAAGAATAGAATGGTTATAATCTTATGAATTTTCTTATAGTCTATACAATGAATCGATGTTTTTCGATTGTCTAATAGTTGAAAGAAACTGAACTCGTTCTTTGCGAGTTAATTGCAATTTAAATTTGACTTTATTAATTGATTTGAATTTAATTAAATTTATTTAATTAATTTGAATCTACGTGTTCATGAAACAAAATATAAAACTCTAAAATTAATTTGCATAATTAGTTAAAATAAATTAGACGTGACAGTCTAGTTCACGTTATTTCATTTCTAGTGATTCTACTTCTGATCTACTGCAGTATGATCTAAGATTAGATTATCAGTTAAGATTTGTATAGCGCTTTTATACTACTTCTATTTCTTAACTATAACTTACTAAAGCCTTAAACTGCTATACAGATTATCACAACGAATTTACTTTTTAATTACTAGAGTCTTTGCTTTTTGTTTGGCACCTGAATTATTTGAATTACAATGTTTTAATTGAAAAATAGAAAATTTGATCTGAAAAATAAATAAGTGGATTTTGCTTTCCTGTTACTGAAGAGGATGTCGTCCCGATTTGTCCCTCGTCGATTCGAGTCCTTGGTTAGAGAAAGTAATCTGCTTAGAACTGCTGGATTCGGTCGTGGAGTTCAAAATTCGGCAACACTCTGCTTCCCTGCTGTTTGTGAATATTTTAACGTCTGCTGTTGTCTGCTGGAACTGCTTCCTGTTCTCCGTCGATTTGCACGTTGCACGTCAGCGTGTGTGTGTGTGTGCTTCGTTCGGGCGGTCGCTCTGCTCGTCAGCTGTTAACCAATGATTTAGACGGCTTCTCTGCTGTATTCTTGAAGTCTGGTCTTGAAGTCTGGTGGATCTCTTGCGTGCTTATGACTAACTGGTAGTACACAATAAGCTTGGTTGATGTCTTGAAGAGTCTCTCGCCTTTACGTAGCAATTACGAGCTATACAGATGATCTGTAGTTAGTGTGTTCGTAATTGCGTGTGTGTTGACCACGTAGAGTCTTCTTGTTGATCTTCACCACTTTGGCTACTAGACGATCGAAGGACTACGTCTTAACTTCGTGAGTACTGACAGAAGAGTGATTTTTTCACCAGAAAACATCGCACTGGCCGGGGCTGCATGAAATGATTTCATTGGTCGAAACACTCTCCCTACCACATAAAATTTAGAATTCCCTTAGTCCGTGAGAATGAAGTCTGGTTCCCACAGACGGAGAATAGAATTATTATCTAATATATAATTATCCGGCGGAACCACTTTGTCGCAAAGGATATCCTGTACTTAATTAATTTTGCAATAACTTGGTTGCAAATCAAGTTGTATGAAATCTAAAATATACAATCTGTCACAATTTATTATCTTTATAACATACTAAAATCTCATTACTGTAACTCTATTTTAACAGAAGTTATTCAATTATTTTAATTAACTCTTACATTTGTTAATTATATTGCATCAAATTTGCACACGTCATTATTAATATCTCGGCAAACATTTTGGCTATGTTAGATTTCGCCTTTATTTATTAGTTTCCGAGATATTAATAATTAACAGTTTGGGTGTGGTCGCTTCCTTGTACAGCGAACTGATTACATAACGACCACGTGTGCGTTGCTTTACACAGCATTATTTTCAATGCGCTACATTCAAATGGAGTTTTAACTGTTAATTTTTATTTAGATATGGTTTCAGCATGCGGTAAACATATAACCCCAAATAGTTAATATTTGGTTCCGTTATATATTCCCACACCCGCTTTAAAAAAAAAATGAATGTAATAATTACAGTTATTTTTTTTTTCTTAATCATTACAGATATATTCTGTAATCATTATTCTTATTAACTATACATTGTATTACTTATTCTGAAGACACGTACACAAGTGTTAATGTTATTGCATTATATACAATCTAACTCTAAATACATGTATTAAACTATCATATTTGCAACTTATTGCGTATAATGTTTTTAAAACGAGTAGTAGCCTTTATTTGTAAACAATGGCACGCGTACTAAGGAATTTTGCTGACAGTATTTAGAACCGTTATCGCCCGTCGCGCGGCTAATTGCTTGACCTAGTTTCAAATGTGGGTCAGGTAGTCGTTATCGCGTGACGTAACTGTTTCCTGCCGCGAGCTCGTTCACTCTATACGCTTATTATTTACCGCTATAGAAAAACATTATTATTAGTACACAAGTTACCTATAATTATTATTAATAATATTATAAAACACAAATTACTTATTTTAATTTTAATTATTATAATACAATTATTATTAACTCTAAATACTATTTATCTTTTTAAAGTCTTTTTATTTCGTCGCGACGCGCTTTGGAACGTCATGCTACTCAAAGTATTTTCTCAAAGAGCTCGCATAGAATTTACCGATCGTTTTCGTTCGGTCCAGCGTCGTAACGATAAACGTGTGAGGTGCGAGTTGTTGAGCCAACAGATAGGGTCCATTATATAAACGAAAGAACTTTGCAGCCACATTTATGTCTCGTCGGCCTACAGGATTCGCCTTGAGCAATACTTTCTCGCCTACTACAAAGTTCGTTAGTTTATGCGTCGTATTAAATTTGTCTGCCCTTTTTCGCCCTTTTTCAACTATTCTTTCCCTCACAAGTTGATTTTTACATTGCACCGGCAGAGGTAGATTATAAGTCTTTGGCTTACTTAAATAATTATCCCAAAACCTCTCTGGCGTGGTTCCAGAGTCTAATTCTGCTGGTGTGTATTCCGTGGTATCATGATAACTCTCATTTATTGCCTTTTCGAAGAATGGTAAGAACTCGGGCCATTTACTTTGTTCCTTATAGCAATAGATACGGAACATTTTATCGATTTCCCGATTCACCCTTTCGGCAAGGTTTCCCTGTGGTCGTCGGATCGAGGTTAGGACTGCTTTGATACCGTTACGTTCCAGGGTGGCTGCCCAGTGTTTCTTTTGGAACTGCTTTCCCTGGTCACTAAGTACGTTCCTTATTGGTCCATGTTGTGGGATATACTTATTAAGTATAATATTTAAAACAGACTTCGTGGTGGGCCTAGGGATCGCATAAAGGCTAACTTTTTTAGTAAACACATCGACGCAAACTACCATGTGTTTTAGATTTCTGGTAGCCTTGGGTAATGGTCCCAGAAAGTCGATGGCGATCATCTGTCCCTTACCTTCCGTTATCACATTGGCCATGGGCACGTAAGTGTGTACGTTTGGTACTTTCGCTGTCTGGCATGGATAACATGTTTTTAGCAATTTCTTTACCCTACGGTACATGTTGGTTATTGTAAAATCCTCCTGCAATATTTTGACACATTTTACAGGAGATGCGTGCGCCATTTTTATATGTAAAGATTGTGTTATACACGCAAGCATCGCTGGAGACAATACCACTTTCCATTCGCCCTGTAACAATTTATACAATATATTGTCTTGTATAAGATAGTGAGGATTTGGGTGAGCTGCTAACATTAGCTTTTTAGCAAGGAGTGCGAGGTTATCGTCCTGCTCGCGTCCTAAGTTCTGTAGCATATTAGTAGCTTCAGGCGCGACAGTGTATTGCATGTTTAACACTCTCAACTCGTCGTCAGCTGCTTCATATACTTCCTCCTTTTCTACAGGCGGATATCTACTTAGAGTGTCTGCGGTGGTATTCTCTGATCCTTTGCAATATTTAATCGTGAATGAGTACTCCTGAATAGCTAACACCCATCGTGTTAGTCGGGAATTTGCTAATCGACATTTTAATATAAACGATAACGCCTGATTATCAGTGTGAATCTCGAAATGGGTACCGTATAGGTAGTGTCTGAATTTTCTGAGTGCGTTTATTATGGCGAGTATTTCTTTCTCGGAAGTACAATAGTGCAACTCAGCGCCTTTGGGCGTCCTATTGGCGTATGCTACAACATGAAGACTACCTTGTTCGTCTTCTTGATGCAACACGGCGCCGATAGCGTACTCGCTAGCGTCAGTGTACATTACATACTTCCTACCCTGCTGTGGATGGAACAATTGTAAATTAGATTGGAACAGGCCCTTAACCCTCTCAAACGCATCGTTCTGTTCAGAACCCCATTTCCACTTTATATTTTTGCGTACCAGCTGTAGCAACGGGACTGTATATTCTGCGTATTTGCTGGTAAATTTCCTGTAATATCCCGTGAGTCCAAGGAATGCTCGCAGTGCTTTGAGGTTCTTGGGCACCGGGAACTCCATAATACTCCTGAGCTTCTCTGGGTCCGTACTGATACCTGTAGCTGAGATTATATGTCCCAGGAACTTCATTTGGGACTTTACAAACTCGCACTTGTGTAGTTTGAGCTTGATGTTTGCTAACCTCAGCTTCTGGAAGACGCTCCGCAGATGCTCGAAGTGTTCCTCCAACGTGCGGGATATCACGAGGATGTCATCCACGAATATTACCGTGTATGGGTCTACCTCAGGTCCTAGAGCTCTCTCGAGGCATCTTACAATCGCAGCGAGACTCGTGCTAAGGCCAAAAGGTACCACCTTGTGTTGATAGCATTTGTTATTAAATATAAATGCTGTATACTTACGATCTTGCTCACACAGCGGGACCTGCCAGAAGCTTGCTGTTAGATCTAGCTTCGTGAGGTACCTGGCTCCTTCACATTTAATGAAGAGGTCCTCCGCTGTCGGTGCGCAGTCAAACTCTTTCTCTACGAGACTGTTTAAGTTCCTCATATCCAGGCAGAGTCGGATCTCTCCAGTCTTCTTGCGGACGACCAGCAGTGGGTTGAGGAAGCTGCTATTAGATCTTTCAATAATATCTTCTTCCAACATCCGCTGTATCTCCTGCTGGACCTCGGCCTGGTATTTTATAGGGACCTGGTAGATTCTCCTTATGAACTTCTCTGGCTCTGTGAGGTGGATTCTGTGTTTATACACTGACGAGATTGAATGTTCTTCACTGAAGATATCGCTGAATTCTTCTTGCAGCGACGACAATCTCCGTTCAGTTCGGGAATCTAA
The DNA here is from genome assembly GCA_034769895.1 of Magicicada septendecula. NCBI lineage: Eukaryota > Metazoa > Arthropoda > Insecta > Hemiptera > Cicadidae > Magicicada > Magicicada septendecula. The sequence continues at coordinate 345,582,504 of CM068369.1, read as the reverse complement.
GGTGGTCTCCCCCTCTTCACATTCTTTATAGTGAATTACTTGTTTTGGTGGCCGTGTGATTTTAATTGGGTCACCATGGTTTGTGTGTGTGTATGTGTGTTCAATTTAAAAGTGTAACTAACATTGTCTATGGTACATTTTAATAAGTGTTCACTGGTGTTAATTTCCGCACGTATTTGTTCCAATACATCTACCCCCAATAACATATCGCATATTAAATTGTTTATAGCCACTACACACACTTCAAATTGCACTTCGTCTAGCATGATAGTTAGATAGTATTGAGTGTCAATTTTTTCTTTTGTATCGGTAGCGGTTCGTATATAAAATTGATTGATTGGGAGTGATGGGGCCGTACGAAAATATTTTTTATTGGTACGCAGGAACCTTTCACTGACGCCGGATACAACACTACCGGTATCCAACAGAATTCTCGTGGGAACGCTATTGACAAAGGCGTGTAACACCGGACACGCCGCGCTCACGGGCCTTTGTCGCGTGGGACCGGATTCTAGCAACGGATCCCTGACATCCGGTGGGAACACATTATTAACGGGCACACAAGTTACATAATTAAAAGTACACATTTCACACAATATATAATCCTTACAATTAACATGCTTATATTTACACAATTTTGCCGAATTTATAGCGCGTCCTTGCTGGATGCGCATTTTGGCACGTTTTTTGTAGCTTGGTAACTTTTCGATTTATTGTTCGAATTTTTATTGCCTTGGGAGTCGCTGTCTTTTTCAGTTGTATCTGCTTTGGCTAATTCGACCGTTTGAATCGCTCTAATTTGTGCCCCGTCGTTACCCTTACCCTGCCCCTTTGGTCTACCAAAATTTTGTTTTCCCTTGTACTCAAAGGTTTTATTTGGCTGTTTTGACGGTGTTTGGGGTGGAGTAGAACTGGTACTCGGTTTTTGATCCGTTTGCTGATGGTACTGTAGTCGCGTATTCTGCCCTTCATTATTTCGGCGAAAATCGGGATTATAACGCCACCCACCAAAATCAAAAACCGTCTCACTTTGGGACACTAGAATGAGGAGTTCGTCTACCGTGCGAATACCCTGGGTAAATACAGCTACTCTAATGTTATGATTAAAATGGTAGGCAAGCTTGGTGACTATGTCAATCTCCGCAAATGCTGGGGTAAATGCTTCGCGCGTTCGACCTGCTGGATTATATAATTTTCGGCGGTAATACCCATTTTCTTGTCAAAACGGCCATATTCCAGTTCATTGCGCAGAAGTCGTTGGGTATGCGAGTTCCAGTATCGGCTTTCAAATTTTTGTTTCAACTCCGCGTATGTGGACACTCTATCGCGTACAATGTTATACCACTTACGCGCCGAATCACGCATCGCGTTAACCACCCACTGTATTTTGTCTTGATCTTCTAGTCGGGAACCTACTCTAGCCATTTCACTCTCACACGCTAATAAAAATTCAATGGGGTTTTCGTTATTTTCCCCCGTAAAATACACGCGATTTTTCTCGTCGACAGGGCCTTGTACCAAAATATTTGGAGCAGACCTCCTTCGTACCTCCTGTCGTACTTTCAGAATCTCGTCGCTTAACGTTTGTAAAACACTCTCCTTATTAGAGTCAATGTTAGATCGCGTCTCTACAATTGAAGCGTCGAATTTATCTACTCGTCGTTGCGTTTCGGTCACGTCCGCGTGAATTTTTACCTCTAGGGATTCCACCTTTTTGGAAACCTCTAGTGTTTGCTTTTCACAACGGCTTATGTGTTCCTTAAACCGGCCCTCCATACGTGTTACTTGTTCAATAAACGATTTTTGCATTGTGGTCTCAAAAACCTTAAACCGTTCATTGATTTTAGTATCGACCGTATTTACTTTTTCGGCGGTTTCCGCGACTTTCACCGTTAACTCGGTTACGCTTTCGTCTATTTTCGCAGTTAATTCTTTACTACTTTCTTTATTACTTTGCTTAATCTCGGCGTTTATGTCAGCGTTACTTTGTTCTAATGCTTCGGTCAGACTAACTTTTTGCGCTTCGATTTTAGAAGTTAATTCCGCTATACTGAGCTCAGCTTTGGCTTCACTCTGTTCAAATTTCGCGTCTATTTTAGCGGTCAACTCCGCGTTAGCTTGTTTCATTTCCGCGTTCGCTTGTTCCGCTTTAGCCGCGTTTTGTTTCATTTCTTGTAATAACTGTTTAAGCATTTTATCAGTTTCCATTTTAAATACACAGCAATCTCAAATATACACAATTTAAAATACACATAACAGTTTCAAATACACACAATAACTTTACTGTTGTACACACACCAGTCACAAAACTCTTTGGGGATTGTTTAGTTGGACGCCAGCTGTTTTACTAATTAAAACAGCAAAGTTTGTTTTAAAGTGAAAATTAAATTTAAATTGAATTTAATTAATTTAATTTAATTTGATCGTGCCCCACGTTCCGGGCAAGCCATTAATAACTCTTGTTCGGAACGTGAATTCAATTTGATGTACGTTTGTCGTGCCCCACGTTGGCCGACATTTATAAACTACACTACTATGCGTTATTGTAATGTAATGTTGTGTGTGAGTACCCACCTGCTGTCTGATCTTGCAGATTCTTCCGACTAGGGCGTGTGGATTTTGGATTTGAAGTTCGCAAGCTAGTAATCTCAAATTATTACAACAACACACAAAATGGGTTACTTTAAAGGGGGAGAGTTTTGTGAGACTGGTAGGCTTTATCGTACAACAATAAAACACTGTTATATGGGGTAATAAAACGTTGTTTATTACACCAACAACACACAAGAATAGAATGGTTATAATCTTATGAATTTTCTTATAGTCTATACAATGAATCGATGTTTTTCGATTGTCTAATAGTTGAAAGAAACTGAACTCGTTCTTTGCGAGTTAATTGCAATTTAAATTTGACTTTATTAATTGATTTGAATTTAATTAAATTTATTTAATTAATTTGAATCTACGTGTTCATGAAACAAAATATAAAACTCTAAAATTAATTTGCATAATTAGTTAAAATAAATTAGACGTGACAGTCTAGTTCACGTTATTTCATTTCTAGTGATTCTACTTCTGATCTACTGCAGTATGATCTAAGATTAGATTGTCAGTTAAGATTTGTATAGCGCTTTTATACTACTTCTATTTCTTAACTATAACTTACTAAAGCCTTAAACTGCTATACAGATTATCACAACGAATTTACTTTTTAATTACTAGAGTCTTTGCTTTTTGTTTGGCACCTGAATTATTTGAATTACAATGTTTTAATTGAAAAATAGAAAATTTGATCTGAAAAATAAATAAGTGGATTTTGCTTTCCTGTTACTGAAGAGGATGTCGTCCCGATTTGTCCCTCGTCGATTCGAGTCCTTGGTTAGAGAAAGTAATCTGCTTAGAACTGCTGGATTCGGTCGTGGAGTTCAAAATTCGGCAACACTCTGCTTCCCTGCTGTTTGTGAATATTTTAACGTCTGCTGTTGTCTGCTGGAACTGCTTCCTGTTCTCCGTCGATTTGCACGTTGCACGTCAGCGTGTGTGTGTGTGTGCTTCGTTCGGGCGGTCGCTCTGCTCGTCAGCTGTTAACCAATGATTTAGACGGCCTCTCTGCTGTATTCTTGAAGTCTGGTCTTGAAGTCTGGTGGATCTCTTGCGTGCTTATGACTAACTGGTAGTACACAATAAGCTTGGTTGATGTCTTGAAGAGTCTCTCGCCTTTACGTAGCAATTACGAGCTATACAGATGATCTGTAGTTACTGTGTTCGTAATTGCGTGTGTGTTGACCACGTAGAGTCTTCTTGTTGATCTTCACCGCTTTGGCTACTAGACGATCGAAGGACTACGTCTTAACTTCGTGAGTACTGACAGAAGAGTGATTTTTTCACCAGAAAACATCGCACTGGCCGGGGCTGCATGAAATGATTTCATTGGTCGAAACACTCTCCCTACCACATAAAATTTAGAATTCCCTTAGTCCGTGAGAATGAAGTCTGGTTCCCACAGACGGAGAATAGAATTATTATCTAATATATAATTATCCGGCGGAACCACTTTGTCGCAAAGGATATCCTGTACTTAATTAATTTTGCAATAACTTGGTTGCAAATCAAGTTGTGTGAAATCTAAAATATACAATCTGTCACAATTTATTATCTTTATAACATACTAAAATCTCATTACTGTAACTCTATTTTAACAGAAGTTATTCAATTATTTTAATTAACTCTTACATTTGTTAATTATATTGCATCAAATTTGCACACGTCATTATTAATATCTCGGCAAACATTTTGGCTATGTTAGATTTCGCCTTTATTTATTAGTTTCCGAGATATTAATAAATAACTGTTTGGGTGTGGTCGCTTCCTTGTACAGCGAACTGATTACATAACGACCACGTGTGCGTTGCTTTACACAGCATTATTTTCAATGCGCTACATTCAAATGGAGTTTTAACTGTTAATTTTTATTTAAATATGGTTTCAGCATGCGGTAAACATATAACCCCAAATAGTTAATATTTGGTTCCGTTATATATTCCCACACCCGCTTTAAAAAAAAAATGAATGTAATAATTACAGTTATTTTTTTTTTTCTTAATCATTACACACATATTCTGTAATCATTATTCTTATTAACTATACATTGTATTACTTATTCTGAAGACACGTACACAAGTGTTAATGTTATTGCATTATATACAATCTAACTCTAAATACATGTATTAAACTATCATATTTGCAACTTATTGCGTATAATGTTTTTAAAACGAGTAGTAGCCTTTATTTGTAAACAATGGCACGCGTACTAAGGAATTTTGCTGACAGTATTTAGAACCGTTATCGCCCGTCGCGCGGCTAATTGCTTGACCTAGTTTCAAATGTGGGTCAGGTAGTCGTTATCGCGTGACGTAACTGTTTCCTGCCGCGAGCTCGTTCACTCTATACGCTTATTATTTACCGCTATAGAAAAACATTATTATTAGTACACAAGTTACCTATAATTATTATTAATAATATTATAAAACACAAATTACTTATTTTAATTTTAATTATTATAATACAATTATTATTAACTCTAAATACTATTTATCTTTTTAAAGTCTTTTTATTTCGTCGCGACGCGCTTTGGAACGCCATGCTACTCAAAGTATTTTCTCAAAGAGCTCGCATAGAATTTACCGATCGTTTTCGTTCGGTCCAGCGTCGTAACGATAAACGTGTGAGGTGCGAGTTGTTGAGCCAACAGATAGGGTCCATTATATAAACGAAAGAACTTTGCAGCCACATTTATGTCTCGTCGGCCTACAGGATTCGCCTTGAGCAATACTTTCTCGCCTACTACAAAGTTCGTTAGTTTATGCGTCGTATTAAATTTGTCTGCCCTTTTTCGCCCTTTTTCAACTATTCTTTCCCTCACAAGTTGATTTTTACATTGCACCGGCAGAGGTAGATTATAAGTCTTTGGCTTACTTAAATAATTATCCCAAAACCTCTCTGGCGTGGTTCCAGAGTCTAATTCTGCTGGTGTGTATTCCGTGGTATCATGATAACTCTCATTTATTGCCTTTTCGAAGAATGGTAAGAACTCGGGCCATTTACTTTGTTCCTTATAGCAATAGATACGGAACATTTTATCGATTTCCCGATTCACCCTTTCGGCAAGGTTTCCCTGTGGTCGTCGGATCGAGGTTAGGACTGCTTTGATACCGTTACGTTCCAGGGTGGCTGCCCAGTGTTTCTTTTGGAACTGCTTTCCCTGGTCACTAAGTACGTTCCTTATTGGTCCATGTTGTGGGATATACTTATTAAGTATAATATTTAAAACAGACTTCGTGGTGGGCCTAGGGATCGCATAAAGGCTAACTTTTTTAGTAAACACATCGACGCAAACTACCATGTGTTTTAGATTTCTGGTAGCCTTGGGTAATGGTCCCAGAAAGTCGATGGCGATCATCTGTCCCTTACCTTCCGTTATCACATTGGCCATGGGCACGTAAGTGTGTACGTTTGGTACTTTCGCTGTCTGGCATGGATAACATGTTTTTAGCAATTTCTTTACCCTACGGTACATGTTGGTTATTGTAAAATCCTCCTGCAATATTTTGACACATTTTACAGGAGATGCGTGCGCCATTTTTATATGTAAAGATTGTGTTATACACGCAAGCATCGCTGGAGACAATACCACTTTCCATTCGCCCTGTAACAATTTATACAATATATTGTCTTGTATAAGATAGTGAGGATTTGGGTGAGCTGCTAACATTAGCTTTTTAGCAAGGAGTGCGAGGTTATCGTCCTGCTCGCGTCCTAAGTTCTGTAGCATATTAGTAGCTTCAGGCGCGACAGTGTATTGCATGTTTAACACTCTCAACTCGTCGTCAGCTGCTTCATATACTTCCTCCTTTTCTACAGGCGGATATCTACTTAGAGTGTCTGCGGTGGTATTCTCTGATCCTTTGCAATATTTAATCGTGAATGAGTACTCCTGAATAGCTAACACCCATCGTGTTAGTCGGGAATTTGCTAATCGACATTTTAATATAAACGATAACGCCTGATTATCAGTGTGAATCTCGAAATGGGTACCGTATAGGTAGTGTCTGAATTTTCTGAGTGCGTTTATTATGGCGAGTATTTCTTTCTCGGAAGTACAATAGTGCAACTCAGCGCCTTTGAGCGTCCTATTGGCGTATGCTACAACATGAAGACTACCTTGTTCGTCTTCTTGATGCAACACGGCGCCGATAGCGTACTCGCTAGCGTCAGTGTACATTACATACTTCCTACCCTGCTGTGGATGGAACAATTGTAAATTAGATTGGAACAGGCCCTTAACCCTCTCAAACGCATCGTTCTGTTCAGAACCCCATTTCCACTTTATATTTTTGCGTACCAGCTGTAGCAACGGGACTGTATATTCTGCGTATTTGCTGGTAAATTTCCTGTAATATCCCGTGAGTCCAAGGAATGCTCGCAGTGCTTTGAGGTTCTTGGGCACCGGGAACTCCATAATACTCCTGAGCTTCTCTGGGTCCGTACTGATACCTGTAGCTGAGATTATATGTCCCAGGAACTTCATTTGGGACTTTACAAACTCGCACTTGTGTAGTTTGAGCTTGATGTTTGCTAACCTCAGCTTCTGGAAGACGCTCCGCAGATGCTCGAAGTGTTCCTCCAACGTGCGGGATATCACGAGGATGTCATCCACGAATATTACCGTAGTAGGGGTGTTATGGGGGTTCTAACCCACTATCTTCCCCATGAGTGCGAGTGAGAGCGAATGACATGTGCAATGAGTGCGAGTGAGATGGAAGATGACACCACTACCCCCCCAATCAATCCCCACCCACTACCGCGGAAGTGACGTCATACACCCACTTTTGGCGCAAGATTCAAAAATCGTGGTGGTGGGGGTATACATCCGGTGCAGTGTGTCGTCGTGTGCATATTTGCGGATGGACCGGGGGGGTAGTGGTGTGTCCCACGTGACCTTGTTGGGCGTGTCGAAGTAGTCGGCCATGTTGTCGGCATTCGGCCATGTTGTCGTCGTCGTCCATTTTGTGGGGTTATGTGTGCGTTGATTGGCGGAGGCGTGGCCGCCGTTCGCCGTTGACGTCGTCGTTGACGTCGTCATCGTCGCTGGGCGGCGGCCTGGTCGTGGCTTGATCGTCGCCCGTCGTGGTGGGGTCGTCGTCCATTTTGTCGGCGGCGGCGGCCATGTTGGAAAAGGTGCGATGTTGTCGGGTTGTGGTAGGAGTGTGCTGGTTAAGGTACGGCCGGGTTGCCGATTCGTGCATGTGTTATAGTGTATGGGTATGTATATGTATGGGGTTTTTCCGGAAGTTCGGCCATGTTGGAAAAGCGTCGGTGTTGCCAACTGTTGTCGGCTCGGTGTTATAGTGTACGGGTTGAATATATGTGCCGCCATTGTTGCCAACTCGGTGTTATAGTGTACTGGTTTCGTATATATTTACACTGCCACAATTGTCTCGATATCGTCGATGTTGTGTCTATGTGTTAAGTAATTGCATTGTTGCCAACTCAGTCAAGTAGTGTAAGAGTGTGCTGGTTAAGGTTCGGCCACGTTGGCGATTCGAGCGTGTGTTATAGTGTATGGGTTTGGATATATACTGTGTTTTCCGGAAGGGTGTCCACGTTGGAAAAGCGTCGACGTTGTCAACTTGTGCATGTGTGCTGGTTTAGCGTCGGCCACGTTGTCGGCTCGTGCATGTGTTATAGTGTACAGGTTTCAGATATATTTACACTGCCACCATTGTCCGGATATCGTCGATGTGAAGAGGTGAATTGCATTGTTGCCAACTGGAGAACTGTACTGGCATCGGTCACGTTGTCGACTCATGCATGTGTTATAGTGTACGGGTTTCAGATATATTTACACTGCCACCCCATTGTCCGGATGTCGTCGATGTGAAGAGGTGAATTGCATTGTTGCCAACTCGAGAACTGTACTGGCGTTGGTCACGTTGTCAACTTGTGCATGTGTTATAGTGTATGGGTTTAGATATTTACACTGCTGCCGTTCGGATTTACTACTGCGGTGCAAAATTGAATATCATTTCACTTGTAAAAATTGATTATCGTGCATTTGTGCAATTGTTCTGATTGACATTTCACTTATGAAACATGCATGTTGGAAGGAAAAAGGATAGTTGAAAATAAACAACTAAGCAAAGCAAAATTTACATATATTGTAATCAAACACACATAAAAATATACAATAAACTACACACACACACACACACACACACACACACACACACCACACAATAACAATATATGTAATCGTACGCGACAAATGAAGATGTCCATTCGGTCCTACTGTACAATTTCTACTATGTAAGCTCTATCCTTTTCTCCACGATAAATTAGTTGTAGCGAACACGGTACTAAATTTTTTAATTCCTCATCTTCGAAAACGCCTGCGTATCTCTTTGGTAGATATACACGATATTTTAGTTTAGGGTCTCATTAATCTTGAAGAGTGACGAGTCGGATCGGATATTTTACACCGATTATCAATTCCTTTATTTTTTTATACTCGATTGCGCTAATAGTTGCAAACTTTTCAGTGATTGACGCCATTTTAAAATAAAGAATTTATAATAATTTCTGGCACGTCTCTCAACGAATGAACGAATAACGCTCGTGCACAGCGAATATATAGGGAGGTAGTTGTGGAGGTGGAAACCGGAGAGGGGAGAAACCACTCAACGCACAGTAAGCGTTTATTTTTAACCGTGTGAACAGGTCACGAGCTGATTTCTCACGGATCGATGGGTAGGTGGGGAAGAGGGGAGTCGGTTATTTTTTTATACGTCTATACAGCACTCGTGCTTGTTCGAACATGTCGTCGACGCTAATTTATTTTTAGACAGGTGATGTATTTAACTGTGTGAACAGGATACGACTTGATTTCTCACGGTTCGATGGGTAGGTGAGGAAGAGGGGTGTCGGTTATTTTTATACGACTAGACAGCACATGTGATTGTTTGAACATGTCGTCGACGCTAATTTATTTTTAGACAGATGATGTAATCGATAGAAAGGTGACGGCTGTTATTTTTTTACGTAAGCGCTAAACAATAATGTTAGTAATTTATCAGAAACATATTGATTATTCTAAAATCTGATACAACCCACTCGCGTAAAGCGTGTACTCTAGTATTTGTACATGTTAAAAGGAAACGTGTACTTTACTAATATCGACACAAGATGTTCATCTCAAGGATGTACACGAAAGACATGGTAACAACAAAAAAAAAAAGCTCCCACACAAAGTCACGGACGCGCACTTAGTTTGGCTTGCGTTCTGTTTCCCACACGCTGTGATAACAGATGGTGTCAGACAGCTTGTGTGTTCTGTTATTTAAAAAAATTTATGTACGACTACGTTCACACGCCGCGATAAACAGACGGCCAGACAGACGGAGTCGATTATATCATCATAACAACTAATGCACACTCATCAACAAAAAAAGTAACAGCTGCCACACACACACACACACACACACACACACACACACAGAGTCAAAGATGCACACTTAGCTTGGCTTGTGTTCTATTTCACACAATAATTTATGTACGTCGCTAACTTTTCGTTCACACGCAACGATAACATATTTTCTGGAAATAAGCGGTACACGAGACAGGCTTTTCCGTGTATTGAACGTAATCGAGTTTAGGACAACTGAAAACTTCTAAATTTATAATAATGAAATGTACAATACGCTTCTCCAGAAATCTTTTTTCTGCAATCCTTTTACGAACATAAAGTTAAAAGGAAACGTGTACTTTACTAATATCGCCACAAGGTGTTCGAACGATGTGTCACCGTCCGTCCACTCTAATCGATAATAATGCTCCGTTAACCAACGGTTTGTCCTTACGTGATTGTGATTCGAAATGATTGTGTTTACTACAGGTGCAAATATCAAATGCCTGCTGGCATATGCGATGATGTCCATAATGGCTAGTTACTTACCGAGTTCGTTTCCATCGTCGTCAACAAAACAGTGAAAGTCGTCAAGTTCATTGAAAGCTCTCAGACCAAGGTACAGCATGCCATAACCGATCGTAACGATATACCCATAACCGCAATGTCAACCTGCCTATCGTTAACGAAAACATTGCCACGTTCATTGAAAGCTGTCAGACCAAGGTACTGCATGTCATACCACGTTCATTGAAAGCTGTCAGACCAAGGTATTGCATGCCATAACTGATCGTAACGATATATCCATAACCGCAATTTCAACATGCCTATCGTTAACGAAACCATTGCCACGTTCATTGGAAGCTGTTAGACCAAGGTACAGCATGCCATAACCGATCGTAACGATATACCAACAACCGCAATGTCAACATGTCTATCGTTAACGAAACCATTGCCAAGATCATTGAAATATGTCAGACTAAGGTACTGCATGCCATAACTGATCGTAACGATATACCCATATAACCGTAATATCAACCTGCCTATCGTTAACGAAACCATTGCCAAGGTCATTGAAAGCTGTCAGACCAAGGTACTGCATGCTATATCCGATCGCAACGATATAACCATAACCACAATATCACCCTGCCTATCGTTAACGAAACCATTGTCAAGTTCATGGAAAGCTGTAAGACCAAGGTACTGCATGCCATAAACGATCGTAACGATATACCCATAATAGCAATATCAACCTGCCTATCGTTAATAAAACAATTGCCAAGTTCATTGAAAGCTGTAAGAACAAGATACTGCATGCCATAACCGATCATAACGATATACACATAACCGCAATATCAACCTGCCTATCGTTAACGAAACCATTGCCAAGTTCATTGAAAACTGTCAGCCCAAGGTACTGCATGACATAACTGATCGTAACGATATACCCATAACCGCAATATCAACCTGGCTTTCGTTAACGAAACCATTCCCACGTTCATTGAAAGCTGACAGACCAAGGTACTGCATAACATAACCGACCGTAACGATATACCCATAACAGCAATATCAACCTGCATATCGTTAACGAAACCATTGCCAAGTTCATTGAAAGCTGTCAGACCAAGGTACTGCATGCCATAACCGATCGTAACGACAAACCCATAACCGCAATGTCAACCTGCCTACCGTTAACGAAACCATTATTACGTTCATTGAAAGCTGTCAGACCAAGGTACTGCATGACATAATCGATCGTAACGGTATACCCATAACCGCAGTGTCAACCTGTCTACCGTTAACGAAACCATTGACAAGTTCATTGAAATTTGTCAGACTAAGGTACTGCATGGCATAACCGATCGTAACGATATACCCATAACCGCAATCTCAACCTGCCTATCGTTAACGAAATCGTTGCCAAGTTCATTGAAAGCTGTCAGACCAAAGTATTGCATACCATAAGAGATCGTAACGATATACCCATAACCGCAAAGTCAAACTGCCTATCGTTAACGAAACCATTGCCAAGTTCATTGAAAGCTGACAGACCAAGGTACTGCACAACATAACTGATCGTAACGATATAAACATAACAGCAATGCCAACCTGCCTATCGTTAACGAAACCATTGCTACGTTCATTGAAAGCTGTCAGACAAAGGTACTGCATGCCATAACCGTACGTAACGATATACCCATAACCGCAATCTCAACCTGCCTATCGTTAACAAAACCATTGCCACGTTCATTGAAATCTGTCAGACCAAGTTACTGCATGCCATAACCGATCGTAACGATATACCCATAACCGCAATGTCAACCTGCCTATCGTTAACGAAACCATTGCCAAGTTCATTGTAATTTGTCAGACCAAGGTACTACATGCCATAACCGATCGTAACGATATACCCATAATAGCAATGTCAACCTGCTTAACGTTAACGAAACCATTGCCAAGTTCATTGAAAGCTGTCAGACCAAGGTATTGCATGCCATAACCGATCGTAACGATATACCCATAACCGCAATATCAACCGGCCTATCGTTAACGAAACCATTGCCACGTTCATTGAAAACTCTCAGACCAAGGTACTGCATGCCATAACCGATAGTAACGATATACACGTAAACGAAATCTCAACCTGCCTACCGTTAACCAAACCATTGCAAAGTTCATTGAAAGCCGTCAGATCAAGGTACTGTTTGCCATAACCGATCGTAATGATATACCCATAACCGCAATGTCAACCTGTCTATTGTTAACGAAACCATTGCCAGTTCATGGAAAGCTGTCAGACCAAGGTATTGCATGCCATAACAGATCGTAACGATATACCCATAACCGCAATATCAACCTGCCTATCGTTAACGAAACCATTGTCACGTTCATTGAAACCTGTCAGACCAAGGTAGTGCATGCCATAACCGATCGTAACGATATACCTATACCCATAACCACAATGTCAACCTGCCTATCGTTAACGAAACCATTGCCACGTTCATTGAAATATGTCAGACGAAGTTACTGCATGCCATAACCGATCGTAACGGTATACCCATAACCGCAATGTCATCCTGCCTATCGTTAACGAAACCATTGCCAAGTTCATTGAAAGCCGTCAGACCAAGTTACTGCATGTCGTAACCAATTGTAACGATATGCCAATAACCGCAATGTCAACCTGCCTATCGTTAAAGAAACCATTGCTACGTTCATTAAAAGCTGCCAGACGAAGGTACTGCATGCCATAACCGATCGTAACGATATACCCACAACCGCAATGTCAACGTGCCTATCGTTAAAGATACCATTGCCAATTTCATTGAATGCCGCCAGACCATGTTACTGCATGCCATAACCGATCGTAATGGTATACCCATTACCGCAATGTCATCCTGCCTATCGTTAACGAAACCATTGCCAAGTTCATTGAAAGCCGCCAGACCAAGTTACTGCATGTCGTAACCGATCTTAACTATATACCCACAACAGCAATGTCAACCTGCCTATCGTTACAGAAACAATTGCCATGTCCATTGAAAGCTGTCAGACCAAGGTAGTGCATGCCATAACCGATCTTAACTATATACCCACAACAGCAATGTCAACCTGCCTATCGTTAAAGAAACAATTGCCATGTTCATTGAAAGCTGTCAGACCAAGTTACTGCATGCCATAACCGATCGTAACGATATACCCATAACTGCAATGTCAACCTGCCTATCTTTAACGAAACCAATGCCACGTTAATTGAAAAGTGTCAGACCAAGATACTGCATGCCATAACCGATCGTAACGATATAACCACAACCGCAATGTCAACCTGCCTATCGTTAACGAAACCATTGCCACATTCATTGTAAGTTGTCAGACCAAGGTACTGCATGCCATAGCCGATCGTAACGATATAGCCATAATCGCAATATCAACCTGCATATCGTTAACAAAACCACACCAAGTTCATTGGAAGCTGTCAGACCAAGTTTCTGCATGCCATAACCGATCGTAACGATATACCCATAACCGCAAAGTCAACCTGCCTATCGTTAACGAAACCATTGCCATGCCATAACCGATGGTAACGATATACCCATAACCGCAATGACAGCCTGTCTATCGTTAACGAAACCATTGCAAAGTTCTTTTAAAGCCGTCAGACCAAGGTACTGCATGTCATAACCGATCGTAACGATATATACATAACCGCAATGTCAACCAGCCTTTTTTAACGAAACCACGTCAAGTCCATTGAAATCTGTCAGACCAAGGTACTGCATGCCATAACCGATCGTAACGATGTACCCATAACCGCAATATCAACCTGCTTATCGTTAACGAAACCATTGCCACGTTCATTGAAAGATGTTAGACCAAAGTACTGCACGCCATAACCGATCGTAACGATATACCCATAACCGCAATGTCAACCTGCCTATCGTAAACGAAACCATTCACGCGTTCATTGAAATCTGTCAGACCAAGGTATAGAATGTCATAACCGATCGTAACGATATACCCATATCCGCAATGTCAACCTGCTTATCGTTAACGAAACCATTGCCACGTTCATTGAAATCTGTCAGACCAAGGTATTGCATGTCATAACCGATCGTAACGATATACCCATATCCGCAATGTCAACCTGCTTATCGTTAACGAAACCATTGCCACGTTCATTGAAAGCTGTCAGACCAAGGTACTGCATGTCATAACCGATCGTAACGATATACCCATAAACACAATCTCAGCATACCTATCGTAAACGAAACCATTGCCAAGTTCATTGAAAACTGTCAGACCAAGGTACTACATGGCATAACCGATCGTAACGATATACACATAACAGCAATGTCAACCTGCCTATCGCTAATGAAACCATTGCCTCGTTCATAGAAAGTTGTCAGACCAAGGTACTGCATGTCATAATCGTTCGTAACGATATACCCATAACCGCAACGTCAACCTGCCTATCGTTACAGAAACAATTGCCATGTCCATTGAAAGCTGTCAGACCAAGGTAGTGCATGCCATAACCGATCTTAACTATATACCCACAACAGCAATGTCAACCTGCCTATCGTTAAAGAAACAATTGCCATGTTCATTGAAAGCTGTCAGACCAAGTTACTGCATGCCATAACCGATCGTAACGATATACCCATAACTGCAATGTCAACCTGCCTATCTTTAACGAAACCAATGCCACGTTAATTGAAAAGTGTCAGACCAAGATACTGCATGCCATAACCGATCGTAACGATATAACCACAACCGCAATGTCAACCTGCCTATCGTTAACGAAACCATTGCCACATTCATTGTAAGTTGTCAGACCAAGGTACTGCATGCCATAGCCGATCGTAACGATATAGCCATAATCGCAATATCAACCTGCATATCGTTAACAAAACCACACCAAGTTCATTGGAAGCTGTCAGACCAAGTTTCTGCATGCCATAACCGATCGTAACGATATACCCATAACCGCAAAGTCAACCTGCCTATCGTTAACGAAACCATTGCCATGCCATAACCGATGGTAACGATATACCCATAACCGCAATGACAGCCTGTCTATCGTTAACGAAACCATTGCAAAGTTCTTTTAAAGCCGTCAGACCAAGGTACTGCATGTCATAACCGATCGTAACGATATATACATAACCGCAATGTCAACCAGCCTTTTTTAACGAAACCACGTCAAGTCCATTGAAATCTGTCAGACCAAGGTACTGCATGCCATAACCGATCGTAACGATGTACCCATAACCGCAATATCAACCTGCCTACCGTTAACGAAACCATTGCCACGTTCATTGAAAGATGTTAGACCAAAGTACTGCACGCCATAACCGATCGTAACGATATACCCATAACCGCAATGTCAACCTGCCTATCGTAAACGAAACCATTCACGCGTTCATTGAAATCTGTCAGACCAAGGTATAGAATGTCATAACCGATCGTAAACGATATACCCATATCCGCAATGTCAACCTGCTTATCGTTAACGAAACCATTGCCACGTTCATTGAAATCTGTCAGACCAAGGTATTGCATGTCATAACCGATCGTAACGATATACCCATATCCGCAATGTCAACCTGCTTATCGTTAACGAAACCATTGCCACGTTCATTGAAAGCTGTCAGACCAAGGTACTGCATGTCATAACCGATCGTAACGATATACCCATAAACACAATCTCAGCATACCTATCGTAAACGAAACCATTGCCAAGTTCATTGAAAACTGTCAGACCAAGGTACTACATGGCATAACCGATCGTAACGATATACACATAACAGCAATGTCAACCTGCCTATCGCTAATGAAACCATTGCCTCGTTCATAGAAAGTTGTCAGACCAAGGTACTGCATGTCATAATCGTTCGTAACGATATACCCATAACCGCAACGTCAACCTGCCTATCGTTAACGAAACCATTGCCAAGTTCATTGAAAGCTGTCAGACCGATTTACTGCATGCCATAACCGATCGTAACGATGTTCCCATAACCGCAATGTCTACCTGCATATCGTTCAGGAAACCATTGCCACGTTCATTGAATTCTGACAGACCAAGGTATTGCATGTCATAACAGATCGTAATGATATACACATATCCGCAATGTGAACCTGCTTATCGTTAATGAAACCATTGCCACGTTCATTGAAATCTGTCAGACCAAGGTACTGCATGTCATAACCGATCGTAACGATTTACCCATAACCGCAGTCTCAACCTACCAATCGTTAACGAAACCATTGCCAAGTTCATTGAAAGCTGTCAGACCAAGGTACTCCATGGTATAACCGATCGTAACGATATATACATATCCGAACGATATACCCATAACCGCAATGTCAACCTGTCTATCGTTAACGAAACCATTGCTACGTTCATAGAAAGCTGTCAGACCAAGGTACTGCATGCCATAACCGATCGTAACGATATACCCATAACGGCAATGTCAACCTGCCTATCGTTAACGAAACCATTACCAAGTTCGTTGAAAGTCGCCAGACCAAGGTAGTGCAAGCTATAACCGATCGTAACGATACACCCATAACCGCAATGTCAACCTGCCTATTGTTAACGAAACCATTGCCAGTTCATGGAAAGCTGTCAGACCAAGGTATTGCATGCCATAACCGATCGTAACGTTATACCCATTACCGCAATGTCAACCTGCCTATCGTTAACGAAACCATTGCCACGTTCAATGAAATCTGTCAGACCAAGGTACTGCATGCCATAACCGATCGTAACGATATACCCATAAACTCAATGTCAACCGGCCTATCTTTAACGAAATGGTTGACACGTTTATTGAAAGCTCTCAGACCAAGGTACTGCATGTCACAACCGATCGTAACGATATACCCATAACCGCAATGTAATCCTGCCTATCGTTAACGAAACCATTGCCAAGTTCATTGAAAGCCGCCAGACCAAGGTACTGCATGCACTGTCGGACCAAGGTATTTCATGCCATAACCGATCGTAACAATATACCCATAACCGCAATGTAATCCTGCCTATCGTTAACGAAACCATTGCCAAGTTCATTGAAAGCCGCCAGACCAAGGTACTGCATGTACTGTCAGATCAAGGTACTTCATGTCATAACAGATCGTAACGATATACCCATAACAGCAATGTCAACTTGCCTATCGTTAACGAAACCATTTCCACGTTCATTGAAAGCTGACAGACCAAGGTACTGGATACTATAACCGATCGTAACGATATACCCATAACCGCAATGTCAACCTGCCTATCGTTAACGAAACCATTGCCACGTTCATTGAAAGCCGTCAGAACAAGGTACTGCATGCGATAACCGATCTTAAAGATATACCCATAACCTCAAACCGAACGCTCGACGACTGTTTTAGTTAACAGTGAACAGTTGTTACGTGCATTTATGCGAGCAGTCGGGGGTTATGAGAGTTCGAATACACTATCTTCCACCATGTTAACGGACGGGTGGTGGGTGGTCGTAGTCACGGAGTTGGGGGATGTCGTCCATGTTGATAAAGTCGTCGCCCATGTTGAAAAATTCTTCGACCAATCATCGATGACCTCCGGGCGGCGGTCAGGCGGCGGATGGCGATTACGACTACGACGTCAACGACGACGTCAACGTCAACGACGACGTCAACGTCGACGACGACGGCAACGTCAACGAACGACACCGTTCGGACGATGATGGATTTATGTAGTCTAAAGGACTTTAATCAATTTCTAATAATAAACAGACACCTGTATATTGTGCGCGATAAATCTTTGTGGACATTATATCTCGAGTCGAAGCGATCGGGTCCGCTGCTTCTGTTGACGGATTGGTTGACTTCGCCGTCAACGAACGACACCGTTCGGACGACAACGGATTTATGTCGGCTAAAGAACTTTAATCAATTTTTAATAATAAACAGACACCTGTATATTGTGCACGATAAATTTTTGTGGACATTATAACTCGAAGTCGAAGCGATCGGGTCCGCCGCTTCTGTTGACGGATTGGTTGACGTCGCCGTCGTCGTTGACGTTGACGTCGTCGTTGACGTCGTAGTCGTAATCGCCATCCGCCGCCTGACCGCCGCCCGGAGGTCATCGATGATTGGTCGAAGAATTTTTCAACATGGGCGACGACTTTATCAACATGGACGACATCCCCCAACTCCGTGACTACGACCACCCACCACCCGTCCGTTAACATGGTGGAAGATAGTGTATTCGAACTCTCATAACCCCCGACTGCTCGCATAAATGCACGTAACAACTGTTCACTGTTAACTAAAACAGTCGTCGAGCGTTCGGTTTGAGGTTATGGGTATATCTTTAAGATCGGTTATCGCATGCAGTACCTTGTTCTGACGGCTTTCAATGAACGTGGCAATGGTTTCGTTAACGATAGGCAGGTTGACATTGCGGTTATGGGTATATCGTTACGATCGGTTATAGTATCCAGTACCTTGGTCTGTCAGCTTTCAATGAACGTGGAAATGGTTTCGTTAACGATAGGCAAGTTGACATTGCTGTTATGGGTATATCGTTACGATCTGTTATGACATGAAGTACCTTGATCTGACAGTACATGCAGTACCTTGGTCTGGCGGCTTTCAATGAACTTGGCAATGGTTTCGTTAACGATAGGCAGGATTACATTGCGGTTATGGGTATATTGTTACGATCGGTTATGGCATGAAATACCTTGGTCCGACAGTGCATGCAGTACCTTGGTCTGGCGGCTTTCAATGAACTTGGCAATGGTTTCGTTAACGATAGGCAGGATTACATTGCGGTTATGGGTATATCGTTACGATCGGTTGTGACATGCAGTACCTTGGTCTAAGAGCTTTCAATAAACGTGTCAACCATTTCGTTAAAGATAGGCCGGTTGACATTGAGTTTATGGGTATATCGTTACGATCGGTTATGGCATGCAGTACCTTGGTCTGACAGATTTCATTGAACGTGGCAATGGTTTCGTTAACGATAGGCAGGTTGACATTGCGGTAATGGGTATAACGTTACGATCGGTTATGGCATGCAATACCTTGGTCTGACAGCTTTCCATGAACTGGCAATGGTTTCGTTAACAATAGGCAGGTTGACATTGCGGTTATGGGTGTATCGTTACGATCGGTTATAGCTTGCACTACCTTGGTCTGGCGACTTTCAACGAACTTGGTAATGGTTTCGTTAACGATAGGCAGGTTGACATTGCCGTTATGGGTATATCGTTACGATCGGTTATGGCATGCAGTACCTTGGTCTGACAGCTTTCTATGAACGTAGCAATGGTTTCGTTAACGATAGACAGGTTGACATTGCGGTTATGGGTATATCGTTCGGATATGTATATATCGTTACGATCGGTTATACCATGGAGTACCTTGGTCTGACAGCTTTCAATGAACTTGGCAATGGTTTCGTTAACGATTGGTAGGTTGAGACTGCGGTTATGGGTAAATCGTTACGATCGGTTATGACATGCAGTACCTTGGTCTGACAGATTTCAATGAACGTGGCAATGGTTTCATTAACGATAAGCAGGTTCACATTGCGGATATGTGTATATCATTACGATCTGTTATGACATGCAATACCTTGGTCTGTCAGAATTCAATGAACGTGGCAATGGTTTCCTGAACGATATGCAGGTAGACATTGCGGTTATGGGAACATCGTTACGATCGGTTATGGCATGCAGTAAATCGGTCTGACAGCTTTCAATGAACTTGGCAATGGTTTCGTTAACGATAGGCAGGTTGACGTTGCGGTTATGGGTATATCGTTACGAACGATTATGACATGCAGTACCTTGGTCTGACAACTTTCTATGAACGAGGCAATGGTTTCATTAGCGATAGGCAGGTTGACATTGCTGTTATGTGTATATCGTTACGATCGGTTATGCCATGTAGTACCTTGGTCTGACAGTTTTCAATGAACTTGGCAATGGTTTCGTTTACGATAGGTATGCTGAGATTGTGTTTATGGGTATATCGTTACGATCGGTTATGACATGCAGTACCTTGGTCTGACAGCTTTCAATGAACGTGGCAATGGTTTCGTTAACGATAAGCAGGTTGACATTGCGGATATGGGTATATCGTTACGATCGGTTATGACATGCAATACCTTGGTCTGACAGATTTCAATGAACGTGGCAATGGTTTCGTTAACGATAAGCAGGTTGACATTGCGGATATGGGTATATCGTTTACGATCGGTTATGACATTCTATACCTTGGTCTGACAGATTTCAATGAACGCGTGAATGGTTTCGTTTACGATAGGCAGGTTGACATTGCGGTTATGGGTATATCGTTACGATCGGTTATGGCGTGCAGTACTTTGGTCTAACATCTTTCAATGAACGTGGCAATGGTTTCGTTAACGGTAGGCAGGTTGATATTGCGGTTATGGGTACATCGTTACGATCGGTTATGGCATGCAGTACCTTGGTCTGACAGATTTCAATGGACTTGACGTGGTTTCGTTAAAAAAGGCTGGTTGACATTGCGGTTATGTATATATCGTTACGATCGGTTATGACATGCAGTACCTTGGTCTGACGGCTTTAAAAGAACTTTGCAATGGTTTCGTTAACGATAGACAGGCTGTCATTGCGGTTATGGGTATATCGTTACCATCGGTTATGGCATGGCAATGGTTTCGTTAACGATAGGCAGGTTGACTTTGCGGTTATGGGTATATCGTTACGATCGGTTATGGCATGCAGAAACTTGGTCTGACAGCTTCCAATGAACTTGGTGTGGTTTTGTTAACGATATGCAGGTTGATATTGCGATTATGGCTATATCGTTACGATCGGCTATGGCATGCAGTACCTTGGTCTGACAACTTACAATGAATGTGGCAATGGTTTCGTTAACGATAGGCAGGTTGACATTGCGGTTGTGGTTATATCGTTACGATCGGTTATGGCATGCAGTATCTTGGTCTGACACTTTTCAATTAACGTGGCATTGGTTTCGTTAAAGATAGGCAGGTTGACATTGCAGTTATGGGTATATCGTTACGATCGGTTATGGCATGCAGTAACTTGGTCTGACAGCTTTCAATGAACATGGCAATTGTTTCTGTAACGATAGGCAGGTTGACGTTGCGGTTATGGGTATATCGTTACGAACGATTATGACATGCAGTACCTTGGTCTGACAACTTTCTATGAACGAGGCAATGGTTTCATTAGCGATAGGCAGGTTGACATTGCTGTTATGTGTATATCGTTACGATCGGTTATGCCATGTAGTACCTTGGTCTGACAGTTTTCAATGAACTTGGCAATGGTTTCGTTTACGATAGGTATGCTGAGATTGTGTTTATGGGTATATCGTTACGATCGGTTATGACATGCAGTACCTTGGTCTGACAGCTTTCAATGAACGTGGCAATGGTTTCGTTAACGATAAGCAGGTTGACATTGCGGATATGGGTATATCGTTACGATCGGTTATGACATGCAATACCTTGGTCTGACAGATTTCAATGAACGTGGCAATGGTTTCGTTAACGATAAGCAGGTTGACATTGCGGATATGGGTATATCGTTACGATCGGTTATGACATTCTATACCTTGGTCTGACAGATTTCAATGAACGCGTGAATGGTTTCGTTTACGATAGGCAGGTTGACATTGCGGTTATGGGTATATCGTTACGATCGGTTATGGCGTGCAGTACTTTGGTCTAACATCTTTCAATGAACGTGGCAATGGTTTCGTTAACGATAAGCAGGTTGATATTGCGGTTATGGGTACATCGTTACGATCGGTTATGGCATGCAGTACCTTGGTCTGACAGATTTCAATGGACTTGACGTGGTTTCGTTAAAAAAGGCTGGTTGACATTGCGGTTATGTATATATCGTTACGATCGGTTATGACATGCAGTACCTTGGTCTGACGGCTTTAAAAGAACTTTGCAATGGTTTCGTTAACGATAGACAGGCTGTCATTGCGGTTATGGGTATATCGTTACCATCGGTTATGGCATGGCAATGGTTTCGTTAACGATAGGCAGGTTGACTTTGCGGTTATGGGTATATCGTTACGATCGGTTATGGCATGCAGAAACTTGGTCTGACAGCTTCCAATGAACTTGGTGTGGTTTTGTTAACGATATGCAGGTTGATATTGCGATTATGGCTATATCGTTACGATCGGCTATGGCATGCAGTACCTTGGTCTGACAACTTACAATGAATGTGGCAATGGTTTCGTTAACGATAGGCAGGTTGACATTGCGGTTGTGGTTATATCGTTACGATCGGTTATGGCATGCAGTATCTTGGTCTGACACTTTTCAATTAACGTGGCATTGGTTTCGTTAAAGATAGGCAGGTTGACATTGCAGTTATGGGTATATCGTTACGATCGGTTATGGCATGCAGTAACTTGGTCTGACAGCTTTCAATGAACATGGCAATTGTTTCTTTAACGATAGGCAGGTTGACATTGCTGTTGTGGGTATATAGTTAAGATCGGTTATGGCATGCACTACCTTGGTCTGACAGCTTTCAATGGACATGGCAATTGTTTCTGTAACGATAGGCAGGTTGACATTGCTGTTGTGGGTATATAGTTAAGATCGGTTACGACATGCAGTAACTTGGTCTGGCGGCTTTCAATGAACTTGGCAATGGTTTCGTTAACGATAGGCAGGATGACATTGCGGTAATGGGTATACCATTACGATCGGTTATGGCATGCAGTAACATGGTCTGGCGGCATTCAATGAAATTGGCAATGGTATCTTTAACGATAGGCACGTTGACATTGCGGTTGTGGGTATATCGTTACGATCGGTTATGGCATGCAGTACCTTCGTCTGGCAGCTTTTAATGAACGTAGCAATGGTTTCTTTAACGATAGGCAGGTTGACATTGCGGTTATTGGCATATCGTTACAATTGGTTACGACATGCAGTAACTTGGTCTGACGGCTTTCAATGAACTTGGCAATGGTTTCGTTAACGATAGGCAGGATGACATTGCGGTTATGGGTATACCGTTACGATCGGTTATGGCATGCAGTAACTTCGTCTGACATATTTCAATGAACGTGGCAATGGTTTCGTTAACGATAGGCAGGTTGACATTGTGGTTATGGGTATAGGTATATCGTTACGATCGGTTATGGCATGCACTACCTTGGTCTGACAGGTTTCAATGAACGTGACAATGGTTTCGTTAACGATAGGCAGGTTGATATTGCGGTTATGGGTATATCGTTACGATCTGTTATGGCATGCAATACCTTGGTCTGACAGCTTTCCATGAACTGGCAATGGTTTCGTTAACAATAGACAGGTTGACATTGCGGTTATGGGTATATCATTACGATCGGTTATGGCAAACAGTACCTTGATCTGACGGCTTTCAATGAACTTTGCAATGGTTTGGTTAACGGTAGGCAGGTTGAGATTTCGTTTACGTGTATATCGTTACTATCGGTTATGGCATGCAGTACCTTGGTCTGAGAGTTTTCAATGAACGTGGCAATGGTTTCGTTGACGATAGGCCGGTTGATATTGCGGTTATGGGTATATCGTTACGATCGGTTATGGCATGCAATACCTTGGTCTGACAGCTTTCAATGAACTTGGCAATGGTTTCGTTAACGTTAAGCAGGTTGACATTGCTATTATGGGTATATCGTTACGATCGGTTATGGCATGTAGTACCTTGGTCTGACAAATTACAATGAACTTGGCAATGGTTTCGTTAACGATAGGCAGGTTGACATTGCGGTTATGGGTATATCGTTACGATCGGTTATGGCATGCAGTAACTTGGTCTGACAGATTTCAATGAACGTGGCAATGGTTTTGTTAACGATAGGCAGGTTGAGATTGCGGTTATGGGTATATCGTTACGTACGGTTATGGCATGCAGTACCTTTGTCTGACAGCTTTCAATGAACGTAGCAATGGTTTCGTTAACGATAGGCAGGTTGGCATTGCTGTTATGTTTATATCGTTACGATCAGTTATGTTGTGCAGTACCTTGGTCTGTCAGCTTTCAATGAACTTGGCAATGGTTTCGTTAACGATAGGCAGTTTGACTTTGCGGTTATGGGTATATCGTTACGATCTCTTATGGTATGCAATACTTTGGTCTGACAGCTTTCAATGAACTTGGCAACGATTTCGTTAACGATAGGCAGGTTGAGATTGCGGTTATGGGTATATCGTTACGATCGGTTATGCCATGCAGTACCTTAGTCTGACAAATTTCAATGAACTTGTCAATGGTTTCGTTAACGGTAGACAGGTTGACACTGCGGTTATGGGTATACCGTTACGATCGATTATGTCATGCAGTACCTTGGTCTGACAGCTTTCAATGAACGTAATAATGGTTTCGTTAACGGTAGGCAGGTTGACATTGCGGTTATGGGTTTGTCGTTACGATCGGTTATGGCATGCAGTACCTTGGTCTGACAGCTTTCAATGAACTTGGCAATGGTTTCGTTAACGATATGCAGGTTGATATTGCTGTTATGGGTATATCGTTACGGTCGGTTATGTTATGCAGTACCTTGGTCTGTCAGCTTTCAATGAACGTGGGAATGGTTTCGTTAACGAAAGCCAGGTTGATATTGCGGTTATGGGTATATCGTTACGATCAGTTATGTCATGCAGTACCTTGGGCTGACAGTTTTCAATGAACTTGGCAATGGTTTCGTTAACGATAGGCAGGTTGATATTGCGGTTATGTGTATATCGTTATGATCGGTTATGGCATGCAGTATCTTGTTCTTACAGCTTTCAATGAACTTGGCAATTGTTTTATTAACGATAGGCAGGTTGATATTGCTATTATGGGTATATCGTTACGATCGTTTATGGCATGCAGTACCTTGGTCTTACAGCTTTCCATGAACTTGACAATGGTTTCGTTAACGATAGGCAGGGTGATATTGTGGTTATGGTTATATCGTTGCGATCGGATATAGCATGCAGTACCTTGGTCTGACAGCTTTCAATGACCTTGGCAATGGTTTCGTTAACGATAGGCAGGTTGATATTACGGTTATATGGGTATATCGTTACGATCAGTTATGGCATGCAGTACCTTAGTCTGACATATTTCAATGATCTTGGCAATGGTTTCGTTAACGATAGACATGTTGACATTGCGGTTGTTGGTATATCGTTACGATCGGTTATGGCATGCTGTACCTTGGTCTAACAGCTTCCAATGAACGTGGCAATGGTTTCGTTAACGATAGGCATGTTGAAATTGCGGTTATGGATATATCGTTACGATCAGTTATGGCATGCAATACCTTGGTCTGACAGCTTTCAATGAACGTGGTATGACATGCAGTACCTTGGTCTGACAGCTTTCAATGAACGTGGCAATGTTTTCGTTAACGATAGGCAGGTTGACATTGCGGTTATGGGTATATCGTTACGATCGGTTATGGCATGCTGTACCTTGGTCTGAGAGCTTTCAATGAACTTGACGACTTTCACTGTTTTGTTGACGACGATGGAAACGAACTCGGTAAGTAACTAGCCATTATGGACATCATCGCATATGCCAGCAGGCATTTGATATTTGCACCTGTAGTAAACACAATCATTTCGAATCACAATCACGTAAGGACAAACCGTTGGTTAACGGAGCATTATTATCGATTAGAGTGGACGGACGGTGACACATCGTTCGAACATCTTGTGGCGATATTAGTAAAGTACACGTTTCCTTTTAACTTTATGTTCGTAAAAGGATTGCAGAAAAAAGATTTCTGGAGAAGCGTATTGTACATTTCATTATTATAAATTTAGAAGTTTTCAGTTGTCCTAAACTCGATTACGTTCAATACACGGAAAAGCCTGTCTCGTGTACCGCTTATTTCCAGAAAATATGTTATCGTTGCGTGTGAACGAAAAGTTAGCGACGTACATAAA
The DNA here is from genome assembly GCA_034769895.1 of Magicicada septendecula. NCBI lineage: Eukaryota > Metazoa > Arthropoda > Insecta > Hemiptera > Cicadidae > Magicicada > Magicicada septendecula. Next base: position 345,556,081 of record CM068369.1, on the reverse strand, counting down.
TTATTGTGTGAAATAGAACACAAGCCAAGCTAAGTGTGCATCTTTGACTCTGTGTGTGTGTGTGTGTGTGTGTGTGTGTGTGTGTGTGGCAGCTGTTACTTTTTTTGTTGATGAGTGTGCATTAGTTGTTATGATGATATAATCGACTCCGTCTGTCTGGCCGTCTGTTTATCGCGGCGTGTGAACGTAGTCGTACATAAATTTTTTTAAATAACAGAACACACAAGCTGTCTGACACCATCTGTTATCACAGCGTGTGGGAAACAGAACGCAAGCCAAACTAAGTGCGCGTCCGTGACTTTGTGTGGGAGCTTTTTTTTTTTGTTGTTACCATGTCTTTCGTGTACATCCTTGAGATGAACATCTTGTGTCGATATTAGTAAAGTACACGTTTCCTTTTAACATGTACAAATACTAGAGTACACGCTTTACGCGAGTGGGTTGTATCAGATTTTAGAATAATCAATATGTTTCTGATAAATTACTAACATTATTGTTTAGCGCTTACGTAAAAAAATAACAGCCGTCACCTTTCTATCGATTACATCATCTGTCTAAAAATAAATTAGCGTCGACGACATGTTCAAACAATCACATGTGCTGTCTAGTCGTATAAAAATAACCGACACCCCTCTTCCTCACCTACCCATCGAACCGTGAGAAATCAAGTCGTATCCTGTTCACACAGTTAAATACATCACCTGTCTAAAAATAAATTAGCGTCGACGACATGTTCGAACAAGCACGAGTGCTGTATAGACGTATAAAAAAATAACCGACTCCCCTCTTCCCCACCTACCCATCGATCCGTGAGAAATCAGCTCGTGACCTGTTCACACGGTTAAAAATAAACGCTTACTGTGCGTTGAGTGGTTTCTCCCCTCTCCGGTTTCCACCTCCACAACTACCTCCCTATATATTCGCTGTGCACGAGCGTTATTCGTTCATTCGTTGAGAGACGTGCCAGAAATTATTATAAATTCTTTATTTTAAAATGGCGTCAATCACTGAAAAGTTTGTAACTATTAGCGCAATCGAGTATAAAAAAATAAAGGAATTGATAATCGGTGTAAAATATCCGATCCGACTCGTCACTCTTCAAGATTAATGAGACCCTAAACTAAAATATCGTGTATATCTACCAAAGAGATACGCAGGCGTTTTCGAAGATGAGGAATTAAAAAATTTAGTACCGTGTTCGCTACAACTAATTTATCGTGGAGAAAAGGATAGAGCTTACATAGTAGAAATTGTACAGTAGGACCGAATGGACATCTTCATTTGTCGCGTACGATTACATATATTGTTATTGTGTGGTGTGTGTGTGTGTGTGTGTGTGTGTGTAGTTTATTGTATATTTTTATGTGTGTTTGATTACAATATATGTAAATTTTGCTTTGCTTAGTTGTTTATTTTCAACTATCCTTTTTCCTTCCAACATGCATGTTTCATAAGTGAAATGTCAATCAGAACAATTGCACAAATGCACGATAATCAATTTTTACAAGTGAAATGATATTCAATTTTGCACCGCAGTAGTAAATCCGAACGGCAGCAGTGTAAATATCTAAACCCATACACTATAACACATGCACAAGTTGACAACGTGACCAACGCCAGTACAGTTCTCGAGTTGGCAACAATGCAATTCACCTCTTCACATCGACGACATCCGGACAATGGGGTGGCAGTGTAAATATATCTGAAACCCGTACACTATAACACATGCATGAGTCGACAACGTGACCGATGCCAGTACAGTTCTCCAGTTGGCAACAATGCAATTCACCTCTTCACATCGACGATATCCGGACAATGGTGGCAGTGTAAATATATCTGAAACCTGTACACTATAACACATGCACGAGCCGACAACGTGGCCGACGCTAAACCAGCACACATGCACAAGTTGACAACGTCGACGCTTTTCCAACGTGGACACCCTTCCGGAAAACACAGTATATATCCAAACCCATACACTATAACACACGCTCGAATCGCCAACGTGGCCGAACCTTAACCAGCACACTCTTACACTACTTGACTGAGTTGGCAACAATGCAATTACTTAACACATAGACACAACATCGACGATATCGAGACAATTGTGGCAGTGTAAATATATACGAAACCAGTACACTATAACACCGAGTTGGCAACAATGGCGGCACATATATTCAACCCGTACACTATAACACCGAGCCGACAACAGTTGGCAACACCGACGCTTTTCCAACATGGCCGAACTTCCGGAAAAACCCCATACATATACATACCCATACACTATAACACATGCACGAATCGGCAACCCGGCCGTACCTTAACCAGCACACTCCTACCACAACCCGACAACATCGCACCTTTTCCAACATGGCCGCCGCCGCCGACAAAATGGACGACGACCCCACCACGACGGGCGACGATCAAGCCACGACCAGGCCGCCGCCCAGCGACGATGACGACGTCAACGACGACGTCAACGGCGAACGGCGGCCACGCCTCCGCCAATCAACGCACACATAACCCCACAAAATGGACGACGACGACAACATGGCCGAATGCCGACAACATGGCCGACTACTTCGACACGCCCAACAAGGTCACGTGGGACACACCACTACCCCCCCGGTCCATCCGCAAATATGCACACGACGACACACTGCACCGGATGTATACCCCCACCACCACGATTTTTGAATCTTGCGCCAAAAGTGGGTGTATGACGTCACTTCCGCGGTAGTGGGTGGGGATTGATTGGGGGGGTAGTGGTGTCATCTTCCATCTCACTCGCACTCATTGCACATGTCATTCGCTCTCACTCGCACTCATGGGGAAGATAGTGGGTTAGAACCCCCATAACACCCCTACTACTTACCGTGTATGGGTCTACCTCAGGTCCTAGAGCTCTCTCGAGGCATCTTACAATCGCAGCGAGACTCGTGCTAAGGCCAAAAGGTACCACCTTGTGTTGATAGCATTTGTTATTAAATATAAATGCTGTATACTTACGATCTTGCTCACACAGCGGGACCTGCCAGAAGCTTGCTGTTAGATCTAGCTTCGTGAGGTACCTGGCTCCTTCACATTTAATGAAGAGGTCCTCCGCTGTCGGTGCGCAGTCAAACTCTTTCTCTACGAGACTGTTTAAGTTCCTCATATCCAGGCAGAGTCGGATCTCTCCAGTCTTCTTGCGGACGACCAGCAGTGGGTTGAGGAAGCTGCTATTAGATCTTTCAATAATATCTTCTTCCAACATCCGCTGTATCTCCTGCTGGACCTCGGCCTGGTATTTTATAGGGACCTGGTAGATTCTCCTTATGAACTTCTCTGGCTCTGTGAGGTGGATTCTGTGTTTATACACTGACGAGATTGAATGTTCTTCACTGAAGATATCGCTGAATTCTTCTTGCAGCGACGACAATCTCCGTTCAGTTCGGGAATCTAAGGTGGTCTCCCCCTCTTCACATTCTTTATAGTGAATTACTTGTTTTGGTGGCCGTGTGATTTTAATTGGGTCACCATGGTTTGTGTGTGTGTATGTGTGTTCAATTTAAAAGTGTAACTAACATTGTCTATGGTACATTTTAATAAGTGTTCACTGGTGTTAATTTCCGCACGTATTTGTTCCAATACATCTACCCCCAATAACATATCGCATATTAAATTGTTTATAGCCACTACACACACTTCAAATTGCACTTCGTCTAGCATGATAGTTAGATAGTATTGAGTGTCAATTTTTTCTTTTGTATCGGTAGCGGTTCGTATATAAAATTGATTGATTGGGAGTGATGGGGCCGTACGAAAATATTTTTTATTGGTACGCAGGAACCTTTCACTGACGCCGGATACAACACTACCGGTATCCAACAGAATTCTCGTGGGAACGCTATTGACAAAGGCGTGTAACACCGGACACGCCGCGCTCACGGCCCTTTGTCGCGTGGGACCGGATTCTGGCAACGGATCCCTGACATCCGGTGGGAACACATTATTAACGGGCACACAAGTTACATAATTAAAAGTACACATTTCACACAATATATAATCCTTACAATTAACATGCTTATATTTACACAATTTTGCCGAATTTATAGCGCGTCCTTGCTGGATGCGCATTTTGGCACGTTTTTTGTAGCTTGGTAACTTTTCGATTTATTGTTCGAATTTTTATTGCCTTGGGAGTCGCTGTCTTTTTCAGTTGTATCTGCTTTGGCTAATTCGACCGTTTGAATCGCTCTAATTTGTGCCCCGTCGTTACCCTTACCCTGCCCCTTTGGTCTACCAAAATTTTGTTTTCCCTTGTACTCAAAGGTTTTATTTGGCTGTTTTGACGGTGTTTGGGGTGGAGTAGAACTGGTACTCGGTTTTTGATCCGTTTGCTGATGGTACTGTAGTCGCGTATTCTGCCCTTCATTATTTCGGCGAAAATCGGGATTATAACGCCACCCACCAAAATCAAAAACCGTCTCACTTTGGGACACTAGAATGAGGAGTTCGTCTACCGTGCGAATACCCTGGGTAAATACAGCTACTCTAATGTTATGATTAAAATGGTAGGCAAGCTTGGTGACTATGTCAATCTCCGCAAATGCTGGGGTTAAATGCTTCGCGCGTTCGACCTGCTGGATTATATAATTTTCGGCGGTAATACCCATTTTCTTGTCAAAACGGCCATATTCCAGTTCATTGCGCAGAAGTCGTTGGGTATGCGAGTTCCAGTATCGGCTTTCAAATTTTTGTTTCAACTCCGCGTATGTGGACACTCTATCGCGTACAATGTTATACCACTTACGCGCCGAATCACGCATCGCGTTAACCACCCACTGTATTTTGTCTTGATCTTCTAGTCGGGAACCTACTCTAGCCATTTCACTCTCACACGCTAATAAAAATTCAATGGGGTTTTCGTTATTTTCCCCCGTAAAATACACGCGATTTTTCTCGTCGACAGGGCCTTGTACCAAAATATTTGGAGCAGACCTCCTTCGTACCTCCTGTCGTACTTTCAGAATCTCGTCGCTTAACGTTTGTAAAACACTCTCCTTATTAGAGTCAATGTTAGATCGCGTCTCTACAATTGAAGCGTCGAATTTATCTACTCGTCGTTGCGTTTCGGTCACGTCCGCGTGAATTTTTACCTCTAGGGATTCCACCTTTTTGGAAACCTCTAGTGTTTGCTTTTCACAACGGCTTATGTGTTCCTTAAACCGGCCCTCCATACGTGTTACTTGTTCAATAAACGATTTTTGCATTGTGGTCTCAAAAACCTTAAACCGTTCATTGATTTTAGTATCGACCGTATTTACTTTTTCGGCGGTTTCCGCGACTTTCACCGTTAACTCGGTTACGCTTTCGTCTATTTTCGCAGTTAATTCTTTACTACTTTCTTTATTACTTTGCTTAATCTCGGCGTTTATGTCAGCGTTACTTTGTTCTAATGCTTCGGTCAGACTAACTTTTTGCGCTTCGATTTTAGAAGTTAATTCCGCTATACTGAGCTCAGCTTTGGCTTCACTCTGTTCAAATTTCGCGTCTATTTTAGCGGTCAACTCCGCGTTAGCTTGTTTCATTTCCGCGTTCGCTTGTTCCGCTTTAGCCGCGTTTTGTTTCATTTCTTGTAATAACTGTTTAAGCATTTTATCAGTTTCCATTTTAAATACACAGCAATCTCAAATATACACAATTTAAAATACACATAACAGTTTCAAATACACACAATAACTTTACTGTTGTACACACACCAGTCACAAAACTCTTTGGGGATTGTTTAGTTGGACGCCAGCTGTTTTACTAATTAAAACAGCAAAGTTTGTTTTAAAGTGAAAATTAAATTTAAATTGAATTTAATTAATTTAATTTAATTTGATCGTGCCCCACGTTCCGGGCAAGCCATTAATAACTCTTGTTCGGAACGTGAATTCAATTTGATGTACGTTTGTCGTGCCCCACGTTGGCCGACATTTATAACTACACTACTATGCGTTATTGTAATGTAATGTTGTGTGTGAGTACCCACCTGCTGTCTGATCTTGCAGATTCTTCCGACTAGGGCGTGTGGATTTTGGATTTGAAGTTCGCAAGCTAGTAATCTCAAATTATTACAACAACACACAAAATGGGTTACTTTAAAGGGGGAGAGTTTTGTGAGACTGGTAGGCTTTATCGTACAACAATAAAACACTGTTATATGGGGTAATAAAACGTTGTTTATTACACCAACAACACACAAGAATAGAATGGTTATAATCTTATGAATTTTCTTATAGTCTATACAATGAATCGATGTTTTTCGATTGTCTAATAGTTGAAAGAAACTGAACTCGTTCTTTGCGAGTTAATTGCAATTTAAATTTGACTTTATTAATTGATTTGAATTTAATTAAATTTATTTAATTAATTTGAATCTACGTGTTCATGAAACAAAATATAAAACTCTAAAATTAATTTGCATAATTAGTTAAAATAAATTAGACGTGACAGTCTAGTTCACGTTATTTCATTTCTAGTGATTCTACTTCTGATCTACTGCAGTATGATCTAAGATTAGATTGTCAGTTAAGATTTGTATAGCGCTTTTATACTACTTCTATTTCTTAACTATAACTTACTAAAGCCTTAAACTGCTATACAGATTATCACAACGAATTTACTTTTTAATTACTAGAGTCTTTGCTTTTTGTTTGGCACCTGAATTATTTGAATTACAATGTTTTAATTGAAAAATAGAAAATTTGATCTGAAAAATAAATAAGTGGATTTTGCTTTCCTGTTACTGAAGAGGATGTCGTCCCGATTTGTCCCTCGTCGATTCGAGTCCTTGGTTAGAGAAAGTAATCTGCTTAGAACTGCTGGATTCGGTCGTGGAGTTCAAAATTCGGCAACACTCTGCTTCCCTGCTGTTTGTGAATATTTTAACGTCTGCTGTTGTCTGCTGGAACTGCTTCCTGTTCTCCGTCGATTTGCACGTTGCACGTCAGCGTGTGTGTGTGTGTGCTTCGTTCGGGCGGTCGCTCTGCTCGTCAGCTGTTAACCAATGATTTAGACGGCCTCTCTGCTGTATTCTTGAAGTCTGGTCTTGAAGTCTGGTGGATCTCTTGCGTGCTTATGACTAACTGGTAGTACACAATAAGCTTGGTTGATGTCTTGAAGAGTCTCTCGCCTTTACGTAGCAATTACGAGCTATACAGATGATCTGTAGTTACTGTGTTCGTAATTGCGTGTGTGTTGACCACGTAGAGTCTTCTTGTTGATCTTCACCGCTTTGGCTACTAGACGATCGAAGGACTACGTCTTAACTTCGTGAGTACTGACAGAAGAGTGATTTTTTCACCAGAAAACATCGCACTGGCCGGGGCTGCATGAAATGATTTCATTGGTCGAAACACTCTCCCTACCACATAAAATTTAGAATTCCCTTAGTCCGTGAGAATGAAGTCTGGTTCCCACAGACGGAGAATAGAATTATTATCTAATATATAATTATCCGGCGGAACCACTTTGTCGCAAAGGATATCCTGTACTTAATTAATTTTGCAATAACTTGGTTGCAAATCAAGTTGTGTGAAATCTAAAATATACAATCTGTCACAATTTATTATCTTTATAACATACTAAAATCTCATTACTGTAACTCTATTTTAACAGAAGTTATTCAATTATTTTAATTAACTCTTACATTTGTTAATTATATTGCATCAAATTTGCACACGTCATTATTAATATCTCGGCAAACATTTTGGCTATGTTAGATTTCGCCTTTATTTATTAGTTTCCGAGATATTAATAAATAACTGTTTGGGTGTGGTCGCTTCCTTGTACAGCGAACTGATTACATAACGACCACGTGTGCGTTGCTTTACACAGCATTATTTTCAATGCGCTACATTCAAATGGAGTTTTAACTGTTAATTTTTATTTAAATATGGTTTCAGCATGCGGTAAACATATAACCCCAAATAGTTAATATTTGGTTCCGTTATATATTCCCACACCCGCTTTAAAAAAAAAATGAATGTAATAATTACAGTTATTTTTTTTTTCTTAATCATTACACACATATTCTGTAATCATTATTCTTATTAACTATACATTGTATTACTTATTCTGAAGACACGTACACAAGTGTTAATGTTATTGCATTATATACAATCTAACTCTAAATACATGTATTAAACTATCATATTTGCAACTTATTGCGTATAATGTTTTTAAAACGAGTAGTAGCCTTTATTTGTAAACAATGGCACGCGTACTAAGGAATTTTGCTGACAGTATTTAGAACCGTTATCGCCCGTCGCGCGGCTAATTGCTTGACCTAGTTTCAAATGTGGGTCAGGTAGTCGTTATCGCGTGACGTAACTGTTTCCTGCCGCGAGCTCGTTCACTCTATACGCTTATTATTTACCGCTATAGAAAAACATTATTATTAGTACACAAGTTACCTATAATTATTATTAATAATATTATAAAACACAAATTACTTATTTTAATTTTAATTATTATAATACAATTATTATTAACTCTAAATACTATTTATCTTTTTAAAGTCTTTTTATTTCGTCGCGACGCGCTTTGGAACGCCATGCTACTCAAAGTATTTTCTCAAAGAGCTCGCATAGAATTTACCGATCGTTTTCGTTCGGTCCAGCGTCGTAACGATAAACGTGTGAGGTGCGAGTTGTTGAGCCAACAGATAGGGTCCATTATATAAACGAAAGAACTTTGCAGCCACATTTATGTCTCGTCGGCCTACAGGATTCGCCTTGAGCAATACTTTCTCGCCTACTACAAAGTTCGTTAGTTTATGCGTCGTATTAAATTTGTCTGCCCTTTTTCGCCCTTTTTCAACTATTCTTTCCCTCACAAGTTGATTTTTACATTGCACCGGCAGAGGTAGATTATAAGTCTTTGGCTTACTTAAATAATTATCCCAAAACCTCTCTGGCGTGGTTCCAGAGTCTAATTCTGCTGGTGTGTATTCCGTGGTATCATGATAACTCTCATTTATTGCCTTTTCGAAGAATGGTAAGAACTCGGGCCATTTACTTTGTTCCTTATAGCAATAGATACGGAACATTTTATCGATTTCCCGATTCACCCTTTCGGCAAGGTTTCCCTGTGGTCGTCGGATCGAGGTTAGGACTGCTTTGATACCGTTACGTTCCAGGGTGGCTGCCCAGTGTTTCTTTTGGAACTGCTTTCCCTGGTCACTAAGTACGTTCCTTATTGGTCCATGTTGTGGGATATACTTATTAAGTATAATATTTAAAACAGACTTCGTGGTGGGCCTAGGGATCGCATAAAGGCTAACTTTTTTAGTAAACACATCGACGCAAACTACCATGTGTTTTAGATTTCTGGTAGCCTTGGGTAATGGTCCCAGAAAGTCGATGGCGATCATCTGTCCCTTACCTTCCGTTATCACATTGGCCATGGGCACGTAAGTGTGTACGTTTGGTACTTTCGCTGTCTGGCATGGATAACATGTTTTTAGCAATTTCTTTACCCTACGGTACATGTTGGTTATTGTAAAATCCTCCTGCAATATTTTGACACATTTTACAGGAGATGCGTGCGCCATTTTTATATGTAAAGATTGTGTTATACACGCAAGCATCGCTGGAGACAATACCACTTTCCATTCGCCCTGTAACAATTTATACAATATATTGTCTTGTATAAGATAGTGAGGATTTGGGTGAGCTGCTAACATTAGCTTTTTAGCAAGGAGTGCGAGGTTATCGTCCTGCTCGCGTCCTAAGTTCTGTAGCATATTAGTAGCTTCAGGCGCGACAGTGTATTGCATGTTTAACACTCTCAACTCGTCGTCAGCTGCTTCATATACTTCCTCCTTTTCTACAGGCGGATATCTACTTAGAGTGTCTGCGGTGGTATTCTCTGATCCTTTGCAATATTTAATCGTGAATGAGTACTCCTGAATAGCTAACACCCATCGTGTTAGTCGGGAATTTGCTAATCGACATTTTAATATAAACGATAACGCCTGATTATCAGTGTGAATCTCGAAATGGGTACCGTATAGGTAGTGTCTGAATTTTCTGAGTGCGTTTATTATGGCGAGTATTTCTTTCTCGGAAGTACAATAGTGCAACTCAGCGCCTTTGAGCGTCCTATTGGCGTATGCTACAACATGAAGACTACCTTGTTCGTCTTCTTGATGCAACACGGCGCCGATAGCGTACTCGCTAGCGTCAGTGTACATTACATACTTCCTACCCTGCTGTGGATGGAACAATTGTAAATTAGATTGGAACAGGCCCTTAACCCTCTCAAACGCATCGTTCTGTTCAGAACCCCATTTCCACTTTATATTTTTGCGTACCAGCTGTAGCAACGGGACTGTATATTCTGCGTATTTGCTGGTAAATTTCCTGTAATATCCCGTGAGTCCAAGGAATGCTCGCAGTGCTTTGAGGTTCTTGGGCACCGGGAACTCCATAATACTCCTGAGCTTCTCTGGGTCCGTACTGATACCTGTAGCTGAGATTATATGTCCCAGGAACTTCATTTGGGACTTTACAAACTCGCACTTGTGTAGTTTGAGCTTGATGTTTGCTAACCTCAGCTTCTGGAAGACGCTCCGCAGATGCTCGAAGTGTTCCTCCAACGTGCGGGATATCACGAGGATGTCATCCACGAATATTACCGTGTATGGGTCTACCTCAGGTCCTAGAGCTCTCTCGAGGCATCTTACAATCGCAGCGAGACTCGTGCTAAGGCCAAAAGGTACCACCTTGTGTTGATAGCATTTGTTATTAAATATAAATGCTGTATACTTACGATCTTGCTCACACAGCGGGACCTGCCAGAAGCTTGCTGTTAGATCTAGCTTCGTGAGGTACCTGGCTCCTTCACATTTAATGAAGAGGTCCTCCGCTGTCGGTGCGCAGTCAAACTCTTTCTCTACGAGACTGTTTAAGTTCCTCATATCCAGGCAGAGTCGGATCTCTCCAGTCTTCTTGCGGACGACCAGCAGTGGGTTGAGGAAGCTGCTATTAGATCTTTCAATAATATCTTCTTCCAACATCCGCTGTATCTCCTGCTGGACCTCGGCCTGGTATTTTATAGGGACCTGGTAGATTCTCCTTATGAACTTCTCTGGCTCTGTGAGGTGGATTCTGTGTTTATACACTGACGAGATTGAATGTTCTTCACTGAAGATATCGCTGAATTCTTCTTGCAGCGACGACAATCTCCGTTCAGTTCGGGAATCTAAGGTGGTCTCCCCCTCTTCACATTCTTTATAGTGAATTACTTGTTTTGGTGGCCGTGTGATTTTAATTGGGTCACCATGGTTTGTGTGTGTGTATGTGTGTTCAATTTAAAAGTGTAACTAACATTGTCTATGGTACATTTTAATAAGTGTTCACTGGTGTTAATTTCCGCACGTATTTGTTCCAATACATCTACCCCCAATAACATATCGCATATTAAATTGTTTATAGCCACTACACACACTTCAAATTGCACTTCGTCTAGCATGATAGTTAGATAGTATTGAGTGTCAATTTTTTCTTTTGTATCGGTAGCGGTTCGTATATAAAATTGATTGATTGGGAGTGATGGGGCCGTACGAAAATATTTTTTATTGGTACGCAGGAACCTTTCACTGACGCCGGATACAACACTACCGGTATCCAACAGAATTCTCGTGGGAACGCTATTGACAAAGGCGTGTAACACCGGACACGCCGCGCTCACGGCCCTTTGTCGCGTGGGACCGGATTCTAGCAACGGATCCCTGACATCCGGTGGGAACACATTATTAACGGGCACACAAGTTACATAATTAAAAGTACACATTTCACACAATATATAATCCTTACAATTAACATGCTTATATTTACACAATTTTGCCGAATTTATAGCGCGTCCTTGCTGGATGCGCATTTTGGCACGTTTTTTGTAGCTTGGTAACTTTTCGATTTATTGTTCGAATTTTTATTGCCTTGGGAGTCGCTGTCTTTTTCAGTTGTATCTGCTTTGGCTAATTCGACCGTTTGAATCGCTCTAATTTGTGCCCCGTCGTTACCCTTACCCTGCCCCTTTGGTCTACCAAAATTTTGTTTTCCCTTGTACTCAAAGGTTTTATTTGGCTGTTTTGACGGTGTTTGGGGTGGAGTAGAACTGGTACTCGGTTTTTGATCCGTTTGCTGATGGTACTGTAGTCGCGTATTCTGCCCTTCATTATTTCGGCGAAAATCGGGATTATAACGCCACCCACCAAAATCAAAAACCGTCTCACTTTGGGACACTAGAATGAGGAGTTCGTCTACCGTGCGAATACCCTGGGTAAATACAGCTACTCTAATGTTATGATTAAAATGGTAGGCAAGCTTGGTGACTATGTCAATCTCCGCAAATGCTGGGGTTAAATGCTTCGCGCGTTCGACCTGCTGGATTATATAATTTTCGGCGGTAATACCCATTTTCTTGTCAAAACGGCCATATTCCAGTTCATTGCGCAGAAGTCGTTGGGTATGCGAGTTCCAGTATCGGCTTTCAAATTTTTGTTTCAACTCCGCGTATGTGGACACTCTATCGCGTACAATGTTATACCACTTACGCGCCGAATCACGCATCGCGTTAACCACCCACTGTATTTTGTCTTGATCTTCTAGTCGGGAACCTACTCTAGCCATTTCACTCTCACACGCTAATAAAAATTCAATGGGGTTTTCGTTATTTTCCCCCGTAAAATACACGCGATTTTTCTCGTCGACAGGGCCTTGTACCAAAATATTTGGAGCAGACCTCCTTCGTACCTCCTGTCGTACTTTCAGAATCTCGTCGCTTAACGTTTGTAAAACACTCTCCTTATTAGAGTCAATGTTAGATCGCGTCTCTACAATTGAAGCGTCGAATTTATCTACTCGTCGTTGCGTTTCGGTCACGTCCGCGTGAATTTTTACCTCTAGGGATTCCACCTTTTTGGAAACCTCTAGTGTTTGCTTTTCACAACGGCTTATGTGTTCCTTAAACCGGCCCTCCATACGTGTTACTTGTTCAATAAACGATTTTTGCATTGTGGTCTCAAAAACCTTAAACCGTTCATTGATTTTAGTATCGACCGTATTTACTTTTTCGGCTGTTTCCGCGACTTTCACCGTTAACTCGGTTACGCTTTCGTCTATTTTCGCAGTTAATTCTTTACTACTTTCTTTATTACTTTGCTTAATCTCGGCGTTTATGTCAGCGTGACTTTGTTCTAATGCTTCGGTCAGACTAACTTTTTGCGCTTCGATTTTAGAAGTTAATTCCGCTATACTGAGCTCAGCTTTGGCTTCACTCTGTTCAAATTTCTCGTCTATTTTAGCGGTCAACTCCGCGTTAGCTTGTTTCATTTCCGCGTTCGCTTGTTCCGCTTTAGCCGCGTTTTGTTTCATTTCTTGTAATAACTGTTTAAGCATTTTATCTGTTTCCATTTTAAATACACAGCAATCTCAAATATACACAATTTAAAATACACAGAAAAGTTTCAAATACACACAATAACTTTACTGTTGTACACACACCAGTCACAAAACTCTTTGGGGATTGTTTATTTGGACGCCAGCTGTTTTACTAATTAAAACAGCAAAGTTTGTTTTAAAGTGAAAATTAAATTTAAATTGAATTTAATTAATTTAATTTAATTTGATCGTGCCCCACGTTCCGGGCAAGCCATTAATAACTCTTGTTCGGAACGTGAATTCAATTTGATGTACGTTTGTCGTGCCCCACGTTGGCCGACATTTATAACTACACTACTATGCGTTATTGTAATGTAATGTTGTGTGTGAGTACCCACCTGCTGTCTGATCTTGCAGATTCTTCCGACTAGGGCGTGTGGATTTTGGATTTGAAGTTCGCAAGCTAGTAATCTCAAATTATTACAACAACACACAAAATGGGTTACTTTAAAGGGGGAGAGTTTTGTGAGACTGGTAGGCTTTATCGTACAACAATAAAACACTGTTATATGGGGTAATAAAACGTTGTTTATTACACCAACAACACACAAGAATAGAATGGTTATAATCTTATGAATTTTCTTATAGTCTATACAATGAATCGATGTTTTTCGATTGTCTAATAGTTGAAAGAAACTGAACTCGTTCTTTGCGAGTTAATTGCAATTTAAATTTGACTTTATTAATTGATTTGAATTTAATTAAATTTATTTAATTAATTTGAATCTACGTGTTCATGAAACAAAATATAAAACTCTAAAATTAATTTGCATAATTAGTTAAAATAAATTAGACGTGACAGTCTAGTTCACGTTATTTCATTTCTAGTGATTCTACTTCTGATCTACTGCAGTATGATCTAAGATTAGATTGTCAGTTAAGATTTGTATAGCGCTTTTATACTACTTCTATTTCTTAACTATAACTTACTAAAGCCTTAAACTGCTATACAGATTATCACAACGAATTTACTTTTTAATTACTAGAGTCTTTGCTTTTTGTTTGGCACCTGAATTATTTGAATTACAATGTTTTAATTGAAAAATAGAAAATTTGATCTGAAAAATAAATAAGTGGATTTTGCTTTCCTGTTACTGAAGAGGATGTCGTCCCGATTTGTCCCTCGTCGATTCGAGTCCTTGGTTAGAGAAAGTAATCTGCTTAGAACTGCTGGATTCGGTCGTGGAGTTCAAAATTCGGCAACACTCTGCTTCCCTGCTGTTTGTGAATATTTTAACGTCTGCTGTTGTCTGCTGGAACTGCTTCCTGTTCTCCGTCGATTTGCACGTTGCACGTCAGCGTGTGTGTGTGTGTGCTTCGTTCGGGCGGTCGCTCTGCTCGTCAGCTGTTAACCAATGATTTAGACGGCCTCTCTGCTGTATTCTTGAAGTCTGGTCTTGAAGTCTGGTGGATCTCTTGCGTGCTTATGACTAACTGGTAGTACACAATAAGCTTGGTTGATGTCTTGAAGAGTCTCTCGCCTTTACGTAGCAATTACGAGCTATACAGATGATCTGTAGTTAGTGTGTTCGTAATTGCGTGTGTGTTGACCACGTAGAGTCTTCTTGTTGATCTTCACCGCTTTGGCTACTAGACGATCGAAGGACTACGTCTTAACTTCGTGAGTACTGACAGAAGAGTGATTTTTTCACCAGAAAACATCGCACTGGCCGGGGCTGCATGAAATGATTTCATTGGTCGAAACACTCTCCCTACCACATAAAATTTAGAATTCCCTTAGTCCGTGAGAATGAAGTCTGGTTCCCACAGACGGAGAATAGAATTATTATCTAATATATAATTATCCGGCGGAACCACTTTGTCGCAAAGGATATCCTGTACTTAATTAATTTTGCAATAACTTGGTTGCAAATCAAGTTGTGTGAAATCTAAAATATACAATCTGTCACAATTTATTATCTTTATAACATACTAAAATCTCATTACTGTAACTCTATTTTAACAGAAGTTATTCAATTATTTTAATTAACTCTTACATTTGTTAATTATATTGCATCAAATTTGCACACGTCATTATTAATATCTCGGCAAACATTTTGGCTATGTTAGATTTCGCCTTTATTTATTAGTTTCCGAGATATTAATAATTAACTGTTTGGGTGTGGTCGCTTCCTTGTACAGCGAACTGATTACATAACGACCACGTGTGCGTTGCTTTACACAGCATTATTTTCAATGCGCTACATTCAAATGGAGTTTTAACTGTTAATTTTTATTTAAATATGGTTTCAGCATCCGGTAAACATATAACCCCAAATAGTTAATATTTGGTTCCGTTATATATTCCCACACCCGCTTTAAAAAAAAAATGAATGTAATAATTACAGTTATTTTTTTTTTCCTAATCATTACACACATATTCTGTAATCATTATTCTTATTAACTATACATTGTATTACTTATTCTGAAGACACGTACACAAGTGTTAATGTTATTGCATTATATACAATCTAACTCTAAATACATGTATTAAACTATCATATTTGCAACTTATTGCGTATAATGTTTTTAAAACGAGTAGTAGCCTTTATTTGTAAACAATGGCACGCGTACTAAGGAATTTTGCTGACAGTATTTAGAACCGTTATCGCCCGTCGCGCGGCTAATTGCTTGACCTAGTTTCAAATGTGGGTCAGGTAGTCGTTATCGCGTGACGTAACTGTTTCCTGCCGCGAGCTCGTTCACTCTATACGCTTATTATTTACCGCTATAGAAAAACATTATTATTAGTACACAAGTTACCTATAATTATTATTAATAATATTATAAAACACAAATTACTTATTTTAATTTTAATTATTATAATACAATTATTATTAACTCTAAATACTATTTATCTTTTTAAAGTCTTTTCATTTCGTCGCGACGCGCTTTGGAACGCCATGCTACTCAAAGTATTTTCTCAAAGAGCTCGCATAGAATTTACCGATCGTTTTCGTTCGGTCCAGCGTCGTAACGATAAACGTGTGAGGTGCGAGTTGTTGAGCCAACAGATAGGGTCCATTATATAAACGAAAGAACTTTGCAGCCACATTTATGTCTCGTCGGCCTACAGGATTCGCCTTGAGCAATACTTTCTCGCCTACTACAAAGTTCGTTAGTTTATGCGTCGTATTAAATTTGTCTGCCCTTTTTCGCCCTTTTTCAACTATTCTTTCCCTCACAAGTTGATTTTTACATTGCACCGGCAGAGGTAGATTATAAGTCTTTGGCTTACTTAAATAATTATCCCAAAACCTCTCTGGCGTGGTTCCAGAGTCTAATTCTGCTGGTGTGTATTCCGTGGTATCATGATAACTCTCATTTATTGCCTTTTCGAAGAATGGTAAGAACTCGGGCCATTTACTTTGTTCCTTATAGCAATAGATACGGAACATTTTATCGATTTCCCGATTCACCCTTTCGGCAAGGTTTCCCTGTGGTCGTCGGATCGAGGTTAGGACTGCTTTGATACCGTTACGTTCCAGGGTGGCTGCCCAGTGTTTCTTTTGGAACTGCTTTCCCTGGTCACTAAGTACGTTCCTTATTGGTCCATGTTGTGGGATATACTTATTAAGTATAATATTTAAAACAGACTTCGTGGTGGGCCTAGGGATCGCATAAAGGCTAACTTTTTTAGTAAACACATCGACGCAAACTACCATGTGTTTTAGATTTCTGGTAGCCTTGGGTAATGGTCCCAGAAAGTCGATGGCGATCATCTGTCCCTTACCTTCCGTTATCACATTGGCCATGGGCACGTAAGTGTGTACGTTTGGTACTTTCGCTGTCTGGCATGGATAACATGTTTTTAGCAATTTCTTTACCCTACGGTACATGTTGGTTATTGTAAAATCCTCCTGCAATATTTTGACACATTTTACAGGAGATGCGTGCGCCATTTTTATATGTAAAGATTGTGTTATACACGCAAGCATCGCTGGAGACAATACCACTTTCCATTCGCCCTGTAACAATTTATACAATATATTGTCTTGTATAAGATAGTGAGGATTTGGGTGAGCTGCTAACATTAGCTTTTTAGCAAGGAGTGCGAGGTTATCGTCCTGCTCGCGTCCTAAGTTCTGTAGCATATTAGTAGCTTCAGGCGCGACAGTGTATTGCATGTTTAACACTCTCAACTCGTCGTCAGCTGCTTCATATACTTCCTCCTTTTCTACAGGCGGATATCTACTTAGAGTGTCTGCGGTGGTATTCTCTGATCCTTTGCAATATTTAATCGTGAATGAGTACTCCTGAATAGCTAACACCCATCGTGTTAGTCGGGAATTTGCTAATCGACATTTTAATATAAACGATAACGCCTGATTATCAGTGTGAATCTCGAAATGGGTACCGTATAGGTAGTGTCTGAATTTTCTGAGTGCGTTTATTATGGCGAGTATTTCTTTCTCGGAAGTACAATAGTGCAACTCAGCGCCTTTGAGCGTCCTATTGGCGTATGCTACAACATGAAGACTACCTTGTTCGTCTTCTTGATGCAACACGGCGCCGATAGCGTACTCGCTAGCGTCAGTGTACATTACATACTTCCTACCCTGCTGTGGATGGAACAATTGTAAATTAGATTGGAACAGGCCCTTAACCCTCTCAAACGCATCGTTCTGTTCAGAACCCCATTTCCACTTTATATTTTTGCGTACCAGCTGTAGCAACGGGACTGTATATTCTGCGTATTTGCTGGTAAATTTCCTGTAATATCCCGTGAGTCCAAGGAATGCTCGCAGTGCTTTGAGGTTCTTGGGCACCGGGAACTCCATAATACTCCTGAGCTTCTCTGAGTCCGTACTGATACCTGTAGCTGAGATTATATGTCCCAGGAACTTCATTTGGGACTTTACAAACTCGCACTTGTGTAGTTTGAGCTTGATGTTTGCTAACCTCAGCTTCTGGAAGACGCTCCGCAGATGCTCGAAGTGTTCCTCCAACGTGCGGGATATCACGAGGATGTCATCCACGAATATTACCGTGTATGGGTCTACCTCAGGTCCTAGAGCTCTCTCGAGGCATCTTACAATCGCAGCGAGACTCGTGCTAAGGCCAAAAGGTACCACCTTGTGTTGATAGCATTTGTTATTAAATATAAATGCTGTATACTTACGATCTTGCTCACACAGCGGGACCTGCCAGAAGCTTGCTGTTAGATCTAGCTTCGTGAGGTACCTGGCTCCTTCACATTTAATGAAGAGGTCCTCCGCTGTCGGTGCGCAGTCAAACTCTTTCTCTACGAGACTGTTTAAGTTCCTCATATCCAGGCAGAGTCGGATCTCTCCAGTCTTCTTGCGGACGACCAGCAGTGGGTTGAGGAAGCTGCTATTAGATCTTTCAATAATATCTTCTTCCAACATCCGCTGTATCTCCTGCTGGACCTCGGCCTGGTATTTTATAGGGACCTGGTAGATTCTCCTTATGAACTTCTCTGGCTCTGTGAGGTGGATTCTGTGTTCATACACTGACGAGATTGAATGTTCTTCACTGAAGATATCGCTGAATTCTTCTTGCAGCGACGACAATCTCCGTTCAGTTCGGAAATCTAAGGTGGTCTCCCCCTCTTCACATTCTTTATAGTGAATTACTTGTTTTGGTGGCCGTGTGATTTTAATTGGGTCACCATGGTTTTGTGTGTGTGTATGTGTGTTCAATTTAAAAGTGTAACTAACATTGTCTATGGTACATTTTAATAAGTGTTCACTGGTGTTAATTTCCGCACGTATTTGTTCCAATACATCTACCCCCAATAACATATCGCATATTAAATTGTTTATAGCCACTACACACACTTCAAATTGCACTTCGTCTAGCATGATAGTTAGATAGTATTGAGTGTCAATTTTTTCTTTTGTATCGGTAGCGGTTCGTATATAAAATTGATTGATTGGGAGTGATGGGGCCGTACGAAAATATTTTTTATTGGTACGCAGGAACCTTTCACTGACGCCGGATACAACACTACCGGTATCCAACAGAATTCTCGTGGGAACGCTATTGACAAAGGCGTGTAACACCGGACACGCCGCGCTCACGGGCCTTTGTCGCGTGGGACCGGATTCTAGCAACGGATCCCTGACATCCGGTGGGAACACATTATTAACGGGCACACAAGTTACATAATTAAAAGTACACATTTCACACAATATATAATCCTAACAATTAACATGCTTACATTTACACAATTTTGCCGAATTTATAGCGCGTCCTTGCTGGATGCGCATTTTGGCACGTTTTTTGTAGCTTGGTAACTTTTCGATTTATTGTTCGAATTTTTATTGCCTTGGGAGTCGCTGTCTTTTTCAGTTGTATCTGCTTTGGCTAATTCGACCGTTTGAATCGCTCTAATTTGTGCCCCGTCGTTACCCTTACCCTGCCCCTTTGGTCTACCAAAATTTTGTTTTCCCTTGTACTCAAAGGTTTTATTTGGCTGTTTTGACGGTGTTTGGGGTGGAGTAGAACTGGTACTCGGTTTTTGATCCGTTTGCTGATGGTACTGTAGTCGCGTATTCTGCCCTTCATTATTTCGGCGAAAATCGGGATTATAACGCCACCCACCAAAATCAAAAACCGTCTCACTTTGGGACACTAGAATGAGGAGTTCGTCTACCGTGCGAATACCCTGGGTAAATACAGCTACACTAATGTTATGATTAAAATGGTAGGCAAGCTTGGTGACTATGTCAATCTCCGCAAATGCTGGGGTTAAATGCTTCGCGCGTTCGACCTGCTGGATTATATAATTTTCGGCGGTAATACCCATTTTCTTGTCAAAACGGCCATATTCCAGTTCATTGCGCAGAAGTCGTTGGGTATGCGAGTTCCAGTATCGGCTTTCAAATTTTTGTTTCAACTCCGCGTATGTGGACACTCTATCGCGTACAATGTTATACCACTTACGCGCCGAATCACGCATCGCGTTAACCACCCACTGTATTTTGTCTTGATCTTCTAGTCGGGAACCTACTCTAGCCATTTCACTCTCACACGCTAATAAAAATTCAATGGGGTTTTCGTTATTTTCCCCCGTAAAATACACGCGATTTTTCTCGTCGACAGGGCCTTGTACCAAAATATTTGGAGCAGACCTCCTTCGTACCTCCTGTCGTACTTTCAGAATCTCGTCGCTTAACGTTTGTAAAACACTCTCCTTATTAGAGTCAATGTTAGATCGCGTCTCTACAATTGAAGCGTCGAATTTATCTACTCGTCGTTGCGTTTCGGTCACGTCCGCGTGAATTTTTACCTCTAGGGATTCCACCTTTTTGGAAACCTCTAGTGTTTGCTTTTCACAACGGCTTATGTGTTCCTTAAACCGGCCCTCCATACGTGTTACTTGTTCAATAAACGATTTTTGCATTGTGGTCTCAAAAACCTTAAACCGTTCATTGATTTTAGTATCGACCGTATTTACTTTTTCGGCGATTTCCGCGACTTTCACCGTTAACTCGGTTACGCTTTCGTCTATTTTCGCAGTTAATTCTTTACTACTTTCTTTATTACTTTGCTTAATCTCGGCGTTTATGTCAGCGTTACTTTGTTCTAATGCTTCGGTTAGACTAACTTTTTGCGCTTCGATTTTAGAAGTTAATTCCGCTATACTGAGCTCAGCTTTGGCTTCACTCTGTTCAAATTTCGCGTCTATTTTAGCGGTCAACTCCGCGTTAGCTTGTTTCATTTCCGCGTTCGCTTGTTCCGCTTTAGCCGCGTTTTGTTTCATTTCTTGTAATAACTGTTTAAGCATTTTATCTGTTTCCATTTTAAATACACAGCAATCTCAAATATACACAATTTAAAATACACAGAAAAGTTTCAAATACACACAATAACTTTACTGTTGTACACACACCAGTCACAAAACTCTTTGGGGATTGTTTATTTGGACGCCAGCTGTTTTACTAATTAAAACAGCAAAGTTTGTTTTAAAGTGAAAATTAAATTTAAATTGAATTTAATTAATTTAATTTAATTTGATCGTGCCCCACGTTCCGGGCAAGCCATTAATAACTCTTGTTCGGAACGTGAATTCAATTTGATGTACGTTTGTCGTGCCCCACGTTGGCCGACATTTATAACTACACTACTATGCGTTATTGTAATGTAATGTTGTGTGTGAGTACCCACCTGCTGTCTGATCTTGCAGATTCTTCCGACTAGGGCGTGTGGATTTTGGATTTGAAGTTCGCAAGCTAGTAATCTCAAATTATTACAACAACACACAAAATGGGTTACTTTAAAGGGGGAGAGTTTTGTGAGACTGGTAGGCTTTATCGTACAACAATAAAACACTGTTATATGGGGTAATAAAACGTTGTTTATTACACCAACAACACACAAGAATAGAATGGTTATAATCTTATGAATTTTCTTATAGTCTATACAATGAATCGATGTTTTTCGATTGTCTAATAGTTGAAAGAAACTGAACTCGTTCTTTGCGAGTTAATTGCAATTTAAATTTGACTTTATTAATTGATTTGAATTTAATTAAATTTATTTAATTAATTTGAATCTACGTGTTCATGAAACAAAATATAAAACTCTAAAATTAATTTGCATAATTAGTTAAAATAAATTAGACGTGACAGTCTAGTTCACGTTATTTCATTTCTAGTGATTCTACTTCTGATCTACTGCAGTATGATCTAAGATTAGATTGTCAGTTAAGATTTGTATAGCGCTTTTATACTACTTCTATTTCTTAACTATAACTTACTAAAGCCTTAAACTGCTATACAGATTATCACAACGAATTTACTTTTTAATTACTAGAGTCTTTGCTTTTTGTTTGGCACCTGAATTATTTGAATTACAATGTTTTAATTGAAAAATAGAAAATTTGATCTGAAAAATAAATAAGTGGATTTTGCTTTCCTGTTACTGAAGAGGATGTCGTCCCGATTTGTCCCTCGTCGATTCGAGTCCTTGGTTAGAGAAAGTAATCTGCTTAGAACTGCTGGATTCGGTCGTGGAGTTCAAAATTCGGCAACACTCTGCTTCCCTGCTGTTTGTGAATATTTTAACGTCTGCTGTTGTCTGCTGGAACTGCTTCCTGTTCTCCGTCGATTTGCACGTTGCACGTCAGCGTGTGTGTGTGTGTGCTTCGTTCGGGCGGTCGCTCTGCTCGTCAGCTGTTAACCAATGATTTAGACGGCCTCTCTGCTGTATTCTTGAAGTCTGGTCTTGAAGTCTGGTGGATCTCTTGCGTGCTTATGACTAACTGGTAGTACACAATAAGCTTGGTTGATGTCTTGAAGAGTCTCTCGCCTTTACGTAGCAATTACGAGCTATACAGATGATCTGTAGTTAGTGTGTTCGTAATTGCGTGTGTGTTGACCACGTAGAGTCTTCTTGTTGATCTTCACCGCTTTGGCTACTAGACGATCGAAGGACTACGTCTTAACTTCGTGAGTACTGACAGAAGAGTGATTTTTTCACCAGAAAACATCGCACTGGCCGGGGCTGCATGAAATGATTTCATTGGTCGAAACACTCTCCCTACCACATAAAATTTAGAATTCCCTTAGTCCGTGAGAATGAAGTCTGGTTCCCACAGACGGAGAATAGAATTATTATCTAATATATAATTATCCGGCGGAACCACTTTGTCGCAAAGGATATCCTGTACTTAATTAATTTTGCAATAACTTGGTTGCAAATCAAGTTGTGTGAAATCTAAAATATACAATCTGTCACAATTTATTATCTTTATAACATACTAAAATCTCATTACTGTAACTCTATTTTAACAGAAGTTATTCAATTATTTTAATTAACTCTTACATTTGTTAATTATATTGCATCAAATTTGCACACGTCATTATTAATATCTCGGCAAACATTTTGGCTATGTTAGATTTCGCCTTTATTTATTAGTTTCCGAGATATTAATAATTAACTGTTTGGGTGTGGTCGCTTCCTTGTACAGCGAACTGATTACATAACGACCACGTGTGCGTTGCTTTACACAGCATTATTTTCAATGCGCTACATTCAAATGGAGTTTTAACTGTTAATTTTTATTTAAATATGGTTTCAGCATCCGGTAAACATATAACCCCAAATAGTTAATATTTGGTTCCGTTATATATTCCCACACCCGCTTTAAAAAAAAAATGAATGTAATAATTACAGTTATTTTTTTTTTCCTAATCATTACACACATATTCTGTAATCATTATTCTTATTAACTATACATTGTATTACTTATTCTGAAGACACGTACACAAGTGTTAATGTTATTGCATTATATACAATCTAACTCTAAATACATGTATTAAACTATCATATTTGCAACTTATTGCGTATAATGTTTTTAAAACGAGTAGTAGCCTTTATTTGTAAACAATGGCACGCGTACTAAGGAATTTTGCTGACAGTATTTAGAACCGTTATCGCCCGTCGCGCGGCTAATTGCTTGACCTAGTTTCAAATGTGGGTCAGGTAGTCGTTATCGCGTGACGTAACTGTTTCCTGCCGCGAGCTCGTTCACTCTATACGCTTATTATTTACCGCTATAGAAAAACATTATTATTAGTACACAAGTTACCTATAATTATTATTAATAATATTATAAAACACAAATTACTTATTTTAATTTTAATTATTATAATACAATTATTATTAACTCTAAATACTATTTATCTTTTTAAAGTCTTTTCATTTCGTCGCGACGCGCTTTGGAACGCCATGCTACTCAAAGTATTTTCTCAAAGAGCTCGCATAGAATTTACCGATCGTTTTCGTTCGGTCCAGCGTCGTAACGATAAACGTGTGAGGTGCGAGTTGTTGAGCCAACAGATAGGGTCCATTATATAAACGAAAGAACTTTGCAGCCACATTTATGTCTCGTCGGCCTACAGGATTCGCCTTGAGCAATACTTTCTCGCCTACTACAAAGTTCGTTAGTTTATGCGTCGTATTAAATTTGTCTGCCCTTTTTCGCCCTTTTTCAACTATTCTTTCCCTCACAAGTTGATTTTTACATTGCACCGGCAGAGGTAGATTATAAGTCTTTGGCTTACTTAAATAATTATCCCAAAACCTCTCTGGCGTGGTTCCAGAGTCTAATTCTGCTGGTGTGTATTCCGTGGTATCATGATAACTCTCATTTATTGCCTTTTCGAAGAATGGTAAGAACTCGGGCCATTTACTTTGTTCCTTATAGCAATAGATACGGAACATTTTATCGATTTCCCGATTCACCCTTTCGGCAAGGTTTCCCTGTGGTCGTCGGATCGAGGTTAGGACTGCTTTGATACCGTTACGTTCCAGGGTGGCTGCCCAGTGTTTCTTTTGGAACTGCTTTCCCTGGTCACTAAGTACGTTCCTTATTGGTCCATGTTGTGGGATATACTTATTAAGTATAATATTTAAAACAGACTTCGTGGTGGGCCTAGGGATCGCATAAAGGCTAACTTTTTTAGTAAACACATCGACGCAAACTACCATGTGTTTTAGATTTCTGGTAGCCTTGGGTAATGGTCCCAGAAAGTCGATGGCGATCATCTGTCCCTTACCTTCCGTTATCACATTGGCCATGGGCACGTAAGTGTGTACGTTTGGTACTTTCGCTGTCTGGCATGGATAACATGTTTTTAGCAATTTCTTTACCCTACGGTACATGTTGGTTATTGTAAAATCCTCCTGCAATATTTTGACACATTTTACAGGAGATGCGTGCGCCATTTTTATATGTAAAGATTGTGTTATACACGCAAGCATCGCTGGAGACAATACCACTTTCCATTCGCCCTGTAACAATTTATACAATATATTGTCTTGTATAAGATAGTGAGGATTTGGGTGAGCTGCTAACATTAGCTTTTTAGCAAGGAGTGCGAGGTTATCGTCCTGCTCGCGTCCTAAGTTCTGTAGCATATTAGTAGCTTCAGGCGCGACAGTGTATTGCATGTTTAACACTCTCAACTCGTCGTCAGCTGCTTCATATACTTCCTCCTTTTCTACAGGCGGATATCTACTTAGAGTGTCTGCGGTGGTATTCTCTGATCCTTTGCAATATTTAATCGTGAATGAGTACTCCTGAATAGCTAACACCCATCGTGTTAGTCGGGAATTTGCTAATCGACATTTTAATATAAACGATAACGCCTGATTATCAGTGTGAATCTCGAAATGGGTACCGTATAGGTAGTGTCTGAATTTTCTGAGTGCGTTTATTATGGCGAGTATTTCTTTCTCGGAAGTACAATAGTGCAACTCAGCGCCTTTGAGCGTCCTATTGGCGTATGCTACAACATGAAGACTACCTTGTTCGTCTTCTTGATGCAACACGGCGCCGATAGCGTACTCGCTAGCGTCAGTGTACATTACATACTTCCTACCCTGCTGTGGATGGAACAATTGTAAATTAGATTGGAACAGGCCCTTAACCCTCTCAAACGCATCGTTCTGTTCAGAACCCCATTTCCACTTTATATTTTTGCGTACCAGCTGTAGCAACGGGACTGTATATTCTGCGTATTTGCTGGTAAATTTCCTGTAATATCCCGTGAGTCCAAGGAATGCTCGCAGTGCTTTGAGGTTCTTGGGCACCGGGAACTCCATAATACTCCTGAGCTTCTCTGAGTCCGTACTGATACCTGTAGCTGAGATTATATGTCCCAGGAACTTCATTTGGGACTTTACAAACTCGCACTTGTGTAGTTTGAGCTTGATGTTTGCTAACCTCAGCTTCTGGAAGACGCTCCGCAGATGCTCGAAGTGTTCCTCCAACGTGCGGGATATCACGAGGATGTCATCCACGAATATTACCGTGTATGGGTCTACCTCAGGTCCTAGAGCTCTCTCGAGGCATCTTACAATCGCAGCGAGACTCGTGCTAAGGCCAAAAGGTACCACCTTGTGTTGATAGCATTTGTTATTAAATATAAATGCTGTATACTTACGATCTTGCTCACACAGCGGGACCTGCCAGAAGCTTGCTGTTAGATCTAGCTTCGTGAGGTACCTGGCTCCTTCACATTTAATGAAGAGGTCCTCCGCTGTCGGTGCGCAGTCAAACTCTTTCTCTACGAGACTGTTTAAGTTCCTCATATCCAGGCAGAGTCGGATCTCTCCAGTCTTCTTGCGGACGACCAGCAGTGGGTTGAGGAAGCTGCTATTAGATCTTTCAATAATATCTTCTTCCAACATCCGCTGTATCTCCTGCTGGACCTCGGCCTGGTATTTTATAGGGACCTGGTAGATTCTCCTTATGAACTTCTCTGGCTCTGTGAGGTGGATTCTGTGTTCATACACTGACGAGATTGAATGTTCTTCACTGAAGATATCGCTGAATTCTTCTTGCAGCGACGACAATCTCCGTTCAGTTCGGAAATCTAAGGTGGTCTCCCCCTCTTCACATTCTTTATAGTGAATTACTTGTTTTGGTGGCCGTGTGATTTTAATTGGGTCACCATGGTTTTGTGTGTGTGTATGTGTGTTCAATTTAAAAGTGTAACTAACATTGTCTATGGTACATTTTAATAAGTGTTCACTGGTGTTAATTTCCGCACGTATTTGTTCCAATACATCTACCCCCAATAACATATCGCATATTAAATTGTTTATAGCCACTACACACACTTCAAATTGCACTTCGTCTAGCATGATAGTTAGATAGTATTGAGTGTCAATTTTTTCTTTTGTATCGGTAGCGGTTCGTATATAAAATTGATTGATTGGGAGTGATGGGGCCGTACGAAAATATTTTTTATTGGTACGCAGGAACCTTTCACTGACGCCGGATACAACACTACCGGTATCCAACAGAATTCTCGTGGGAACGCTATTGACAAAGGCGTGTAACACCGGACACGCCGCGCTCACGGGCCTTTGTCGCGTGGGACCGGATTCTAGCAACGGATCCCTGACATCCGGTGGGAACACATTATTAACGGGCACACAAGTTACATAATTAAAAGTACACATTTCACACAATATATAATCCTAACAATTAACATGCTTACATTTACACAATTTTGCCGAATTTATAGCGCGTCCTTGCTGGATGCGCATTTTGGCACGTTTTTTGTAGCTTGGTAACTTTTCGATTTATTGTTCGAATTTTTATTGCCTTGGGAGTCGCTGTCTTTTTCAGTTGTATCTGCTTTGGCTAATTCGACCGTTTGAATCGCTCTAATTTGTGCCCCGTCGTTACCCTTACCCTGCCCCTTTGGTCTACCAAAATTTTGTTTTCCCTTGTACTCAAAGGTTTTATTTGGCTGTTTTGACGGTGTTTGGGGTGGAGTAGAACTGGTACTCGGTTTTTGATCCGTTTGCTGATGGTACTGTAGTCGCGTATTCTGCCCTTCATTATTTCGGCGAAAATCGGGATTATAACGCCACCCACCAAAATCAAAAACCGTCTCACTTTGGGACACTAGAATGAGGAGTTCGTCTACCGTGCGAATACCCTGGGTAAATACAGCTACACTAATGTTATGATTAAAATGGTAGGCAAGCTTGGTGACTATGTCAATCTCCGCAAATGCTGGGGTTAAATGCTTCGCGCGTTCGACCTGCTGGATTATATAATTTTCGGCGGTAATACCCATTTTCTTGTCAAAACGGCCATATTCCAGTTCATTGCGCAGAAGTCGTTGGGTATGCGAGTTCCAGTATCGGCTTTCAAATTTTTGTTTCAACTCCGCGTATGTGGACACTCTATCGCGTACAATGTTATACCACTTACGCGCCGAATCACGCATCGCGTTAACCACCCACTGTATTTTGTCTTGATCTTCTAGTCGGGAACCTACTCTAGCCATTTCACTCTCACACGCTAATAAAAATTCAATGGGGTTTTCGTTATTTTCCCCCGTAAAATACACGCGATTTTTCTCGTCGACAGGGCCTTGTACCAAAATATTTGGAGCAGACCTCCTTCGTACCTCCTGTCGTACTTTCAGAATCTCGTCGCTTAACGTTTGTAAAACACTCTCCTTATTAGAGTCAATGTTAGATCGCGTCTCTACAATTGAAGCGTCGAATTTATCTACTCGTCGTTGCGTTTCGGTCACGTCCGCGTGAATTTTTACCTCTAGGGATTCCACCTTTTTGGAAACCTCTAGTGTTTGCTTTTCACAACGGCTTATGTGTTCCTTAAACCGGCCCTCCATACGTGTTACTTGTTCAATAAACGATTTTTGCATTGTGGTCTCAAAAACCTTAAACCGTTCATTGATTTTAGTATCGACCGTATTTACTTTTTCGGCGATTTCCGCGACTTTCACCGTTAACTCGGTTACGCTTTCGTCTATTTTCGCAGTTAATTCTTTACTACTTTCTTTATTACTTTGCTTAATCTCGGCGTTTATGTCAGCGTTACTTTGTTCTAATGCTTCGGTTAGACTAACTTTTTGCGCTTCGATTTTAGAAGTTAATTCCGCTATACTGAGCTCAGCTTTGGCTTCACTCTGTTCAAATTTCGCGTCTATTTTAGCGGTCAACTCCGCGTTAGCTTGTTTCATTTCCGCGTTCGCTTGTTCCGCTTTAGCCGCGTTTTGTTTCATTTCTTGTAATAACTGTTTAAGCATTTTATCTGTTTCCATTTTAAATACACAGCAATCTCAAATATACACAATTTAAAATACACAGAAAAGTTTCAAATACACACAATAACTTTACTGTTGTACACACACCAGTCACAAAACTCTTTGGGGATTGTTTATTTGGACGCCAGCTGTTTTACTAATTAAAACAGCAAAGTTTGTTTTAAAGTGAAAATTAAATTTAAATTGAATTTAATTAATTTAATTTAATTTGATCGTGCCCCACGTTCCGGGCAAGCCATTAATAACTCTTGTTCGGAACGTGAATTCAATTTGATGTACGTTTGTCGTGCCCCACGTTGGCCGACATTTATAACTACACTACTATGCGTTATTGTAATGTAATGTTGTGTGTGAGTACCCACCTGCTGTCTGATCTTGCAGATTCTTCCGACTAGGGCGTGTGGATTTTGGATTTGAAGTTCGCAAGCTAGTAATCTCAAATTATTACAACAACACACAAAATGGGTTACTTTAAAGGGGGAGAGTTTTGTGAGACTGGTAGGCTTTATCGTACAACAATAAAACACTGTTATATGGGGTAATAAAACGTTGTTTATTACACCAACAACACACAAGAATAGAATGGTTATAATCTTATGAATTTTCTTATAGTCTATACAATGAATCGATGTTTTTCGATTGTCTAATAGTTGAAAGAAACTGAACTCGTTCTTTGCGAGTTAATTGCAATTTAAATTTGACTTTATTAATTGATTTGAATTTAATTAAATTTATTTAATTAATTTGAATCTACGTGTTCATGAAACAAAATATAAAACTCTAAAATTAATTTGCATAATTAGTTAAAATAAATTAGACGTGACAGTCTAGTTCACGTTATTTCATTTCTAGTGATTCTACTTCTGATCTACTGCAGTATGATCTAAGATTAGATTGTCAGTTAAGATTTGTATAGCGCTTTTATACTACTTCTATTTCTTAACTATAACTTACTAAAGCCTTAAACTGCTATACAGATTATCACAACGAATTTACTTTTTAATTACTAGAGTCTTTGCTTTTTGTTTGGCACCTGAATTATTTGAATTACAATGTTTTAATTGAAAAATAGAAAATTTGATCTGAAAAATAAATAAGTGGATTTTGCTTTCCTGTTACTGAAGAGGATGTCGTCCCGATTTGTCCCTCGTCGATTCGAGTCCTTGGTTAGAGAAAGTAATCTGCTTAGAACTGCTGGATTCGGTCGTGGAGTTCAAAATTCGGCAACACTCTGCTTCCCTGCTGTTTGTGAATATTTTAACGTCTGCTGTTGTCTGCTGGAACTGCTTCCTGTTCTCCGTCGATTTGCACGTTGCACGTCAGCGTGTGTGTGTGTGTGCTTCGTTCGGGCGGTCGCTCTGCTCGTCAGCTGTTAACCAATGATTTAGACGGCCTCTCTGCTGTATTCTTGAAGTCTGGTCTTGAAGTCTGGTGGATCTCTTGCGTGCTTATGACTAACTGGTAGTACACAATAAGCTTGGTTGATGTCTTGAAGAGTCTCTCGCCTTTACGTAGCAATTACGAGCTATACAGATGATCTGTAGTTAGTGTGTTCGTAATTGCGTGTGTGTTGACCACGTAGAGTCTTCTTGTTGATCTTCACCGCTTTGGCTACTAGACGATCGAAGGACTACGTCTTAACTTCGTGAGTACTGACAGAAGAGTGATTTTTTCACCAGAAAACATCGCACTGGCCGGGGCTGCATGAAATGATTTCATTGGTCGAAACACTCTCCCTACCACATAAAATTTAGAATTCCCTTAGTCCGTGAGAATGAAGTCTGGTTCCCACAGACGGAGAATAGAATTATTATCTAATATATAATTATCCGGCGGAACCACTTTGTCGCAAAGGATATCCTGTACTTAATTAATTTTGCAATAACTTGGTTGCAAATCAAGTTGTGTGAAATCTAAAATACACAATCTGTCACAATTTATTATCTTTATAACATACTAAAATCTCATTACTGTAACTCTATTTTAACAGAAGTTATTCAATTATTTTAATTAACTCTTACATTTATTAATTATATTGCATCAAATTTGCACACGTCATTACTAATATCTCGGCAAACATTTTGGCTATGTTAGATTTCGCCTTTATTTATTAGTTTCCGAGATATTAATAATTAACAGTTTGGGTGTGGTCGCTTCCTTGTACAGCGAACTGATTACATAACGACCACGTGTGCTTTGCTTTACACAGCATTATTTTCAATGCGCTACATTCAAATGGAGTTTTAACTGTTAATTTTTATTTAAATATGGTTTCAGCATGCGGTAAACATATAACCCCAAATAGTTAATATTTGGTTCCGTTATATATACCCACACCCGCTTTAAAAAAAAAATGAATGTAATAATTACAGTTATTTTTTTTTTCTTAATCATTACACACATATTCTGTAATCATTATTCTTATTAACTATACATTGTATTACTTATTCTGAAGACACGTACACAAGTGTTAATGTTATTGCATTATATACAATCTAACTCTAAATACATGTATTAAACTATCATATTTGCAACTTATTGCGTATAATGTTTTTAAAACGAGTAGTAGCCTTTATTTGTAAACAATGGCACGCGTACTAAGGAATTTTGCTGACAGTATTTAGAACCGTTATCGCCCGTCGCGCGGCTAATTGCTTGACCTAGTTTCAAATGTGGGTCAGGTAGTCGTTATCGCGTGACGTAACTGTTTCCTGCCGCGAGCTCGTTCACTCTATACGCTTATTATTTACCGCTATAGAAAAACATTATTATTAGTACACAAGTTACCTATAATTATTATTAATAATATTATAAAACACAAATTACTTATTTTAATTTTAATTATTATAATACAATTATTATTAACTCTAAATACTATTTATCTTTTTAAAGTCTTTTTATTTCGTCGCGACGCGCTTTGGAACGCCATGCTACTCAAAGTATTTTCTCAAAGAGCTCGCATAGAATTTACCGATCGTTTTCGTTCGGTCCAGCGTCGTAACGATAAACGTGTGAGGTGCGAGTTGTTGAGCCAACAGATAGGGTCCATTATATAAACGAAAGAACTTTGCAGCCACATTTATGTCTCGTCGGCCTACAGGATTCGCCTTGAGCAATACTTTCTCGCCTACTACAAAGTTCGTTAGTTTATGCGTCGTATTAAATTTGTCTGCCCTTTTTCGCCCTTTTTCAACTATTCTTTCCCTCACAAGTTGATTTTTACATTGCACCGGCAGAGGTAGATTATAAGTCTTTGGCTTACTTAAATAATTATCCCAAAACCTCTCTGGCGTGGTTCCAGAGTCTAATTCTGCTGGTGTGTATTCCGTGGTATCATGATAACTCTCATTTATTGCCTTTTCGAAGAATGGTAAGAACTCGGGCCATTTACTTTGTTCCTTATAGCAATAGATACGGAACATTTTATCGATTTCCCGATTCACCCTTTCGGCAAGGTTTCCCTGTGGTCGTCGGATCGAGGTTAGGACTGCTTTGATACCGTTACGTTCCAGGGTGGCTGCCCAGTGTTTCTTTTGGAACTGCTTTCCCTGGTCACTAAGTACGTTCCTTATTGGTCCATGTTGTGGGATATACTTATTAAGTATAATATTTAAAACAGACTTCGTGGTGGGCCTAGGGATCGCATAAAGGCTAACTTTTTTAGTAAACACATCGACGCAAACTACCATGTGTTTTAGATTTCTGGTAGCCTTGGGTAATGGTCCCAGAAAGTCGATGGCGATCATCTGTCCCTTACCTTCCGTTATCACATTGGCCATGGGCACGTAAGTGTGTACGTTTGGTACTTTCGCTGTCTGGCATGGATAACATGTTTTTAGCAATTTCTTTACCCTACGGTACATGTTGGTTATTGTGAAATCCTCCTGCAATATTTTGACACATTTTACAGGAGATGCGTGCGCCATTTTTATATGTAAAGATTGTGTTATACACGCAAGCATCGCTGGAGACAATACCACTTTCCACTCGCCCTGTAACAATTTATACAATATATTGTCTTGTATAAGATAGTGAGGATTTGGGTGGGCTGCTAACATTAGCTTTTTAGCAAGGAGTGCGAGGTTATCGTCCTGCTCGCGTCCTAAGTTCTGTAGCATATTAGTAGCTTCAGGCGCGACAGTGTATTGCATGTTTAACACTCTCAACTCGTCGTCAGCTGCTTCATATACTTCCTCCTTTTCTACAGGCGGATATCTACTTAGAGTGTCTGCGGTGGTATTCTCTGATCCTTTGCAATATTTAATCGTGAATGAGTACTCCTGAATAGCTAACACCCATCGTGTTAGTCGGGAATTTGCTAATCGACATTTTAATATAAACGATAACGCCTGATTATCAGTGTGAATCTCGAAATGGGTACCGTATAGGTAGTGTCTGAATTTTCTGAGTGCGTTTATTATGGCGAGTATTTCTTTCTCGGAAGTACAATAGTGCAACTCAGCGCCTTTGAGCGTCCTATTGGCGTATGCTACAACATGAAGACTACCTTGTTCGTCTTCTTGATGCAACACGGCGCCGATAGCGTACTCGCTAGCGTCAGTGTACATTACATACTTCCTACCCTGCTGTGGATGGAACAATTGTAAATTAGATTGGAACAGGCCCTTAACCCTCTCAAACGCATCGTTCTGTTCAGAACCCCATTTCCACTTTATATTTTTGCGTACCAGCTGTAGCAACGGGACTGTATATTCTGCGTATTTGCTGGTAAATTTCCTGTAATATCCCGTGAGTCCAAGGAATGCTCGCAGTGCTTTGAGGTTCTTGGGCACCGGGAACTCCATAATACTCCTGAGCTTCTCTGGGTCCGTACTGATACCTGTAGCTGAGATTATATGTCCCAGGAACTTCATTTGGGACTTTACAAACTCGCACTTGTGTAGTTTGAGCTTGATGTTTGCTAACCTCAGCTTCTGGAAGACGCTCCGCAGATGCTCGAAGTGTTCCTCCAACGTGCGGGATATCACGAGGATGTCATCCACGAATATTACCGTGTATGGGTCTACCTCAGGTCCTAGAGCTCTCTCGAGGCATCTTACAATCGCAGCGAGACTCGTGCTAAGGCCAAAAGGTACCACCTTGTGTTGATAGCATTTGTTATTAAATATAAATGCTGTATACTTACGATCTTGCTCACACAGCGGGACCTGCCAGAAGCTTGCTGTTAGATCTAGCTTCGTGAGGTACCTGGCTCCTTCACATTTAATGAAGAGGTCCTCCGCTGTCGGTGCGCAGTCAAACTCTTTCTCTACGAGACTGTTTAAGTTCCTCATATCCAGGCAGAGTCGGATCTCTCCAGTCTTCTTGCGGACGACCAGCAGTGGGTTGAGGAAGCTGCTATTAGATCTTTCAATAATATCTTCTTCCAACATCCGCTGTATCTCCTGCTGGACCTCGGCCTGGTATTTTATAGGGACCTGGTAGATTCTCCTTATGAACTTCTCTGGCTCTGTGAGGTGGATTCTGTGTTCATACACTGACGAGATTGAATGTTCTTCACTGAAGATATCGCTGAATTCTTCTTGCAGCGACGACAATCTCCGTTCAGTTCGGGAATCTAAGGTGGTCTCCCCCTCTTCACATTCTTTACAGTGAATTACTTGTTTTGGTGGCCATGTGATTTTAATTGGGTCACCATGGTTTTGTGTGTGTCTATGTGTGTTCAATTTAAAAGTGTAACTAACATTGTCTATGGTACATTTTAATAAGTGTTCACTGGTGTTAATTTCCGCACGTATTTGTTCCAATACATCTACCCCCAATAACATATCGCATATTAAATTGTTTATAGCCACTACACACACTTCAAATTGCACTTCGTCTAGCATGATAGTTAGATAGTATTGAGTGTCAATTTTTTCTTTTGTATCGGTAGCGGTTCGTATATAAAATTGATTGATTGGGAGTGATGGGGCCGTACGAAAATATTTTTTATTGGTACGCAGGAACCTTTCACTGACGCCGGATACAACACTACCGGTATCCAACAGAATTCTCGTGGGAACGCTATTGACAAAGGCGTGTAACACCGGACACGCCGCGCTCACGGGCCTTTGTCGCGTGGGACCGGATTCTAGCAACGGATCCCTGACATCCGGTGGGAACACATTATTAACGGGCACACAAGTTACATAATTAAAAGTACACATTTCACACAATATATAATCCTTACAATTAACATGCTTATATTTACACAATTTTGCCGAATTTATAGCGCGTCCTTGCTGGATGCGCATTTTGGCACGTTTTTTGTAGCTTGGTAACTTTTCGATTTATTGTTCGAATTTTTATTGCCTTGGGAGTCGCTGTCTTTTTCAGTTGTATCTGCTTTGGCTAATTCGACCGTTTGAATCGCTCTAATTTGTGCCCCGTCGTTACCCTTACCCTGCCCCTTTGGTCTACCAAAATTTTGTTTTCCCTTGTACTCAAAGGTTTTATTTGGCTGTTTTGACGGTGTTTGGGGTGGAGTAGAACTGGTACTCGGTTTTTGATCCGTTTGCTGATGGTACTGTAGTCGCGTATTCTGCCCTTCATTACTTCGGCGAAAATCGGGATTATAACGCCACCCACCAAAATCAAAAACCGTCTCACTTTGGGACACTAGAATGAGGAGTTCGTCTACCGTGCGAATACCCTGGGTAAATACAGCTACACTAATGTTATGATTAAAATGGTAGGCAAGCTTGGTGACTATGTCAATCTCCGCAAATGCTGGGGTTAAATGCTTCGCGCGTTCGACCTGCTGGATTATATAATTTTCGGCGGTAATACCCATTTTCTTGTCAAAACGGCCATATTCCAGTTCATTGCGCAGAAGTCGTTGGGTATGCGAGTTCCAGTATCGGCTTTCAAATTTTTGTTTCAACTCCGCGTATGTGGACACTCTATCGCGTACAATGTTATACCACTTACGCGCCGAATCACGCATCGCGTTAACCACCCACTGTATTTTGTCTTGATCTTCTAGTCGGGAACCTACTCTAGCCATTTCACTCTCACACGCTAATAAAAATTCAATGGGGTTTTCGTTATTTTCCCCCGTAAAATACACGCGATTTTTCTCGTCGACAGGGCCTTGTACCAAAATATTTGGAGCAGACCTCATTCGTACCTCCTGTCGTACTTTCAGAATCTCGTCGCTTAACGTTTGTAAAACACTCTCCTTATTAGAGTCAATGTTAGATCGCGTCTCTACAATTGAAGCGTCGAATTTATCTACTCGTCGTTGCGTTTCGGTCACGTCCGCGTGAATTTTTACCTCTAGGGATTCCACCTTTTTGGAAACCTCTAGTGTTTGCTTTTCACAACGGCTTATGTGTTCCTTAAACCGGCCCTCCATACGTGTTACTTGTTCAATAAACGATTTTTGCATTGTGGTCTCAAAAACCTTAAACCGTTCATTGATTTTAGTATCGACCGTATTTACTTTTTCGGCGATTTCCGCGACTTTCACCGTTAACTCGGTTACGCTTTCGTCTATTTTCGCAGTTAATTCTTTACTACTTTCTTTATTACTTTGCTTAATCTCGGCGTTTATGTCAGCGTTACTTTGTTCTAATGCTTCGGTTAGACTAACTTTTTGCGCTTCGATTTTAGAAGTTAATTCCGCTACACTGAGCTCAGCTTTGGCTTCACTCTGTTCAAATTTCGCGTCTATTTTAGCGGTCAACTCCGCGTTAGCTTGTTTTATTTCCGCGTTCGCTTGTTCCGCTTTAGCCGCGTTTTGTTTCATTTCTTGTAATAACTGTTTAAGCATTTTATCTGTTTCCATTTTAAATACACAGCAATCTCAAATATACACAATTTAAAATACACAGAAAAGTTTCAAATACACACAATAACTTTACTGTTGTACACACACCAGTCACAAAACTCTTTGGGGATCGTTTAGTTGGACGCCAGCTGTTTTACTAATTAAAACAGCAAAGTTTGTTTTAAAGTGAAAATTAAATTTAAATTGAATTTAATTAATTTAATTTAATTTGATCGTGCCCCACGTTCCGGGCAAGCCATTAATAACTCTTGTTCGGAACGTGAATTCAATTTGATGTACGTTTGTCGTGCCCCACGTTGGCCGACATTTATAACTACACTACTATGCGTTATTGTAATGTAATGTTGTGTGTGAGTACCCACCTGCTGTCTGATCTTGCAGATTCTTCCGACTAGGGCGTGTGGATTTTGGATTTGAAGTTCGCAAGCTAGTAATCTCAAATTATTACAACAACACACAAAATGGGTTACTTTAAAGGGGGAGAGTTTTGTGAGACTGGTAGGCTTTATCGTACAACAATAAAACACTTTTATATGGGGTAATAAAACGTTGTTTATTACACCAACAACACACAAGAATAGAATGGTTATAATCTTATGAATTTTCTTATAGTCTATACAATGAATCGATGTTTTTCGATTGTCTAATAGTTGAAAGAAACTGAACTCGTTCTTTGCGAGTTAATTGCAATTTAAATTTGACTTTATTAATTGATTTGAATTTAATTAAATTTATTTAATTAATTTGAATCTACGTGTTCATGAAACAAAATATAAAACTCTAAAATTAATTTGCATAATTAGTTAAAATAAATTAGACGTGACAGTCTAGTTCACGTTATTTCATTTCTAGTGATTCTACTTCTGATCTACTGCAGTATGATCTAAGATTAGATTGTCAGTTAAGATTTGTATAGCGCTTTTATACTACTTCTATTTCTTAACTATAACTTACTAAAGCCTTAAACTGCTATACAGATTATCACAACGAATTTACTTTTTAATTACTAGAGTCTTTGCTTTTTGTTTGGCACCTGAATTATTTGAATTACAATGTTTTAATTGAAAAATAGAAAATTTGATCTGAAAAATAAATAAGTGGATTTTGCTTTCCTGTTACTGAAGAGGATGTCGTCCCGATTTGTCCCTCGTCGATTCGAGTCCTTGGTTAGAGAAAGTAATCTGCTTAGAACTGCTGGATTCGGTCGTGGAGTTCAAAATTCGGCAACACTCTGCTTCCCTGCTGTTTGTGAATATTTTAACGTCTGATGTTGTCTGCTGGAACTGCTTCCTGTTCTCCGTCGATTTGCACGTTGCACGTCAGCGTGTGTGTGTGTGTGCTTCGTTCGGGCGGTCGCTCTGCTCGTCAGCTGTTAACCAATGATTTAGACGGCCTCTCTGCTGTATTCTTGAAGTCTGGTCTTGAAGTCTGGTGGATCTCTTGCGTGCTTATGACTAACTGGTAGTACACAATAAGCTTGGTTGATGTCTTGAAGAGTCTCTCGCCTTTACGTAGCAATTACGAGCTATACAGGTGATCTGTAGTTAGTGTGTTCGTAATTGCGTGTGTGTTGACCACGTAGAGTCTTCTTGTTGATCTTCACCGCTTTGGCTACTAGACGATCGAAGGACTACGTCTTAACTTCGTGAGTACTGACAGAAGAGTGATTTTTTCACCAGAAAACATCGCACTGGCCGGGGCTGCATGAAATGATTTCATTGGTCGAAACACTCTCCCTACCACATAAAATTTAGAATTCCCTTAGTCCGTGAGAATGAAGTCTGGTTCCCACAGACGGAGAATAGAATTATTATCTAATATATAATTATCCGGCGGAACCACTTTGTCGCAAAGGATATCCTGTACTTAATTAATTTTGCAATAACTTGGTTGCAAATCAAGTTGTGTGAAATCTAAAATATACAATCTGTCACAATTTATTATCTTTATAACATACTAAAATCTCATTACTGTAACTCTATTTTAACAGAAGTTATTCAATTATTTTAATTAACTCTTACATTTGTTAATTATATTGCATCAAATTTGCACACGTCATTATTAATATCTCGGCAAACATTTTGGCTATGTTAGATTTCGCCTTTATTTATTAGTTTCCGAGATATTAATAATTAACTGTTTGGGTGTGGTCGCTTCCTTGTACAGCGAACTGATTACATAACGACCACGTGTGCGTTGCTTTACACAGCATTATTTTCAATGCGCTACATTCAAATGGAGTTTTAACTGTTAATTTTTATTTAAATATGGTTTCAGCATCCGGTAAACATATAACCCCAAATAGTTAATATTTGGTTCCGTTATATATTCCCACACCCGCTTTAAAAAAAAAATGAATGTAATAATTACAGTTATTTTTTTTTTCCTAATCATTACACACATATTCTGTAATCATTATTCTTATTAACTATACATTGTATTACTTATTCTGAAGACACGTACACAAGTGTTAATGTTATTGCATTATATACAATCTAACTCTAAATACATGTATTAAACTATCATATTTGCAACTTATTGCGTATAATGTTTTTAAAACGAGTAGTAGCCTTTATTTGTAAACAATGGCACGCGTACTAAGGAATTTTGCTGACAGTATTTAGAACCGTTATCGCCCGTCGCGCGGCTAATTGCTTGACCTAGTTTCAAATGTGGGTCAGGTAGTCGTTATCGCGTGACGTAACTGTTTCCTGCCGCGAGCTCGTTCACTCTATACGCTTATTATTTACCGCTATAGAAAAACATTATTATTAGTACACAAGTTACCTATAATTATTATTAATAATATTATAAAACACAAATTACTTATTTTAATTTTAATTATTATAATACAATTATTATTAACTCTAAATACTATTTATCTTTTTAAAGTCTTTTCATTTCGTCGCGACGCGCTTTGGAACGCCATGCTACTCAAAGTATTTTCTCAAAGAGCTCGCATAGAATTTACCGATCGTTTTCGTTCGGTCCAGCGTCGTAACGATAAACGTGTGAGGTGCGAGTTGTTGAGCCAACAGATAGGGTCCATTATATAAACGAAAGAACTTTGCAGCCACATTTATGTCTCGTCGGCCTACAGGATTCGCCTTGAGCAATACTTTCTCGCCTACTACAAAGTTCGTTAGTTTATGCGTCGTATTAAATTTGTCTGCCCTTTTTCGCCCTTTTTCAACTATTCTTTCCCTCACAAGTTGATTTTTACATTGCACCGGCAGAGGTAGATTATAAGTCTTTGGCTTACTTAAATAATTATCCCAAAACTTCTCTGGCGTGGTTCCAGAGTCTAATTCTGCTGGTGTGTATTCCGTGGTATCATGATAACTCTCATTTATTGCCTTTTCGAAGAATGGTAAGAACTCGGGCCATTTACTTTGTTCCTTATAGCAATAGATACGGAACATTTTATCGATTTCCCGATTCACCCTTTCGGCAAGGTTTCCCTGTGGTCGTCGGATCGAGGTTAGGACTGCTTTGATACCGTTACGTTCCAGGGTGGCTGCCCAGTGTTTCTTTTGGAACTGCTTTCCCTGGTCACTAAGTACGTTCCTTATTGGTCCATGTTGTGGGATATACTTATTAAGTATAATATTTAAAACAGACTTCGTGGTGGGCCTAGGGATCGCATAAAGGCTAACTTTTTTAGTAAACACATCGACGCAAACTACCATGTGTTTTAGATTTCTGGTAGCCTTGGGTAATGGTCCCAGAAAGTCGATGGCGATCATCTGTCCCTTACCTTCCGTTATCACATTGGCCATGGGCACGTAAGTGTGTACGTTTGGTACTTTCGCTGTCTGGCATGGATAACATGTTTTTAGCAATTTCTTTACCCTACGGTACATGTTGGTTATTGTAAAATCCTCCTGCAATATTTTGACACATTTTACAGGAGATGCGTGCGCCATTTTTATATGTAAAGATTGTGTTATACACGCAAGCATCGCTGGAGACAATACCACTTTCCATTCGCCCTGTAACAATTTATACAATATATTGTCTTGTATAAGATAGTGAGGATTTGGGTGAGCTGCTAACATTAGCTTTTTAGCAAGGAGTGCGAGGTTATCGTCCTGCTCGCGTCCTAAGTTCTGTAGCATATTAGTAGCTTCAGGCGCGACAGTGTATTGCATGTTTAACACTCTCAACTCGTCGTCAGCTGCTTCATATACTTCCTCCTTTTCTACAGGCGGATATCTACTTAGAGTGTCTGCGGTGGTATTCTCTGATCCTTTGCAATATTTAATCGTGAATGAGTACTCCTGAATAGCTAACACCCATCGTGTTAGTCGGGAATTTGCTAATCGACATTTTAATATAAACGATAACGCCTGATTATCAGTGTGAATCTCGAAATGGGTACCGTATAGGTAGTGTCTGAATTTTCTGAGTGCGTTTATTATGGCGAGTATTTCTTTCTCGGAAGTACAATAGTGCAACTCAGCGCCTTTGAGCGTCCTATTGGCGTATGCTACAACATGAAGACTACCTTGTTCGTCTTCTTGATGCAACACGGCGCCGATAGCGTACTCGCTAGCGTCAGTGTACATTACATACTTCCTACCCTGCTGTGGATGGAACAATTGTAAATTAGATTGGAACAGGCCCTTAACCCTCTCAAACGCATCGTTCTGTTCAGAACCCCATTTCCACTTTATATTTTTGCGTACCAGCTGTAGCAACGGGACTGTATATTCTGCGTATTTGCTGGTAAATTTCCTGTAATATCCCGTGAGTCCAAGGAATGCTCGCAGTGCTTTGAGGTTCTTGGGCACCGGGAACTCCATAATACTCCTGAGCTTCTCTGAGTCCGTACTGATACCTGTAGCTGAGATTATATGTCCCAGGAACTTCATTTGGGACTTTACAAACTCGCACTTGTGTAGTTTGAGCTTGATGTTTGCTAACCTCAGCTTCTGGAAGACGCTCCGCAGATGCTCGAAGTGTTCCTCCAACGTGCGGGATATCACGAGGATGTCATCCACGAATATTACCGTGTATGGGTCTACCTCAGGTCCTAGAGCTCTCTCGAGGCATCTTACAATCGCAGCGAGACTCGTGCTAAGGCCAAAAGGTACCACCTTGTGTTGATAGCATTTGTTATTAAATATAAATGCTGTATACTTACGATCTTGCTCACACAGCGGGACCTGCCAGAAGCTTGCTGTTAGATCTAGCTTCGTGAGGTACCTGGCTCCTTCACATTTAATGAAGAGGTCCTCCGCTGTCGGTGCGCAGTCAAACTCTTTCTCTACGAGACTGTTTAAGTTCCTCATATCCAGGCAGAGTCGGATCTCTCCAGTCTTCTTGCGGACGACCAGCAGTGGGTTGAGGAAGCTGCTATTAGATCTTTCAATAATATCTTCTTCCAACATCCGCTGTATCTCCTGCTGGACCTCGGCCTGGTATTTTATAGGGACCTGGTAGATTCTCCTTATGAACTTCTCTGGCTCTGTGAGGTGGATTCTGTGTTCATACACTGACGAGATTGAATGTTCTTCACTGAAGATATCGCTGAATTCTTCTTGCAGCGACGACAATCTCCGTTCAGTTCGGAAATCTAAGGTGGTCTCCCCCTCTTCACATTCTTTATAGTGAATTACTTGTTTTGGTGGCCGTGTGATTTTAATTGGGTCACCATGGTTTTGTGTGTGTGTATGTGTGTTCAATTTAAAAGTGTAACTAACATTGTCTATGGTACATTTTAATAAGTGTTCACTGGTGTTAATTTCCGCACGTATTTGTTCCAATACATCTACCCCCAATAACATATCGCATATTAAATTGTTTATAGCCACTACACACACTTCAAATTGCACTTCGTCTAGCATGATAGTTAGATAGTATTGAGTGTCAATTTTTTCTTTTGTATCGGTAGCGGTTCGTATATAAAATTGATTGATTGGGAGTGATGGGGCCGTACGAAAATATTTTTTATTGGTACGCAGGAACCTTTCACTGACGCCGGATACAACACTACCGGTATCCAACAGAATTCTCGTGGGAACGCTATTGACAAAGGCGTGTAA
Organism: Magicicada septendecula; assembly: GCA_034769895.1. Lineage (NCBI taxonomy): Eukaryota > Metazoa > Arthropoda > Insecta > Hemiptera > Cicadidae > Magicicada > Magicicada septendecula. The sequence continues at coordinate 345,513,198 of CM068369.1, read as the reverse complement.
CACCGGACACGCCGCGCTCACGGGCCTTTGTCGCGTGGGACCGGATTCTAGCAACGGATCCCTGACATCCGGTGGGAACACATTATTAACGGGCACACAAGTTACATAATTAAAAGTACACATTTCACACAATATATAATCCTAACAATTAACATGCTTACATTTACACAATTTTGCCGAATTTATAGCGCGTCCTTGCTGGATGCGCATTTTGGCACGTTTTTTGTAGCTTGGTAACTTTTCGATTTATTGTTCGAATTTTTATTGCCTTGGGAGTCGCTGTCTTTTTCAGTTGTATCTGCTTTGGCTAATTCGACCGTTTGAATCGCTCTAATTTGTGCCCCGTCGTTACCCTTACCCTGCCCCTTTGGTCTACCAAAATTTTGTTTTCCCTTGTACTCAAAGGTTTTATTTGGCTGTTTTGACGGTGTTTGGGGTGGAGTAGAACTGGTACTCGGTTTTTGATCCGTTTGCTGATGGTACTGTAGTCGCGTATTCTGCCCTTCATTATTTCGGCGAAAATCGGGATTATAACGCCACCCACCAAAATCAAAAACCGTCTCACTTTGGGACACTAGAATGAGGAGTTCGTCTACCGTGCGAATACCCTGGGTAAATACAGCTACACTAATGTTATGATTAAAATGGTAGGCAAGCTTGGTGACTATGTCAATCTCCGCAAATGCTGGGGTTAAATGCTTCGCGCGTTCGACCTGCTGGATTATATAATTTTCGGCGGTAATACCCATTTTCTTGTCAAAACGGCCATATTCCAGTTCATTGCGCAGAAGTCGTTGGGTATGCGAGTTCCAGTATCGGCTTTCAAATTTTTGTTTCAACTCCGCGTATGTGGACACTCTATCGCGTACAATGTTATACCACTTACGCGCCGAATCACGCATCGCGTTAACCACCCACTGTATTTTGTCTTGATCTTCTAGTCGGGAACCTACTCTAGCCATTTCACTCTCACACGCTAATAAAAATTCAATGGGGTTTTCGTTATTTTCCCCCGTAAAATACACGCGATTTTTCTCGTCGACAGGGCCTTGTACCAAAATATTTGGAGCAGACCTCCTTCGTACCTCCTGTCGTACTTTCAGAATCTCGTCGCTTAACGTTTGTAAAACACTCTCCTTATTAGAGTCAATGTTAGATCGCGTCTCTACAATTGAAGCGTCGAATTTATCTACTCGTCGTTGCGTTTCGGTCACGTCCGCGTGAATTTTTACCTCTAGGGATTCCACCTTTTTGGAAACCTCTAGTGTTTGCTTTTCACAACGGCTTATGTGTTCCTTAAACCGGCCCTCCATACGTGTTACTTGTTCAATAAACGATTTTTGCATTGTGGTCTCAAAAACCTTAAACCGTTCATTGATTTTAGTATCGACCGTATTTACTTTTTCGGCGATTTCCGCGACTTTCACCGTTAACTCGGTTACGCTTTCGTCTATTTTCGCAGTTAATTCTTTACTACTTTCTTTATTACTTTGCTTAATCTCGGCGTTTATGTCAGCGTTACTTTGTTCTAATGCTTCGGTTAGACTAACTTTTTGCGCTTCGATTTTAGAAGTTAATTCCGCTATACTGAGCTCAGCTTTGGCTTCACTCTGTTCAAATTTCGCGTCTATTTTAGCGGTCAACTCCGCGTTAGCTTGTTTCATTTCCGCGTTCGCTTGTTCCGCTTTAGCCGCGTTTTGTTTCATTTCTTGTAATAACTGTTTAAGCATTTTATCTGTTTCCATTTTAAATACACAGCAATCTCAAATATACACAATTTAAAATACACAGAAAAGTTTCAAATACACACAATAACTTTACTGTTGTACACACACCAGTCACAAAACTCTTTGGGGATTGTTTATTTGGACGCCAGCTGTTTTACTAATTAAAACAGCAAAGTTTGTTTTAAAGTGAAAATTAAATTTAAATTGAATTTAATTAATTTAATTTAATTTGATCGTGCCCCACGTTCCGGGCAAGCCATTAATAACTCTTGTTCGGAACGTGAATTCAATTTGATGTACGTTTGTCGTGCCCCACGTTGGCCGACATTTATAACTACACTACTATGCGTTATTGTAATGTAATGTTGTGTGTGAGTACCCACCTGCTGTCTGATCTTGCAGATTCTTCCGACTAGGGCGTGTGGATTTTGGATTTGAAGTTCGCAAGCTAGTAATCTCAAATTATTACAACAACACACAAAATGGGTTACTTTAAAGGGGGAGAGTTTTGTGAGACTGGTAGGCTTTATCGTACAACAATAAAACACTGTTATATGGGGTAATAAAACGTTGTTTATTACACCAACAACACACAAGAATAGAATGGTTATAATCTTATGAATTTTCTTATAGTCTATACAATGAATCGATGTTTTTCGATTGTCTAATAGTTGAAAGAAACTGAACTCGTTCTTTGCGAGTTAATTGCAATTTAAATTTGACTTTATTAATTGATTTGAATTTAATTAAATTTATTTAATTAATTTGAATCTACGTGTTCATGAAACAAAATATAAAACTCTAAAATTAATTTGCATAATTAGTTAAAATAAATTAGACGTGACAGTCTAGTTCACGTTATTTCATTTCTAGTGATTCTACTTCTGATCTACTGCAGTATGATCTAAGATTAGATTGTCAGTTAAGATTTGTATAGCGCTTTTATACTACTTCTATTTCTTAACTATAACTTACTAAAGCCTTAAACTGCTATACAGATTATCACAACGAATTTACTTTTTAATTACTAGAGTCTTTGCTTTTTGTTTGGCACCTGAATTATTTGAATTACAATGTTTTAATTGAAAAATAGAAAATTTGATCTGAAAAATAAATAAGTGGATTTTGCTTTCCTGTTACTGAAGAGGATGTCGTCCCGATTTGTCCCTCGTCGATTCGAGTCCTTGGTTAGAGAAAGTAATCTGCTTAGAACTGCTGGATTCGGTCGTGGAGTTCAAAATTCGGCAACACTCTGCTTCCCTGCTGTTTGTGAATATTTTAACGTCTGCTGTTGTCTGCTGGAACTGCTTCCTGTTCTCCGTCGATTTGCACGTTGCACGTCAGCGTGTGTGTGTGTGTGCTTCGTTCGGGCGGTCGCTCTGCTCGTCAGCTGTTAACCAATGATTTAGACGGCCTCTCTGCTGTATTCTTGAAGTCTGGTCTTGAAGTCTGGTGGATCTCTTGCGTGCTTATGACTAACTGGTAGTACACAATAAGCTTGGTTGATGTCTTGAAGAGTCTCTCGCCTTTACGTAGCAATTACGAGCTATACAGATGATCTGTAGTTAGTGTGTTCGTAATTGCGTGTGTGTTGACCACGTAGAGTCTTCTTGTTGATCTTCACCGCTTTGGCTACTAGACGATCGAAGGACTACGTCTTAACTTCGTGAGTACTGACAGAAGAGTGATTTTTTCACCAGAAAACATCGCACTGGCCGGGGCTGCATGAAATGATTTCATTGGTCGAAACACTCTCCCTACCACATAAAATTTAGAATTCCCTTAGTCCGTGAGAATGAAGTCTGGTTCCCACAGACGGAGAATAGAATTATTATCTAATATATAATTATCCGGCGGAACCACTTTGTCGCAAAGGATATCCTGTACTTAATTAATTTTGCAATAACTTGGTTGCAAATCAAGTTGTGTGAAATCTAAAATACACAATCTGTCACAATTTATTATCTTTATAACATACTAAAATCTCATTACTGTAACTCTATTTTAACAGAAGTTATTCAATTATTTTAATTAACTCTTACATTTATTAATTATATTGCATCAAATTTGCACACGTCATTACTAATATCTCGGCAAACATTTTGGCTATGTTAGATTTCGCCTTTATTTATTAGTTTCCGAGATATTAATAATTAACAGTTTGGGTGTGGTCGCTTCCTTGTACAGCGAACTGATTACATAACGACCACGTGTGCTTTGCTTTACACAGCATTATTTTCAATGCGCTACATTCAAATGGAGTTTTAACTGTTAATTTTTATTTAAATATGGTTTCAGCATGCGGTAAACATATAACCCCAAATAGTTAATATTTGGTTCCGTTATATATACCCACACCCGCTTTAAAAAAAAAATGAATGTAATAATTACAGTTATTTTTTTTTTCTTAATCATTACACACATATTCTGTAATCATTATTCTTATTAACTATACATTGTATTACTTATTCTGAAGACACGTACACAAGTGTTAATGTTATTGCATTATATACAATCTAACTCTAAATACATGTATTAAACTATCATATTTGCAACTTATTGCGTATAATGTTTTTAAAACGAGTAGTAGCCTTTATTTGTAAACAATGGCACGCGTACTAAGGAATTTTGCTGACAGTATTTAGAACCGTTATCGCCCGTCGCGCGGCTAATTGCTTGACCTAGTTTCAAATGTGGGTCAGGTAGTCGTTATCGCGTGACGTAACTGTTTCCTGCCGCGAGCTCGTTCACTCTATACGCTTATTATTTACCGCTATAGAAAAACATTATTATTAGTACACAAGTTACCTATAATTATTATTAATAATATTATAAAACACAAATTACTTATTTTAATTTTAATTATTATAATACAATTATTATTAACTCTAAATACTATTTATCTTTTTAAAGTCTTTTTATTTCGTCGCGACGCGCTTTGGAACGCCATGCTACTCAAAGTATTTTCTCAAAGAGCTCGCATAGAATTTACCGATCGTTTTCGTTCGGTCCAGCGTCGTAACGATAAACGTGTGAGGTGCGAGTTGTTGAGCCAACAGATAGGGTCCATTATATAAACGAAAGAACTTTGCAGCCACATTTATGTCTCGTCGGCCTACAGGATTCGCCTTGAGCAATACTTTCTCGCCTACTACAAAGTTCGTTAGTTTATGCGTCGTATTAAATTTGTCTGCCCTTTTTCGCCCTTTTTCAACTATTCTTTCCCTCACAAGTTGATTTTTACATTGCACCGGCAGAGGTAGATTATAAGTCTTTGGCTTACTTAAATAATTATCCCAAAACCTCTCTGGCGTGGTTCCAGAGTCTAATTCTGCTGGTGTGTATTCCGTGGTATCATGATAACTCTCATTTATTGCCTTTTCGAAGAATGGTAAGAACTCGGGCCATTTACTTTGTTCCTTATAGCAATAGATACGGAACATTTTATCGATTTCCCGATTCACCCTTTCGGCAAGGTTTCCCTGTGGTCGTCGGATCGAGGTTAGGACTGCTTTGATACCGTTACGTTCCAGGGTGGCTGCCCAGTGTTTCTTTTGGAACTGCTTTCCCTGGTCACTAAGTACGTTCCTTATTGGTCCATGTTGTGGGATATACTTATTAAGTATAATATTTAAAACAGACTTCGTGGTGGGCCTAGGGATCGCATAAAGGCTAACTTTTTTAGTAAACACATCGACGCAAACTACCATGTGTTTTAGATTTCTGGTAGCCTTGGGTAATGGTCCCAGAAAGTCGATGGCGATCATCTGTCCCTTACCTTCCGTTATCACATTGGCCATGGGCACGTAAGTGTGTACGTTTGGTACTTTCGCTGTCTGGCATGGATAACATGTTTTTAGCAATTTCTTTACCCTACGGTACATGTTGGTTATTGTGAAATCCTCCTGCAATATTTTGACACATTTTACAGGAGATGCGTGCGCCATTTTTATATGTAAAGATTGTGTTATACACGCAAGCATCGCTGGAGACAATACCACTTTCCACTCGCCCTGTAACAATTTATACAATATATTGTCTTGTATAAGATAGTGAGGATTTGGGTGGGCTGCTAACATTAGCTTTTTAGCAAGGAGTGCGAGGTTATCGTCCTGCTCGCGTCCTAAGTTCTGTAGCATATTAGTAGCTTCAGGCGCGACAGTGTATTGCATGTTTAACACTCTCAACTCGTCGTCAGCTGCTTCATATACTTCCTCCTTTTCTACAGGCGGATATCTACTTAGAGTGTCTGCGGTGGTATTCTCTGATCCTTTGCAATATTTAATCGTGAATGAGTACTCCTGAATAGCTAACACCCATCGTGTTAGTCGGGAATTTGCTAATCGACATTTTAATATAAACGATAACGCCTGATTATCAGTGTGAATCTCGAAATGGGTACCGTATAGGTAGTGTCTGAATTTTCTGAGTGCGTTTATTATGGCGAGTATTTCTTTCTCGGAAGTACAATAGTGCAACTCAGCGCCTTTGAGCGTCCTATTGGCGTATGCTACAACATGAAGACTACCTTGTTCGTCTTCTTGATGCAACACGGCGCCGATAGCGTACTCGCTAGCGTCAGTGTACATTACATACTTCCTACCCTGCTGTGGATGGAACAATTGTAAATTAGATTGGAACAGGCCCTTAACCCTCTCAAACGCATCGTTCTGTTCAGAACCCCATTTCCACTTTATATTTTTGCGTACCAGCTGTAGCAACGGGACTGTATATTCTGCGTATTTGCTGGTAAATTTCCTGTAATATCCCGTGAGTCCAAGGAATGCTCGCAGTGCTTTGAGGTTCTTGGGCACCGGGAACTCCATAATACTCCTGAGCTTCTCTGGGTCCGTACTGATACCTGTAGCTGAGATTATATGTCCCAGGAACTTCATTTGGGACTTTACAAACTCGCACTTGTGTAGTTTGAGCTTGATGTTTGCTAACCTCAGCTTCTGGAAGACGCTCCGCAGATGCTCGAAGTGTTCCTCCAACGTGCGGGATATCACGAGGATGTCATCCACGAATATTACCGTGTATGGGTCTACCTCAGGTCCTAGAGCTCTCTCGAGGCATCTTACAATCGCAGCGAGACTCGTGCTAAGGCCAAAAGGTACCACCTTGTGTTGATAGCATTTGTTATTAAATATAAATGCTGTATACTTACGATCTTGCTCACACAGCGGGACCTGCCAGAAGCTTGCTGTTAGATCTAGCTTCGTGAGGTACCTGGCTCCTTCACATTTAATGAAGAGGTCCTCCGCTGTCGGTGCGCAGTCAAACTCTTTCTCTACGAGACTGTTTAAGTTCCTCATATCCAGGCAGAGTCGGATCTCTCCAGTCTTCTTGCGGACGACCAGCAGTGGGTTGAGGAAGCTGCTATTAGATCTTTCAATAATATCTTCTTCCAACATCCGCTGTATCTCCTGCTGGACCTCGGCCTGGTATTTTATAGGGACCTGGTAGATTCTCCTTATGAACTTCTCTGGCTCTGTGAGGTGGATTCTGTGTTCATACACTGACGAGATTGAATGTTCTTCACTGAAGATATCGCTGAATTCTTCTTGCAGCGACGACAATCTCCGTTCAGTTCGGGAATCTAAGGTGGTCTCCCCCTCTTCACATTCTTTATAGTGAATTACTTGTTTTGGTGGCCATGTGATTTTAATTGGGTCACCATGGTTTTGTGTGTGTCTATGTGTGTTCAATTTAAAAGTGTAACTAACATTGTCTATGGTACATTTTAATAAGTGTTCACTGGTGTTAATTTCCGCACGTATTTGTTCCAATACATCTACCCCCAATAACATATCGCATATTAAATTGTTTATAGCCACTACACACACTTCAAATTGCACTTCGTCTAGCATGATAGTTAGATAGTATTGAGTGTCAATTTTTTCTTTTGTATCGGTAGCGGTTCGTATATAAAATTGATTGATTGGGAGTGATGGGGCCGTACGAAAATATTTTTTATTGGTACGCAGGAACCTTTCACTGACGCCGGATACAACACTACCGGTATCCAACAGAATTCTCGTGGGAACGCTATTGACAAAGGCGTGTAACACCGGACACGCCGCGCTCACGGGCCTTTGTCGCGTGGGACCGGATTCTAGCAACGGATCCCTGACATCCGGTGGGAACACATTATTAACGGGCACACAAGTTACATAATTAAAAGTACACATTTCACACAATATATAATCCTTACAATTAACATGCTTATATTTACACAATTTTGCCGAATTTATAGCGCGTCCTTGCTGGATGCGCATTTTGGCACGTTTTTTGTAGCTTGGTAACTTTTCGATTTATTGTTCGAATTTTTATTGCCTTGGGAGTCGCTGTCTTTTTCAGTTGTATCTGCTTTGGCTAATTCGACCGTTTGAATCGCTCTAATTTGTGCCCCGTCGTTACCCTTACCCTGCCCCTTTGGTCTACCAAAATTTTGTTTTCCCTTGTACTCAAAGGTTTTATTTGGCTGTTTTGACGGTGTTTGGGGTGGAGTAGAACTGGTACTCGGTTTTTGATCCGTTTGCTGATGGTACTGTAGTCGCGTATTCTGCCCTTCATTACTTCGGCGAAAATCGGGATTATAACGCCACCCACCAAAATCAAAAACCGTCTCACTTTGGGACACTAGAATGAGGAGTTCGTCTACCGTGCGAATACCCTGGGTAAATACAGCTACACTAATGTTATGATTAAAATGGTAGGCAAGCTTGGTGACTATGTCAATCTCCGCAAATGCTGGGGTTAAATGCTTCGCGCGTTCGACCTGCTGGATTATATAATTTTCGGCGGTAATACCCATTTTCTTGTCAAAACGGCCATATTCCAGTTCATTGCGCAGAAGTCGTTGGGTATGCGAGTTCCAGTATCGGCTTTCAAATTTTTGTTTCAACTCCGCGTATGTGGACACTCTATCGCGTACAATGTTATACCACTTACGCGCCGAATCACGCATCGCGTTAACCACCCACTGTATTTTGTCTTGATCTTCTAGTCGGGAACCTACTCTAGCCATTTCACTCTCACACGCTAATAAAAATTCAATGGGGTTTTCGTTATTTTCCCCCGTAAAATACACGCGATTTTTCTCGTCGACAGGGCCTTGTACCAAAATATTTGGAGCAGACCTCATTCGTACCTCCTGTCGTACTTTCAGAATCTCGTCGCTTAACGTTTGTAAAACACTCTCCTTATTAGAGTCAATGTTAGATCGCGTCTCTACAATTGAAGCGTCGAATTTATCTACTCGTCGTTGCGTTTCGGTCACGTCCGCGTGAATTTTTACCTCTAGGGATTCCACCTTTTTGGAAACCTCTAGTGTTTGCTTTTCACAACGGCTTATGTGTTCCTTAAACCGGCCCTCCATACGTGTTACTTGTTCAATAAACGATTTTTGCATTGTGGTCTCAAAAACCTTAAACCGTTCATTGATTTTAGTATCGACCGTATTTACTTTTTCGGCGATTTCCGCGACTTTCACCGTTAACTCGGTTACGCTTTCGTCTATTTTCGCAGTTAATTCTTTACTACTTTCTTTATTACTTTGCTTAATCTCGGCGTTTATGTCAGCGTTACTTTGTTCTAATGCTTCGGTTAGACTAACTTTTTGCGCTTCGATTTTAGAAGTTAATTCCGCTACACTGAGCTCAGCTTTGGCTTCACTCTGTTCAAATTTCGCGTCTATTTTAGCGGTCAACTCCGCGTTAGCTTGTTTCATTTCCGCGTTCGCTTGTTCCGCTTTAGCCGCGTTTTGTTTCATTTCTTGTAATAACTGTTTAAGCATTTTATCTGTTTCCATTTTAAATACACAGCAATCTCAAATATACACAATTTAAAATACACAGAAAAGTTTCAAATACACACAATAACTTTACTGTTGTACACACACCAGTCACAAAACTCTTTGGGGATCGTTTAGTTGGACGCCAGCTGTTTTACTAATTAAAACAGCAAAGTTTGTTTTAAAGTGAAAATTAAATTTAAATTGAATTTAATTAATTTAATTTAATTTGATCGTGCCCCACGTTCCGGGCAAGCCATTAATAACTCTTGTTCGGAACGTGAATTCAATTTGATGTACGTTTGTCGTGCCCCACGTTGGCCGACATTTATAACTACACTACTATGCGTTATTGTAATGTAATGTTGTGTGTGAGTACCCACCTGCTGTCTGATCTTGCAGATTCTTCCGACTAGGGCGTGTGGATTTTGGATTTGAAGTTCGCAAGCTAGTAATCTCAAATTATTACAACAACACACAAAATGGGTTACTTTAAAGGGGGAGAGTTTTGTGAGACTGGTAGGCTTTATCGTACAACAATAAAACACTTTTATATGGGGTAATAAAACGTTGTTTATTACACCAACAACACACAAGAATAGAATGGTTATAATCTTATGAATTTTCTTATAGTCTATACAATGAATCGATGTTTTTCGATTGTCTAATAGTTGAAAGAAACTGAACTCGTTCTTTGCGAGTTAATTGCAATTTAAATTTGACTTTATTAATTGATTTGAATTTAATTAAATTTATTTAATTAATTTGAATCTACGTGTTCATGAAACAAAATATAAAACTCTAAAATTAATTTGCATAATTAGTTAAAATAAATTAGACGTGACAGTCTAGTTCACGTTATTTCATTTCTAGTGATTCTACTTCTGATCTACTGCAGTATGATCTAAGATTAGATTGTCAGTTAAGATTTGTATAGCGCTTTTATACTACTTCTATTTCTTAACTATAACTTACTAAAGCCTTAAACTGCTATACAGATTATCACAACGAATTTACTTTTTAATTACTAGAGTCTTTGCTTTTTGTTTGGCACCTGAATTATTTGAATTACAATGTTTTAATTGAAAAATAGAAAATTTGATCTGAAAAATAAATAAGTGGATTTTGCTTTCCTGTTACTGAAGAGGATGTCGTCCCGATTTGTCCCTCGTCGATTCGAGTCCTTGGTTAGAGAAAGTAATCTGCTTAGAACTGCTGGATTCGGTCGTGGAGTTCAAAATTCGGCAACACTCTGCTTCCCTGCTGTTTGTGAATATTTTAACGTCTGATGTTGTCTGCTGGAACTGCTTCCTGTTCTCCGTCGATTTGCACGTTGCACGTCAGCGTGTGTGTGTGTGTGCTTCGTTCGGGCGGTCGCTCTGCTCGTCAGCTGTTAACCAATGATTTAGACGGCCTCTCTGCTGTATTCTTGAAGTCTGGTCTTGAAGTCTGGTGGATCTCTTGCGTGCTTATGACTAACTGGTAGTACACAATAAGCTTGGTTGATGTCTTGAAGAGTCTCTCGCCTTTACGTAGCAATTACGAGCTATACAGATGATCTGTAGTTAGTGTGTTCGTAATTGCGTGTGTGTTGACCACGTAGAGTCTTCTTGTTGATCTTCACCGCTTTGGCTACTAGACGATCGAAGGACTACGTCTTAACTTCGTGAGTACTGACAGAAGAGTGATTTTTTCACCAGAAAACATCGCACTGGCCGGGGCTGCATGAAATGATTTCATTGGTCGAAACACTCTCCCTACCACATAAAATTTAGAATTCCCTTAGTCCGTGAGAATGAAGTCTGGTTCCCACAGACGGAGAATAGAATTATTATCTAATATATAATTATCCGGCGGAACCACTTTGTCGCAAAGGATATCCTGTACTTAATTAATTTTGCAATAACTTGGTTGCAAATCAAGTTGTGTGAAATCTAAAATATACAATCTGTCACAATTTATTATCTTTATAACATACTAAAATCTCATTACTGTAACTCTATTCTAACAGAAGTTATTCAATTATTTTAATTAACTCTTACATTTGTTAATTATATTGCATCAAATTTGCACACGTCATTATTAATATCCCGGCAAACATTTTGGCTATGTTAGATTTCGCCTTTATTTATTAGTTTCCGAGATATTAATAATTAACAGTTTGGGTGTGGTCGCTTTCTTGTACAGCGAACTGGTTACATAACGACCACGTGTGCGTTGCTTCACACAGCATTATTTTCAATGCGCTACATTCAAATGGAGTTTTAACTGTTAATTTTTATTTAAATATGGTTTCAGTATGCGGTAAACATATAACCCCAAATAGTTAATATTTGGTTCCGTTATAATATATATATTGATAATAAGAATAAGCAAGTCGAGAGTGACTTATGCAGCTCATAATTTTATACAGAGAAACGAGTGAGAGAAATTACACACGGTAATCCCCAAGCATACTCCCAGTACTTTGCTAACCAAATAACATATATTTCTGCCCCAACCTGGAGTCTGTTTTAAGCGGCGGAGTATGTGACGCTTTCATTAATTAAAAATAAAATAATTAATAAATAGGGAATGTAAAAACTGAGAAATTTTAAATTTTAATAAATCGCACATATAAACTAATTTTTATCGCTATCATAAATCATAATAATATTTAATAAAGTGTTTTAATAATAAAATAAAAGAAATACGAGTGTACAGATAGGGAAACCCTTGTTAATTAACCCTGCATAGACATGCGCTAACCGGAATTAACTTGAAAACCGACCCCTAAACAAACTAATAATCCTTGTAAATTATTATTAAATAAATAAATAATAAAGACCACAGTAGAGTACTATAATGAAGTCTGTAATTAAGAATATCTTTGGATAATTAAAAGGTCAAACTTTAACCCTTTAAATAGAAGATAAATGTGGAACTATTTTGTTGCGACGCGTAAACACCGCGCGATTAACTGACCCTTCCTACATAGTAGAGAGTCGAGATGAAGCGCTCGCGTAGAAAACACGCGTTTGAACCATGTCTCAGAGAAAGACAGAATGTTTGTATTTAGAAGACAGACACAACAATGTGTAGGAAAAGTATTGCCAAATTAGTGTGGTAGTAGTCTAAATGTTAAAAAAACGAAATGCATAAATAACTGTGTAAGGGATGACATCTCATTTGTTTAATGTGTAAGATGTCTATGTTGTTTTAAATAATATGTTACGAGCTACCAAAAGTGAGAACTTTTGTAAACAATAATGTGACGTGCGATTCTGCAACACACAAGAACATTTACGGCACTTATACCACTAACGATGTTTAACTACGAGACTTCAGAGAACCTCCACGCTACTTGATTATGAACTAACCACTTCAGGAAATTCTACAGGAAAGTTAAGTCCACTTAAGGCTACGAGAAAACTGATGGATATGGCAGGTAACACGGAGACTTGTTCTCCGTGATTAATTAAAATTCTAACCAATGAATTGTTAAAGACAGTTGAAATAATAAAATAAATAGAAAGACTGTAATGATAACCAATTTATAAGATGTAGTATGTTTTAGAATTCAAAATATTTGTAGTACCGAATAATGTTGATGTATATGTATAGCTTCACTGATACAAATTTTTAGATTAAGTCCATTCTTCAAATAGCCCCCAAATAGTATTTATAGAATATAAATAAACGAGCTTAACTCATAAACAAGTTTACGGTCCCGGATCCGTGGATAACGCTAGCACTGATAAATCCATATGTTTTGGCCCCAGTTCTTTACCGAAATCTGTTATAAATTGTAATCTTTTATTCAGAAAACCTTATATGGGAATATTTATGTAGAGCTGTTGTAGTAATGATTTAATAAAGAGATGTCGTTACTTTACACTAAAACAGTGAGTGAATAAATCATCAGACCCCCATGTAAAAGTTCCTTTAGTTATAACTACTGCTGGTTGATCTAGTAATTAAAAGTTGATTACGAGTATGGCAGCCCGTGCAATTGATCAGAGGTAAGTATGCACAGGTTCCCGATGTTATAACGTAGCTGAGACGTTATAAATCCTTTGTCAGTTAGTATCTCTTTCTTAGGTTCACACGCTTTGATTTAACCCTACAGCGTCCCCTCGTTACAATTTCTGCGTACCTGTGCCACTGGACTCTGCTTTTGTTCGGTTTGTTGTGATGTCGTAAATTTGAGCTGAGTTTGGTCTGTCAAAGTCGATCCCAATTCCTTTTGTTGCGTTAAGTCAAACGTTCTCTCATTGTCTTGTAGCTGGCGTCGGGTTGACGTGTTGTTAATTGCCTTTATTTATTGCTCTGGCTTGTGTTGGTGACTTGACTGTGTGCAAACGCACTTCTCGATCAGGAAATTATGAATTTGAAAATTTTTGATCGCTATAGCGTCCCCAAATTGGATTGGATGTTGGGTCCACAGGAGACAATCTGATCCATTTTCCGCGCTCTGTCCTTGTCGTGGACGTCTTCTTTGGGAACGACCATGGTTGGGTGACCTACTTTCTTTTGTATGGGGTGTATTGATATATATTCCCTATTTTTTGGTCTTAATTGAATGTGGGAATTTATTGCTACACATCTGAGCAAGAATGAACGTGTTTTACATACTATGCGTGTGTAAATGGATCGTACAAGATTGTTTCATAATAATAAATGAAGATAAAATAAATACTTATGTCTAATCATTAGACACTTTGTTTTTGGTCTCCTATGCTATATAGTGAATGAGATGACGATCTGCTAACATTAACTCAATTAATCATATATTATGTTAATCATACTACAATAAACAATATCTTTAATTCATTTCAAGTGTCCCACAGACTACAATTGTTAAATAAATAAACACATACATAGAATTATTAATCATCATCATATATCAACTTGCAACCCATATTATTGTTGTTCATACTAATTAACAAAATATATACACAATCTCTGATCACTAAGGATTAATTTTATCTCATCGTAATGTACATTGACAACTTTGTTCTATAAGGTTTCAAATGATCAACCTCACATTTGAATTGTTGATTCTATGTTACTTGTTTATTCTACGTGTCCATTCACGTGTTCACTATATCTTCAGCAATTTATTGCTGCATATTTAATCAAAGTTCTGCACCATAAGTGTCTTTTTATTCACGGCATGTGTTATCAAGATGTTTTATAGACATTAGTTACTTGATATCTGATTAGTGTCGTTAATTAAATACATCGTGATCTAAAGAATTACAAGAACTTTCAATTATGCATGATATTAGGTTACACGTTTTATTCTTTAGCTAGTTGGACTGGCTTCGCTGGACAATCACCTAATACTCGTGCTCCCCCACAGCCATCTAACTGTCAATATTACTTCCACATCACTGCGTAACTTGTACCTTTTCCGTCTGCTCATAGTACTTCTTGATTTGCCGTATGTTAAATTTTCCTCGCACCTTATTGTTGTTGTCGAATCAGCAAGCTCGTACGTGGCATCTCCGAGGATTCGGTTAAACTCTAGACGGTCCGGAAAAAAGTTAAAAGAATTTATCAATCTTCTTCAGTGTAGCGTGTTATTGATAATAAGTTCTTATCAATACTTTGTCACCAATTGCGAATTTCGTAATCTTCTTGCTTTCATTGCTGCGTTTTGCATGCTTTTCTCTCTTTTCTTTAATTTTTACAAATATGTTGCTGTTAAAACTTCCCTTAATATCGACAACCTCCTTATCTAAGCATTTTTCCCATGCTCGAGTTGGACTCTTACCTAGGTGCGCTTCATGAGGAGTTATTTCAATTGTCTCATGATACACTTCGTTTATGCATGCTTCAATTGTTCTTACGTACTGTGACCACTTGGTGTGTTGATCGTGTACGAATATCCGAAATAGATTGCCAAGCTGTCGGTTGATCCTTTCGGCTAGGTTGGCACAAGGATTCCGTATCGCTGTATATTTCGGCTGTATATTTAATTCCTTTATTCCATTGACCCATTTATTTGAGGTGAACTGAGTACCGTTATCGGTCAGAATGGCCTTCGGTTGCCCAAACTCCTCGCAGTAATTCTTCACTCTTCGTAACGTTGTGGTAGTTGTTGCTCTCCGCAGCGTAAACAACTTGACATATTTTGTGAAAATGTCTACTATCACAAGTAAATATTTGACACCTCCTGCTCCCGTCGGTAGGGGTCCATAGTAATCTGCGCTGATAAGATCTCCTTTCGCTGAAGGTACCCAGCTCTAGTCCCTCCAAACAACATTTTGTTATTAGTGCCCTTGCACTTCTGCAAGTGTCACACGTTCGAATGTAAGCCTTTACTTTCTTCAACATTTGATCAAATGTAAAGTGCTCCTGCAACATCTTTATGCACTTTTTAGGTCCCAGATGTCCATACATCCGATGAATCTCTGCAATTAAATTATCAGATACATTCATTATTGGGTACGTACAACTTCCATTCATCTCGTTGTCGTCTATACAATTTATTGCTAACATACTTATAAAATTTGCTTATCTCTTGACCTATATTGTCGTCCTTGATCTTGTCAATAATTATCTTAAGTTTATTGTCATCAAGCTAGTGTCTCCCAATGTCTTTGATGATCTTACTTACATCATGGTTCATTTTAATAATTAAATGGTTGATTAAGTATTCATGCGTGTCGCCATTGACCTCATCCGGTTTCGCGTCGGCTGGGTATCTGCTCAAAATATCTGCGACTACATTATCTTTACCTTTACAATGAATGATGTCGAATTTGTATTCTTGCACTGCGAGAATCCACCATGTAATTTGTGAATTATTCAGGTGACATTTATGCATAAAAGTTAATGCCTTATTGTCGGTGATTATGGTTAAAGGTTGGCCTAGGATATACGTACGGAATTTCTCTAAACATCGAACAATACTCAAGAGTTCTTTCTCTGTTGTATAATAGTTCCGTTCCGCACCTTTAAATGTCTTGCTAGTGAAAGCAATCACGCCAAGCTTCCCTTCTTCGTCGAGTTGATAGAGTTGGCCACCGTACGCAAAATTGCTAGCGTCACACTGTATGTAATAACTCTGGTTCGGTCGTGGGGATTTTAAAATTACAGCATCCACAAATAAATTCTTGACTTTCTGAAGGCAATCATTTAGCTCGGTAGTCCAAGAAAACTTGAGTCTTTTCTTTAATAATTCATGCAACGGTTGAGTCGCCTCTGCGTACTTACTTGTAAAGCGATAGTAAAAGTTAGTAAGACCTAAGAAGCCTTTTAATTGTTTCTGGTTCTTGGGCGTAGGGAATTTCATAATGGCTTTTACCTTGTCTTCTGTTGTTTGGATTCCTCGTGTCGTTAATCGGTATCCAAGATACGAGATCTCCTGCCTGAAGAATTGTGATTTGGCGAGGTTGACGGTTAAGTTCGCTCTATTGAAATTGTTTAATAACGCTTCCAAGTCTTCCAAGTGTGCTTCGATGTTGTTGGAATAACATAGACAATCATCTACTTATATTATTGTGTTCCTTTTAATTTCATCTTCTAGTGCTACATCCAATCCTCGTGTTAGCGCCGCAGAACTGGTACTGAGTCCGAACGGTGTCACTGTGAACCGGTAGCACCTGCCCTCATACATGAATGCTGTAAAGTTCCGGCATTCTGGTTTTAATGGAACTTGCCAAAAGCTGCTGGATAGATCGACTGTCGATATGTATCGCATTTCACCACATCTCGCTAATATCTCATTTATCGGGGAAACGCCTTCGTAGTCTGGTATTGTCACACTGTACACTTTTCTTGCGTCAAGGCACAGGCGAACCCTTCCATCCTTTTTGATCACCGTGACGAGTGGGTTGACATATGGGCTGCTGCGGCGTTCAATCACCCCGTATCGCAGCATCCGGTTGATCTCATCATTCACCTTGTCCTTGTAGGCAAGCGGCACAACCTCTTTGAAAGTAAGGCGTCTTGTCCGTAACCTGAAATTCGTGTGAGTACCCTTCTATTCTCCCCGGACATTCCCTGAATACATTCTTATTTCTTATTAAAATTTCCTTCAGACGTTCCAAGATACCTTCATCCTTACAATCTATATTTTCTATCTTCTCGTCGATGCATCGCAGAATCTCTTCTTCCTCTCCACTATTCAGCAATTCAATATTCATGGTTGGTGCAGCGTACTCCTCTTCATCAGATTTATTTTTTAATTCGATTCTCCTATTTCCAATGTCGATACGATATCCTATTTCTTGTAAGAAGCTTATTCCTAGTATACAAGGTTTAATAAGTTCTGGTATGATTAAGAAGACACACTCGTTTTTAACACCGTCAATTTCAATGTCACATAGTATTTGTTTTCTAATTAGCTTTGACTTATTCCCTACAGAACTTATAATAAGAGTATTCGTCATTGGTAATATTTCATAAGGCTCGATGCTTTTCTTGTTATGGTTGAACCATGCTTCAGATAAGCCATTGATCACGCTACCGTTATCAATCAAAGCCGGTACGGTAATATCATTATTAAATTTAATGATTATTCTGGGCACTTTAATGTTTGTTTGACAATTTCTTCATCCTATTCCTGTAATAATTCACTTCTCAAATCCGGTAGCAAAATATTTACATTGTTGTGCGAGTCGGGGTTATTTAAAATAGCTATCTCATTCACTGAGTCGGGTTGTTTTTTTTTTGTTATTATTGTCGCTGGCACTCTTCCTTGGGGTAGCGTCATTGACCGCTACACTTGTACCCTCACCACTACTAGTGAATTCCATAGAATTTACGGTGTCGACGAACTGCTTATTGTCATAACGGTTCCTTTGTGGTCGTTCATGCCAAAATCGTTTCTGGTGCGTTTCGCTTTTATTGTGAAAGTTTTTTCTCCCTCGACTATTTACCCTCTCTTCGTTGTAATAGGTCTGTAATGTAACCTACGGTTATTTTCGTTACACGGCTGAATGTTTGTGTACTCAGTGATTAGCGCCTCGAAATTTGGTATTGTCGTAATCCCTCGTGTGATCACGGCAAGTTGTAAATCCCGTCCAAAGTGGCGAGAAATCTTTTTGATCAATTGACGATCAGTTAATATGGGTGTCAATTGCCTGCTCTCCAATAAAATTCTTTCAATATACTGTATGGCCGTAATCGGTCCGTTCCACTCATACCTTCCGTATTCGAGGTTATCACGAATACCAACCTGACGCTCCTGTCCCCAATACTTCAAGGTAAACGCCTCCTTGAATTCTTCGAATGTGGATACTTGATTCCTAATCACGCGCCACCATATTCCTGCATCCATTTCTAAATGCTTGCCTATTCATTTGATATCATTATTAGAGTAATACAATTCTTGGACTTCCGACAATTCCTTGAGGAATTCCATTGGGAATCTATCGGTCCCGTTGTATTTGAGCTCAACGTGTATCTGTCCGTTGACCCTATCAATTGGTCCAGACTCACCTTCAATTAGCTGTCGTTGTAATCGCTCCAGGTGACACTTCAATTCGTTTGTCTTCTCCCTGGCGTTTTCGTCCAGCTTCAGCTCCGTCGTTTTCTGTCTGCCGTTTACTTCTTCGATTTTCTGTTGTATCGCGTTGTTTGTATCTCCCTTATCTTGTTGTTGTTGTCTTATGGTCTGATATAGTTCGGCTTTCAATTCCCCCTGTTTCTTGTAGTTGTCCTTAATGTGCGTTTCTAATTTGTTACTGACCTTTTTAATATTCGTTTGCGTGTTTTGGGCTATGCTTTTCAATTCTTGGCGGTCTGCTTCTCTGGTCTCCCGTATTTCTTCAAACTTCTTATTAGTGTCATCTTTCAATTATTTTGCGGCTTCATCCTGTTTCTTCTGGACTTCGCTTAATTTTTCGTTCCAAGCGCTCTTGTATTCACGCATTTCTGCGCGTATTTGCATGATCTGCTCGGCAACCTGTTGCGTGACTTCTTCCTTGTGTTTATCCAGCTTCTCGCTGAGTAATTTGTTGTTTTCGTTAGTTTCTCTTCTGGCTTCCTCCAATTTCTCATTCTGCTTGTCAAGTTTCTCATTCTGTTCTCTTCTGGCTTCCTCCAATTATTCATTCTGCTTGTCAAATTTCTCATTCTGTTCTCTTCTGACTTCCTCAAATTTTTCACTAATTACTTTGAAATTTTCATTAGTTTCCCTTCTAGTTTCTTCGAAATTTTCATTCTGCTTGCGCATGAAGTCCATTAATGAACGTAATGTTACCTGTTCTTGTGGTTGGGACTCCTGTCCCCGCGCTCTGATGTTTTGCGTCTCTTCAGTCGTATTTGACTCGATCGGCGCTCGAAATCTAACGATACTTATATAACTTCGCACTAAGTAAATAAACTGCGCGTTACTGCGGTCAACTTCTGTAAACTGAGTGAAATAAACTGAACATAAAGTTTTCATAAGACTGTATTTGAGACTGAAAGAGCTGAGATACTGAGTAAGTTAGTAACTGAGAAAAACTGAACAACTGGGCCTCTCGCGTACCCCGCAAACAGTTTTTTTTAAACGTCTTCTACCATAATGCAATTTTCTGTCTTCCACGCCTACGGTCGTTCTCGATAGGTCCAATATTTCCTTCTACTGTGAAGATCTATGGTTCTCGACTCCCTGATTCGCTGCCCTAGTTGTCACCATGATGACAGTTCTCTACACTTGCTTCTTCGGAAGATGCTAAACTCTGGTTGGCTACCGAACATCCCTTGAAATACACAGCGAAGGACATTGCACTATTTCTGAGAATATAGAGTAATTGCTCGCCTGTCCGTCAAACCTTTGTTCTTATGAGTTTCCCAAGGTCCGTTGTTACTTCCTTGCTAACAATCTGTAGCGTCCCGTTCATTGTTCAACTACCCTTCGTCTTTTTTCTGCCAATTATCAACTTCTTGCTTGCTGTCATTCTGAGATGCCTCCACGGTTCCTCGTCGTAAATATCAGTTGTCACTCTGGCGTTGTTTTCACGCTGTGCGACATCGTCGTCTGTATTCATTTGGTGT